>JALDNG010000208.1:0-417500 GCA_024349245.1 Neodontobutis hainanensis
CCCCATAAACCTTGGTTATACAATATTGGCTTTGCATCAACCAGTGGATCCCATGTGTCTTTAACTAAACACCAGTCAGCTTTTAACATAGCTCTTAGAGCACGTTCTATTTCAAGCGTATCCAGATTGTAACTTTCACAGAGTCTGTAAAACATTATTTTAAATTCTCCTGTATTTGTTTTTGGGTGCGGAATGTCAGCCGTTGCCTTTTTCACATCGAGCTCTGTCCACGGTCTATAAACCCGGACTGTAGCTGGCTGGTCATCTTGACCCGCTCTCGGATTTGGCATTTCAATTAATGGATAAGTTTCAGTGGGGTCATATTCTGTTTTCAATTCAGGATATTTAGTAGTAACAGTAGTAGGATAGAATGACTTACCGCTTCGTGTTAGATGCCTGTCCCCTCCACGGGAGCTCCCTGCTTCCTGCTCCGCCAGAGAGGACCAAGCCACTGCTGTTTCAGAGGCAGCGGGACGAGGGGGAGGGGCGCGAGGCCAACGCTGTGGCTGGGCTGGTGGCAACAATGCTTCAGGAATCAACTGTGAAGCGCCGGAGGATTGTGTTGGTACCATGATCTGTTGATTCTGGTCCTGGTTCGGATAGGGAGGAGGAGATGTTGTGCTGGGACCCAGGTCGTCTTTTGTTTTTGTTCTCGGCGGTAGTATGCATGTAAAGAAGGATAAGTTGAGATGGTTACAGTTCATCATTCAATTCTTTAATTTGTTTAGCTTTGTCTTCTGCTACAGTTCTAAGGTTTTCCTCCTTTTTACTATTCATTTTCATTTGAATCTCTGTTTGTCTACTTATTCTTCTTTTCTGTGCTTCAATAAGCCATTTCTGAGCCTGAGGCAGTCCTGCCTGCATCTGTTTATATTATATATTGTTGGTCACAATATTTTTAACCAGCTCCTCACAGTCCATTACTCGTAATTTACCAGATAATCCATATTTCGCTTGCCATCTGCTCAAATGGATTACATTATCTGGGTCAAGTTGCTGCATCAACTTAGCGTCACCAGTTAAGGTTTTTTCACAATCAGGCTTACTAGCCTTAGCACCCATTATTCCGACTGAATCACTTTTCACAGTAAACTAATCAAATGCAATCAATGCACATTCGTATCCCAATCACACTCCATCTTAACAATATTTATCAAAGGAAAAGAAGAGGTTAGAAGGGTTAGAAAGGTTATAAAGTTATAAACCGAACTTCATAAACACTTGTGTGTGTTTTTTTTTTTCTTTCTTCTCTCACTGCGTCTCAGTCTCACACAGTGACCAACTTCCAGCACCGCAGCAGCCAATCACAGCAGCATTAGCGCATCACACCGCAGTGAATCACACATCCGTGAATCACCCAGTACTAGCAGGCCTGCTTTTTACCAAGTCCCACAGACTCCGGAGCTATTTATCTCACTTAAAGGTGTTAGGCTAAGAATCTCAATAATAGTCCATACTCGAGTTTACCTGTGCGGCCCTGCACCTTTGACCGACGTCCAGAGGTAAGGCCAGCCTGTGAGAACACGGCGCACTAGGAGCTGTGTTGTTGATCTGTATCGAATCTTGCCCTCACCGGACCAGCCACATCCAGACCTCATACTCCTTATTGTAATCAGGCATCTTATCGTAGAGCTCGCACGTGATCATTCGTGGTAGTCAGATTCAAAGACCCAGTAAAAACTTACAGAGCACCAGGTATCTAGACAGCTTACAATCCAGCAAGATTACAGTCTTTAACACCGATCAACATCAAATTTGTCCCGTTAAGGCCTCACTTACACTTATACGGTAAGGTCTTGACACAAAACACGTGCTTTTTCCCTCCGCCCCACAGGACGGACAGCGTTCAGCGTTCTTCTATCGTTATGATAATCACATGTAAATATTTGCAGATAAACACATGTAATCACCGAACCAGCAGAAGTAACCCAAACCACTACTTCCGGAAGGTTTGTTGTTTCATTTACACAAAAATTTAATTTTAACCAGCTGGTTACCTGACTTTTGTCCAGTAAATCACCCGGTCAGATCTGTCTCTCGTCTCTGCTCTCTGTTCCCATCACTTCTCCCCCTCTGCGCCGAAGGAGCGGATGGTCTGGCCCGCACCGCTTGAAGAGCGCAGTTTCGGGTCTTTTCAAAAACGCTCTAGGTCAGCGTTTTCTCATGCATGGTTCAGGTTCCGATCCTCCGATGACGAGAACGAAACAGGTTTTGGGATCCCGGACGAGCCCCCAAATGTTATAATAATTTTACTTTCCTTTACAGATTAAATGAGCAGACAAAGGAGACTGAGTATGATTTTAGAATAAAGGGTCAGGTTTTATTCCTTGCAAGGAATTAAGCAAAATACATGTCAGACACAGTTACAGGCTGAGGGTTTTGCTCTCGTTCTCTCCAAAAGTAAACATTACATTGCATTTTATATCAGATGGTTCAGACAGTGCCTTGGACAGTGACGATGGTAACCGCCTCTAGAGACCTACGACCCAGAAGCCAGGTGGTAATATGTCTAGGTCTATGTTGAAGGCCAGGGCCTGAACAAAATAACCCACAGTAATAATGAAATAATAATTGGATGAAATATAGAATGTAAAATTCCCATAACAGCAGTACATGAGCTTCTGATGAACGTGACATTACTGGGTTATTTATAGATTAGTTTATGGATTCATTTTGAGAGTGGACATCAGAGAGTGGCCGGCTTTATGTGATTAGATAGGGTGCGCACACTTGAGAGCACATAAGTGTCTCTGTGATTACCCTGCTCCCTGCTTTCTAGCTTGTTACCCAACGAGACACAGAGTTTTTACAGTACCAAAGTGTAAACAAACCGAAAACCCGCGCCTCAGAGCATATTTAGTTTCCTATCTTTACTTCTACAGCTCTTAGGAGAGAGCTATGGCCTGCTATAAGAAAAGAAGAGAGCTTTCAGCTCAGGGGACAGGGACCAAGGCAGGTTGAGGTGGACCTGCATTGGGTCAACGACTTGAATCATCACTTCCCACCTTGACACATTTCACCACCCCCTCACTGCCCCATGGACTCACCCACCCTCTTAGCCCACCCTTGTCCTTCAAACCTGAACAGGTGAGAAAAGAGTTGAGGATGAGAAAGCACGGAAGGCAGCTGGACTGCAGACAAACTGTGTGGAATCATGGGACAAGGATAACTGGGCCTCCAATTGAGGGTGGTACCAAAGCTATGGAACCCCTTTGTAGTACCAGTGCCCAAGAAGCTAGGGACCTCAGCAGCTTCAGCCTGGTGGCTCTCACGTCACATCTAAAGAAGTCACTGAAAAGACTGATCCTGGATCACCTACGCTCTAAGATGAACTCAACAAATAACCCGCCTCAGTTTGCCTACCGAACCGGAGTTACCGAACCTACTACACCGCACTTGAGAAGCCCGGCAGCGCTGTGAGGATTTTATTCTTTGAGTTCTCCAGCGCATTCAACCCCATTCAGCCGGTGCTTTTGAGGGACACGCTGGAGCGGGTTGGAGTGGACTTAAATCTGGTCTATACCAAAAACACACAAAATCATCTGAAAGCTCCCGTTACACATGGATCTATAAGTATATAAAAACTAAACTTTTGTTACAGAAGTGTAACATGGAATAAATGCGTTCTAAATAATGTTTTTTTTAACCATTATTAATTTAAACGTGTGTATATTTACACCACCTCCTGACCTGTCCTGGAATTTGAGCATTGAGCCAACGGTCATGCTAATAAATGCTAAAGATTGCATGAAAATGGTTGTATAATTAAGCTCTTTTGATAAACGAGGGCCAACGGCTGCAGCAGAGACACAAAAAAGGCAGCACATAATCCATGTTTTTGAGGATTTTATAAGCAGACTGACTTTATAAGTAGAGACTAAATCTGAAAAGATCAGCAAAGTAACTACAGCTGGATTTCTACAGTATTTTCAGGCAGTGATTGGGACAGTGACTCTGGGCATGACAGGACAATGGGGTGAGTGCTTCTGACTTATTATTTAGTTGAAGCTTTGGTGTTAATGTGCTTTTCATTTACGTGGATCTGGGTTTAATTTGCTGGTAGACTAAATGATTAGCAAACGTAAGAAAAGTGCTTCTGTCCTTGTTGTAACTGTGACAGTTGGCTGTAGTTTGTGATATACACAAACATGCATCTATTAGCGGTGGCTCAGCTCTCCTTTGCCAAGACTTCAGTGCTAAAATCTGGCTCGCCTCACGGAGCGAGTCCGCTGATCTCAGTGCGCAACCCACCGGGGTTTAAACGGCTTCACATTTGCTGCTTGAAACAAAAAGTAAAAACTTTAAATTGTTCATTTTCAGAGTGATCAAATGAGTAAAAGAATGAAACGTAGTAAAACGCCAGTGGAAACGTGAGCGGATGTGGTGACGGATGTGTACTTTGTTTCTGACCACAGTGTCTTCTTTCTTGTGGTATCTCACTGACATCCAGCCGCTAACCAGGCCCCGGCGTAACAGGGAGGCAAGGTGTATCTTGTTAAGTCTAAATTGTGTAAATGTTAGATTTTGTGCCGGATAAGATAAACAACTGTTGCTTAGGACTCAGCTAAATGACACCAGACAAACTTTTTGTCTATTCACTGTAGCTCAGTACATTCAGCTAGACATAAAGCAGCTACATTAATTATTGATTATTAATTAATAGTACCAATAGTTAGCATTTTTTTTCAACACCCCCTACTCAAAATACATTTCTGTGGCTATGAATGCAATAGTTGGATTGTGCACTGTTTGCAAAAATGCAAATCTCAAAGTCTGCCTTCCAGAGCTGTGCTGCCGGCAGTGAACAGGAGGTGGAAACGGCAAACTTCTCAGGTCATAAGTTTACTGTCGCCTCAATGATAAAAAAAAAAAACAACATCTATTGCTAAGTATCTGTGCGCCGCTCAGTGTATTTCACCAACCAGGTTTGTACACAAATAACCACGGCTAAACCTTTGTGAACATGAACATGCTGAACTGGCCTTATTTTCTTCACATATATTGACTCGAGCCTCTTTAGGGGCTTTCCATTCCCTTTGACATTAGGTCCATCCATCCATCTTCTACCGCTTATCCGGGGCCGGGTCACGGGGGCACCAGTCTAAGCAGAGACGTCAAGACTTCCCTTTCTCCTGACACTTCCTCCAGCTCTTCCGGGGGGATACTGAGGCGGTGTTCCCAGGCCAGCCGAGAGGCATAGTCCCTCCAGTGTGTCCTAGGTCTTTCCTGAGGTCTCCTCCCGGTGGGACATGCCCGGAACACCTCCCTAGGGAGGCATCTGAATGCTCAGAGCCACCTCAGCTGACATTAAGTTAAATTCACAAATAGAGTAATTTTTTCAGAAAAATGGCCAAAAGAAAATTACAAATTCTTAACTTATGAGCACAACTGTACATCTCAAGACAGGAGTTTGGATTTAAGGCTGACATTTAGTTCATGGCAACACATCTCTAAAAGCTCACCCCGAATAGTGGAAACACTGTTCCAAACCGTACAGTGGCTACTCACTTGTGGTTGAGTTCAGAGTTTGACAACCCTGTTAATCATTGGAAAGACTTTTTGTTCTAGTTGCCCTTCACTTGTTTTGCACATGTTCTTCAGCAGCCCCTTGCTCTTTTCATCAACTGCCAAATGACTCGACCTTGACGCCAAGTGAGGGGCTGAGCCAGGGGTGTCCCGCTGACACCAGAACCCCCCTCCCCGTGGTGCTGACCCTTGTTCCCCTGTGCCTGCCACCTCATTTATTGATGTGTGCAGATGTGGCGGCCCGCATGATAATGGACTCTGATATAAATCACACAGGGGACCTGGGGCTTGTTTGTGCATGTTGAGGACTCTATGTTTGTTCCTCTTTTTACTCACAGTGTGAGAGTGTGTGCGGCCCCGCATTGCATTTTTGTAGTTCTGCAGGGAGGAATGAAGGTGTGAATAGTGGCAGAGGGGGGGTTGCTAAAGACAGGTCTCTGAAATGGATACACTTGGCAGAGCCCGCAGTGCTGGTGTCCACATCCATATGATTGTACAGAGCGCAACATTGACTGGTGAGGCTCCGGAGGACTGCTGCGGTGGGGGCTGGTGGCTGGCCTGACATGTGTTTGGCAGGTTGAAGAGGGGTTTAAACTCTAAAATATGTGGTTTTATTACACAACCCAATGCCACACATGTTACAAGTTTTGAGGGAGAATGTAATTGGCATACTGACTGCAAATCTACTGGATGTGATTTATTGTGGACTATTTTCATTGTTGTATGTATGAGTATGAATTTGTCTGACCATAATTGTATTCAATTCAATTCAAACTTTAGTAGGGACACAGAGCATCTGGTCTATAGATATAAAATAATAGAGATAATTATAATACGAAAAAAAAAAAAAAAACTAAATAAACAAGTACATTATAAATAAAGGCAAGATCGCCAGTTATTGGGCTGTGACAATGAAAGAGGCTTACCACATTGCAGCCGAAAACAGCCAATAATCCAGCGCCCGAGGGAAAAGGTACTATGACCAATATGTTAAAGGGGTAGTCCTGCAGCCTGGTGACAGAGTTTTAGTACGCAACATGAGTGAGAGAGAGGGTCCAGGAAAGCTCAGATCGCACTGGGAGCAGACTGTCTATATTATAAAAGAACAAGTACAAGCCCTATTTACAGAGTCTATCCCGAGAACAACAATAGGAAGATCAGTGTTCTAACCAGAGACCTTCTTCATCTTGTCAATGTCTTACCTGTGAGTAGGCCTACCACCCAAAGCCTAAGGAACAAAATGTCAGCAAAGAAAAAAGTCAGAGGTCAAGAAAGCAGTCAAAGGAACAGTTTCAGAATAGTGATCCTGACTCTGATGACGATTCATCCAGGACACAGTACTGGCTTAGAGTCCCAGTGTATACTAGACCACAAAGGCCAGAGGTGGGACCCAGCCCTTCAACTCATAGACACCAAGCATCTTGTGACATGTCTATGGAGAGAGAAGAAGTTAGACCTCAACCTTAATTCACAGCGAACATAGTAACCCCAGTGGATGAGGAACAGCCAAATGAAAATCAGCATGAACCAGAAAGTGACAATGAACTACAACAGCCTGAATGCGAAGAAACACTAGAACAAGGTACCGGACAAGAACATAAAATGTGTGACCCGATTGGTGTGGAATCGGCTGGCCCACAAGAGGAGTCCCTCGGGAGGTCAGCATGGACCATAAGGCCACCTCAGACTTTTTTGTACAACTCCCTTGGCCAGCCATCCTACCAGCTACAGGGAGCCATAAACCAGGTTGGACTGCAAGCCCTGCCAGTGTGGGGGAGTCAGCCTGTGCATGTGACACCATACCAGACAGTGCCTTACACAGTAATGATTCCTTCTGCTATGCCTAGTTTTGTATACTGAGAGCTAAAGAGTTTGTGTTGATGACCAAGTAAGCGTTACTATGCTACATTTTACTGTTGGGGAGCGTGTGGTACACCTAAAATGTGATACATTGTTTTTATTTATTATATTATTTTTAGCAATTGGACAAATTTATATTTTATTCATACAGTTTACCTGTATTACAACACTTTATTAACCACACATTTTACAATGTCTTTTTCCAGTGCTTTCCTGATTTTATTGTGGAGATAGAGCATTAAAAGGAAAGTGGAAACTTTGTTCAGGGAGTAGTCACCCCCAGGTTGCACTTAGCAGACGGATTTCCTGTCTCCTGAAACGCAATCTGGAGATGAACGAAATGACTCCATGTGTTCATTGCTTTTGCTTCATCTGTTGTGTTTTCAGGTTACACGGCAAAAACCTCCTAAAAGTAACTTTGTGAAGCAATACCTTGTTTCTGGTTTAGTATATGAGCTTTTTTGTGATGACTGTTTGAACGTTTTACTAAAAATAGTAATAGCTAATTAGTTGTGGTAAAGTCGGCCACATGCGGGAAATCTTGTGCAAACACATGGTTTGATATACTGTAAATAGACTAGCGTAGTTGTTATGGGAATTGTACATCTCAATTAATATTATATATTATGCTCTCACTCCTGCTCCAGTTCATATGCTTATCCACATACAAATATGACTTAATGTCTTTAGCTATATCTCCTATTGGCGCCAGGCTAATCCAAACAAGACAAAAACATCACCTTTGCACTACATCTAATAATTGTCCAGGGACACTGTCCTGTTCACTTAGTGACACACATCTATGACTGACACATCAGCTCATTACACGTCCATCCACGACCCTGGCATAATGTACACCTATAAAATCTTCATGTATTGTTTACATCTTTAAGCAAAGCCCTCCGTGTACCATTGTTACCGGGTGTCTGTTTTGTTTCTCTTTGCAAAGATTAAACCCATCTATTATTTTCAAATCATATACCGTCTCCATCGTCTGCTCATTTAATCTGTAACAAAAATTCTTATAACAGTAGTAATAGGGTTATTTGCTTTATATGGTAGAAATGTAAAGGTAACGTAAATGTTTATTAATTCTGCAACAGTTATAAACTTGTATGGTTGTGTAAATTTGGATAAAAGGACACAGAGTTTCATACTTAAAATATATATATACATAAAATATGTTTATACTGAAGTTAACATGATGAATGCATTGAAATGTGTTTTATAGTAAGTTTAGACCAGCTGTTTTGACATGTTTTGTGTATATTATAGTGTTATGTCCAGATAAGGATGCAGCTAAATTAGTGAGGTCACAGATAGGTATTCCTGTATATTGCAGTATTGTATTGCATTTGAAATGACTTGACGTACAAGGTAGAGGTAACTTTATAGGATGAAGTATGGGAAATTAAAGTTATCAAAGAGTATTATCTAATGGAAACATGTATTATTACGGACAAAATGCACTTTTATTGTACACTTAAAAAAGGTTGAACAATTAAAGAAAAAAGGCAATCTGGACGTGATGTAATGTGGGACTGAGGACTCAAATGCGCACAAGACAGTGAAGGTAAGTGAAGTACAGATAGTGACAGGAAGCTGGATAGGGGATCTTAGACTGTAGTTTGTGCTGAGGAACTGTGCTGATGGCTGGAGAGAAGTTGTGAACTGGAACCAAGCCGAGGAGCTGGACCGGGATCTGGAGTGTAGCTGTAGAGCGGCGATGAGGGTTGGAGCCGAGCCAGTGATGGAGACCAAGCTGGAGAGCTGAGCTGTGAGTTGGAGATGAGCCGTGCAGCTAAACCGAGACCTGGTGCTGAGCCAGTGACTGGAGACCAAGCCGGGAAGGCGAGGGCTGAAGTGAGGGCTGAAGTGAGGACTAGAGCGAGGGCTGGAGTGAAGGCTGGAGTGAAGGCTGGAGCGAGGGCTGGAGCGAGGGCTGGAGCGAGGGCTGGAAACATTCAAGCCGGGAAGCTGGGCTGAGAGTTAGAGTGAGCCATAGAGCTGCGCCAGGACCTGGAGCCGAATCAGTGACTGGGACCAAGCCGAGAAACTGGACTGATAGCTGGAGTCCAAACCTGAGATCTGGAGCGAAGGCTGGAGCGAGGGCTGGAACAAGAGCTGGAACAAGCGCTGTAAACATTCACACAAAGTATGCTGAACGATCTGGCGGGAAGATGTGGACAGGAGAGGTTGAAATACCTCACTGATGGCAATTGGCTGCAGGTGTTTGGGGCAGGGTCAGTGATGAGATGGAGAGAGAAAGAAAGTGGAGCTGATCCCTGAGAGAGACGGAGTGGATCTGACACGTGAACAAAATGACTCCATGTGTTCATTGCTCTTGCTTTATCTGTTGTGTTTTCATAAAACTTAACTGCTACGGCCACCCCACACTAGGGACTATATGGGTACAACAATACCAAGTAATCTGCATACATCAGATGGTTACACATAAGATCTCGTACAATACACCACGTTTTGACAATTTACTAAACAATTTTTCATGATTTATCTGATCAAACGCAAAAATCGGATTTAGCGCAAAAATACACGTCAGTGCTATGTCCTTTCTTAAAGCCAAACTGGTTATCCGTACTGTATAAATATGGTTCAAGTCTATTCATCAGAATCCTTTCAAACATTTTTGAGAAAGAGCAGTAGTAAATATAGTTGTAAATATTGCTAATTTTCCCTGTATTAGCTTTGATCACAGGGACAAAGACAATTGCAGGAGAGAGTCCGGCAGGAGGCAAAAACCCTGTAAAGCAGATGGCCAGAAGAGAGTACAATTTAGTGCTAGAAAACTTACAGATGTTCCTCTGTCACTTTGTCGAACCCACTTGACAAGGAGAAGCAACTTAGCAACAGAAGCCTACAGAACTGTGTAAGTGTATGTGATTCTTGTTATTTTGAGCTTAGTGCCGGGTTATTGCTGAGAAACCACGCTGTGCATTACTACGACTCTGTCACGTGGTGCACCGGCGTTTTCTCTCACCTGCTCGCCGCCTGGTTTCGTTTGAGATGTTTACGGCCTTTGGAGGCGTGACCTGCTGAATTCAATTTGAATCAGATGGGTACACTAGTGTGAACCACCACGGCAGCTGTCATCGCGTGAAGACCTAGAGAGAGTAATGACCATCGACTCTACCTGCTTGCTACTCCACCGCGCAGGGACACACCGACAGAGCACTTCAGTATTGCACTATTTTGTACCAATTGTTTGCACTTATATTTTATTATTTCGACTTTCACCCTCTACTTAAATATTGTCTTTTCTGCTCCTCTTTAATGTGTTTTCAAATTCCTACTGTCATTTCTACACGGACATTTTCATCTGTTTTATGCAAAAGGAGATGCAACCATAACAATCTGCATGTTATATCACCATCCATAACTGCCTCTTCTACTTTCTCAATAGGCTTGTGGAACTGCCAGTCTGCTGTAAACAAAGCTGATTTCATTACCGCTTTTGTTCAACATTCTGGTCTTTCAGTTGTAGCACTTACAGAAACATGGATCAAACCAGAGGACTCTGCCACTCTCGCTGCCCTCTCCCATAATCACACTTTCTCCCACAGTCCTCGCCTCACAGGAAGAGGTGGAGGGACAGGACTACTTATCCCTACTGACTGGAAGTTCAAACAGCTAGCATCCTTGTGTGACAACAGCTCCTACAAGTTCCATGCTGTTACCATCACCCACCCTGTTAAAAGTCATTTTGTAGTTATCTATCGCCCCCCAATAGAGCTCGGACATTTCTTGGAGGAGTTGGACGTGCTTCTTTCATCCTTCCCTAAGGATGGTACTCCTCTGGTAGTATTAGGAGACTTCAACATCCACATTGAAAAACCACAGGCTGCTAACTTCAATAACCTGACTGCATCATTTGACCTCAAGCAGGTCTCCACATCAGCAACTCACAAGTCTGGTAACCAACTAGATCTTATCTACATAAGGTACTGCGCTGCTCGGCTAACTCAGGTCACGCCTCTGCACACGTCGGATCATTTCTTCGTAACTCTTGACCTCGATCTAACTTCTCCAGACACTGCAACTGTTTTACCGCTGGTCACTTTCCGACGTAACCTGCGTTCACTCAGTCCCTCACGCTTTTCCTCTGCCGTCTCTTCTGCGATTCCCCCTCTTGAGGAGCTCTCGCTTTTAAACACCTACATTGCCACTGTGCTCCACGCTTACATCCTGCTTGAACAACTTATGCCCTCTTACATCCAGACCACCCCGTACATCCTCGTCTGCTCCCTGGTTATCCAATGTTCTATGCGAGCATCACATCAGCCTCCGGTCAGCTGATAGAAAATGGCGATGATTTTGCGTCTTTCTTTGTAAAGAAAACAACTGCCATCAGCAGTCAGTTTTCTGTCAGTTGTGTTTAACCAGCTCTCCTCCTTTCTCACATGAAACAACCTCTTGGACCAGAACCAGTCTGGGTTCAAGAGAGGACATTCCACCGAAACTGCTCTGCTCTCAGTCATCGAAGCCCTGAGACTGGCAAAGGCAACATCCAAGTCATCTGTACTCATCTTACTGGATCTGTCTGCTGCCTTTGACACTGTTAACCATCACATCTTCTTGTCTTCTCTCAGTGCGATGGGCGTCTCTGGAATGGCGTTGCAATGGTTCAAGTCTTACCTCTCGAATAGGTCATTCAGAGTATCCTGGAGAAACAAGGTCTCTGAGTCCCAACATCTCAATCCAGGGGTGCCACAGGGCTCAGTGCTTGGACCGCTACTCTATTCCATATACATGACATCCCTTGGCTCTGTCATTCAGAAACATGTTTTTTCCTATCACTGCTATGCGGATGACACTCAACTCCACTTGTCATTTCAACCTGATGATCCGACAGTCTCTGCTCGCGTCTCGGCGTGCCTGAGTGACATCTCACTTTGGATGAAGGACCATCACCTGCAGCTGAACCTTGGAAAAACAGTGATTCCTGCCAACCCAAAGACCCACCACAACCTCTCCATTCAACTAGGCTCACAAAATTCTCCTACTCGCTTTTAAGTCTCTGCCCGGCCTTGCTCCCCCCTACCTCTGTAACCTGCTTCTCACCTACACCCCTACACATTCTTTACGATCCGCTGATTCCAGCCTTCTCGTTGTCCCTCGGCATCGCCTTGCTTCAATGGGGGGCAGATCATTTAGTGTTATTGCGCCCAAAATGTGGAACTCTCTCCCCCATCACTCCGTTTCGTTAACACTATCTCTGAATTCAAATCCATGCTCAAAACACACCTATTTTCTGAATGTTACAGTTCTTAGTGGGTTTTTTTTTATTTTTATTTTTTTTCACATACTGTACTTGCACTCTCATTTGCCTATTGTTGTTCTGTCTGCTCTCTTTGTCAATTGTCCTTATTGTTGTTTGTTTATTGCAAAGCGTCCTTGAGCTCTGGAAAGGTGCTATATAAATAAAACTTATTATCAACCATTACACCGTCCAGCACTGCCAGAAATCTGGGAGTGGTAATTGATGATCAACTAAACTTCACAAGTCATGTTGCCAGCACCACCAGGTCCTGTAGATTCATCCTCTACAACATTAGGAAAATTAGACCTTTCCTATCGGAGCACTCTACGCAAATCTTAGTCCAGGCTCTTGTCTTGTCCAAACTGGATTATTGTAATGCTCTTTTGGCTGGACTCCCTGCCTGCACAACCAAACCTCTGCATCTGATTCAGAATGCAGCGGCAAGAGTGGTCTTTAAAGAACTGAAGAGAGCGCACGTAACTCCTCTCTTCACTAGGTTACACTGGCTCCTGGTTGATGCCCGCATCAAGTTCAAAGCTATGCTCTTGGCCTACAAGACCACCACTGGCTCCGCCCCCTCATATCTTCACTCATTGATACAGACCTATGTTCCTAACAGATTCCTGCGCTCTGCTAATGAACAACGTCTGGTGGTACCATCCCAATTCATCCCATTTCTCTGGATCTGTCCCACATTGGTGGAATGATCTACCTGCTGCTACAAGATCAGCAGATTCTGTAGCCATCTTTAAAAAACGCTTGAAAACACATCTTTTCCGTCAACACCTGACTGACAAACACTGAATTCTACTTCCTTTCTATCGATTACTTTTCTATAAAAAAAAAAAAATAAAAAAAAAAATCTTATCCTTGGCTTTGATTACTGTGCTAGGTTTTTAACTGACTAGTTTTTGGTGCACTTATGCTTTTTGTTACCTTGTGTTGTTGAAATTGCTTCCATTGTTTTCCTCACTTGTAAGTCACCTTAGATAAAAGCGTCTGCTAAATGACTAAATGTAAATGTATAAATGTATGATATTCTTGAGCTTTGAGACAGCATCACATACCTCTTGAGGTGTAACTATTACACCTAACCCGACCACCATTATATTGCTCTTGACACAATTAAACGGGTCATAATAGATTTTCTGCCAGAGCTGACAGGGGGAAGGACCTATGAGTAAATTCCATTCACATAGAGTGCAACTTTTGGAATGCATTCACCAAGTCTAATTGAACTTCAACGGACATATTATTTGATGAATTACTGCTATATTCTTCACATAGACTTTGTTATGAGGATTATAGTAGGGATGAGTGAGTACAGCATTATCTGTATCTGCATCTGTTAACCATATGAATTATCTGTATCTGTATCTGTACTCGGACTGGGCATGACCTAACCCAGAAGTGGGCGGGATTTAACCCGGAAACGGTCGAGTTGACTTGAAATGGGCGGGGTCTTAACTGGTATGTTATTTTTTTATTAAAATTAATTAAATTGTTCTATTTATTGCTGATTAGAAAACTATTTCCATGACAACATCAGCATTGAGCTTCAGATCAATGGTTTTTATCACAATAACACACAAACTATATACAGTGTGAACTATGTAAGAACTAGTTTTGCAACAACGAATACAACACATGCGTTTGCAATTATGAAGAAAAATGTAAATAGTTTTTTTATAAACATAACTTTTTTTTAACTTTATTTTTTTTTTATTATCAGTGTGAATTTTTCTTTTTTGTTGGTTATTTTTTTTATTATTATTTCCACACCGTGTGTGTGTGTTTGTGTTTGTGTGTGTGTGTGTGTGTGTGTGTGTGTGTAGCTAATTAATTTTGTATTATAGTTTTATACCACTAATTCCTTTTATTTCTTATGACATACAGCAAGAAAGTGTCAGTCACTTATGCGTGAAGTAAAAAATGGTGGTTAGAGCCAGCAGACGAGTAAAAATAAAACTCTGATGACAGGCAGAGAGGGAGAGTGTGTGCGCGTGTAGCTAATTAATTTGTAATATAGTTTTTACATCACTACTTTTTTTATTGCGTGAAGTAAAAAAAAACACATTTACCAGAACGCTACTGGTTAATAAGTATTACAAACAAACCAAAATAAAAAACAAACTTGAAGCTGAAGAAACCGTAAACGTTAACTGAAAAGACCCGCAAACCTGACTGACTGAGGGAAAGACAGAGAGAGAAAGAGCGCTGTTCTCTTCTCAGTGTTCTGTGTGTGAGTGAGTGAGCAGAGCGGCTGTGTGTGTAGGGGAGGGGTGCTGTCACAGAACGCAGACACAGTCAGCTACCCAAAAAGGATTTTTATTCAATCCGAGCACAGATATTAGCTCGTATTACTTGTATAATACTCATACTCGGCAAAAGTGCTTTATCCGTACCGGATACTCATTTCAGCCGAATATCCGGCTCAACTCTAGTACAGCCTTAAACTCAAAGCAGCTGTTGTCACACAAGGGTGCACGGTATTTGAACTTCCAGTTATTAGGAATAAGTAGGCTGGTCCCTCCATCACTTCCTATGATGCCACGACTGTGGATGAAAGTGTAATTATGGGAGAGGGCAGCTGGAGTGGTGTTGTGTAATTTTTACGTTATTTGGTTTTTTTTCTGTGTCTTATTTAGTTATTCATTTTTGCATGATGATGATTATGTTATGTGTCTTATGGTTTATACTTATGCATGGTTTGTAATCAATTAAGGGATGTAATATTAATACATTGAGAAACACATTAAAGTAAAAGAGAAAACATAATGTCAGAGGAGTATGGTTTAAAACATGATAAGTTTAATGTACACACACACAGAAGACCTAGATAGAGACTTTAGTGCCCGTTACCGAAGGTTACAGAGGAAGGAGAGGCCCACGGAGGGGGGCCTTACAGGATGACTTAAAATGTATAACGTGACAGAGTGGTAGTAAATAAAGAGCAGTTTCCCAACAATAACACGGCACTAAGCTCTAGTTACTAAGCAAAATACATTTACACAGTTCTGTAGGCTTCTATTGCTAAATTGCTTCTCCTGCTTTTCTTCACAAGTTAATTTAACCCTACCAGGGGTACCCCTCATATGGGATGAAGGCTTAATGGTAGAGCGGTCGTCCTATAACCAGAAGGTTGGCAGTTCGATTCCCGCTCTACCCCTTTTCATAATGTTGTTGTGTCCTTGGGCAAGACACTTACCATGCCTCCATCGTTCGTAGCACTGGAGTATGAATTTGTGTGACTGTAGAGGTGAGTTTGGTGGTGGTCAGAGAAGGTTGTGAGTACTGTTTTTATGGTGCCGCTCAAACAACCATTTATAACTAGTTGTTTGACAATTATAGTTAGAAGGCAATAATATGAGTTTCTTTAGACTTACTGTAAACCAGTTTAAAATTAATTTAACCTGGTTATAGGTTAAATTAATAATAAACATTAACAAGTCATATTCTTTTCTCTACATAAGTTTTACTGTGGAGCTTGTCACTGATGTGCTACACAAGGTGGTTTAGGAACAGTGCAGCTGTTTAGACATTAGTTGACCAGAAAAAACTGTTGGGGGGATTTCAAACTTGAACCTAACATATTTTTATTTAAAGATCTACATTTCTCTTTAGACTGACAAAAAAACAACATTAAAATCATGAACTCAAATGTCAATCTGAAAAAAACAAAAAAAACAATGACTGTGTTATGTAAATCAGACATTTCTGTAAAGCCAAAACCTTAAACGAAAATAACAATATTAATGTGTAGTAATGTGAATCATCCTGCTTCTTAAAGAAGGACAAGACCAACGTGTTAGTCTGTACAGTCACGGTGTTGGTACAGTGTAATTTGCTGCTAGCATGCAGCCTAACATCTGCCTCCCTTCCGTGAGAAACACCAAACTCTTTCCTACACACTTTGCAGAATGCTTTACTTTCATCACTTAAGGCTGTAGCAATCCATGAATACTTCCCCACACACTCCTCCCGGTACCTGGCAGCTTATCAATATCTAATATCTAACTTAGATTGCTGCAGCCAATGAGCACCCGGCAGCGGCGGGGGATGGTTGCAGGACGGCTCAACCTCCGCAGACAGTTTTTAATTCAATTCAATTTATTAAATAATTATAATTTTTAATGTTTATCAGACATTAACTTCTCAAGATTTTGCTTTAGTATAATTTTCGGGACAATTAGGGCCAGAATCAAGATTTGGGACAAAGGTTTAGATTTGGGGACTGTCCCGAAATTTTTCGGGTTGTCTGGTCACCCTAGTGCACGTTTGTGTGCCGTGGCTACAGTAGGCGCCCTCATTGGAGCCCTCATTGGAATGGAATATCGCGAGTGGGCGTGGCTGTGTTGGAGGCTTGCAATATTCATGTTAACAGACTTGCTAGCATTTGCTAACACTGGAAATATAGCAGCCAAATGGGGTTTAATTTTTTTGCTAGCTTAATGTGCAAAACCAAACTGAGCTAAAAACTGGAAAATATAAGGCAGCATGCCATGTACAATAAATTACAATCATTTGTAAAACAACTAATGCAAAATCTCCGGTTTACCAAGATATCATGCAAAGATTTGCTTCAAACTTGGAGGCTTAATGTTAACATTAAGTAAGTTAATGTTGCTACAAGCTACATTTAGATTTTGGTTAAACCTTATGGTACCAATCCTATTAACGTAAAATATTGTTAAATATAAGGTAGCATGCACAATAAATGACTAGAGGCTGAAAAACATAACTTATGCAATAAGTCTGGTTTACCATGGAATCATTAATCAATTTTGTTTAAGCATTAGGTGTTGATGTTAGCTGTGCTGTCAGACATACAGGCTATAGTTACATCTGTTCAGTCTAATTACAGGCTCACACCTGGACCTCTGTTCCAGATGTGACAGAAAGAGTATCTCCTTGTTACTAACATCCTTAAATTTACTTGGCATCGTATTTGCTTTCTTTAAAATGTAGTAGTTTATTTTTACCTGATTAGATGTGTACAGGTCTAAAGTGTGAAAGATGACACCAGACCTTCTAATGAGACATTCACTGTTCTCCCAGCAAACCTTGAAGTTTGAAGACTCCATTCTTCAGACTTGATCTGCAGCTGGAAGGTGTTGTTTCTGTAGAATTCTTCTCAGCACCTTTTAATCTGTTGGAATTTAACTTTTGTATTTCTGTTAGATGTTGTCTAAACCAGTCTTTTATCCATAAATCTGTTTTATTCTCTTGGGACTCTTCAATTATTTGATGACTCAGTGCTCTCCATAACTCTTATCTCCAACACTTACCAAGTGACCTTCATGACCTGCAGCCCTGGAGCACTGCTGGAGTATGTGTAGCCCAGGAGGAGTGCTCCTGAGCGGGTAGAGTCTGTCAGCACTGGGCCTGGATGAAGGAGAGCTCCAGCAGCCACGGAGCACTGATGGAGTATGTGTAGCCCAGGATGAGGGCCCCTGAGTAAATAGAGTCTTTCAGCACTGGGGCCTGGATGAAGGAGAGCTCCAGCAGCCACGGAGCACTGCTGGAGTATGTGTATCAAACCCAAAACCCATGCGGGGCTGCCCCCTGGGGCTCCCCGACCGCTTTGGTGACTCTAGATAACCTCGAGCCGGCCCTCGGGGCGTCGACGTCTCATTCGAATGTCTGCCCTATCAACTTTCGATGGCACTTTCTGTGCCTACCATGGTGACCACGGGTAACGGGGAATCAGGGTTCGATTCCGGAGAGGGAGCCTGAGAAAAAGCTACCACATCCAAGGAAGGCAGCAGGCGCGCAAATTACCCACTCCTGATTCAGGGAGGTAGTGACGAAATATAACAATACAGGACTCTTTCAAAGTCCTGTAATTGGAATGAGTACACTTTAAATCCTTTAACGAGGATCAATTGGAGGGCAAGTCTGGTGCCAGCAGTCGCGGTAATTCCAGCTCCAATAGCGTATCTTAAAGTTGCTGCAGTTAAAAAGCTCGTAGTTGGATCTCGGGATCGAGCTGACGATCCGCCGCGAGGCGAGCCACCGTCTGTCCCAGCCCCTGCCTCTCGGCGCCCCCTCGATGCTCTTAGCTGAGTGTTCCGCGGGGTCCGACGTGTTTACTTTGAAAAAATTAGAGTGTTCAAAGCAGGCCCGGTCGCCTGAATACCACAGCTAGGAATAATGGAATAGGACTTCGGTTCTATTTTGTGGGTTTTCTTCTCTGAACGGGGGCCAAAATTAAGAGGGACGGCCGGGGGCATTCGTATTGTGCCGCTAGAGGTGAAATTCTTGGACCGGCACAAGACAGACGAAAGCGAAAGCATTTGCCAAGAATGTTTTCATTAATGAAGAACAAAAGTCAGAGGTTCAAAGACAATCAGATACCGTCGTAGTTCCGACTATAAACAATGCCAACTAGCGATCCGGCGGCGTTATTCCCATGACCCGCCGGGCGGCATCCGGGAAACCAAAGTCTTTGGGTTCCGGGGGAAGTATGGTTGCAAAGCTGAAACTTAAAGGAATTGACGGAAGGGCACCACCAGGAGTGGAGCCTGCGGCTTAATTTGACTCAACACGGGAAACCTCACCCGGCCCGGACACGGAAAGGATTGACAGATTGATATCTCTTTCTCGATTCTGTGGGTGGTGGTGCATGGCCGTTCTTAGTTGGTGGAGCAATTTGTCTGGTTAATTCCGATAACGAACGAGACTCCGGCATGCTAACTAGTTACGCGGCCCCGGTTGGTCGGCGTCCAACTTCTTAGAGTGACAAGTGGCGTTCAGCCACATGAGATTGAGCAATAACAGGTCTGTGTCCGGGGCTGCACGCACGCCACACTGAGTGGATCAGTGTGTGTCTACCCTTCGCCGAGAGGCGTGGGTAACCCGCTGAACCCCACTGGTGATAGGGATTGGGGATTGCAATTATTTCCCATCAACGAGGAATTCCCAGTAAGCGCGGGTCATAAGCTCGCGTTGATTAAGTCCCTGCCCTTTGTATACACCGCCCATCGCTACTACTGATTGGATGGTTTAGTGAGGTCCTCGGATGAGCCCCGCCGGGGTCGGTCACGGCCCTGGCAGAGTACCGAGATGACGATCAAACTTGATCATCTAGAGTAATTTTCTAATAGCGGCAATGTCAAACCGTGGATTTGTAACGTCACTAGAAACTCTAAATGTCTCTCTAATAGAATAATTTAAATGCTTCCGGATCGCACCACAACTAGACCTATTTTGAGATAAATTCAAATTTACCTGAAACCACAGTTCCTTTTAATAAAGCGCCTCAGAGCGTTTTAAGCCTTAATAATATTAGTTCTTACAGCGCTTTTATTTGTCTTGTTTGTCAACTTTATTCTATTATTACTTTTGATTTCTCTTCACTTCTTCTTTAATTCTCCTTTTAGCTTTGTCTTTTTAATTATCATACTTAAATTTCCATTACTTTAAAAGGACCTAAATCTAGTTTAATACTTAGCCTACTATTAAACTTTCTCCAAGGCCTTTGTAAACCACACACACATTCACACACACCAGACTAGTCTTCACGCCGCGGCAATTTAGTTCAGCCTCTCTTTCCAGAGTCTTGAAATGAGCTCTTTAACGGGTTTTGTGTCGCTTAGTCATACGTCTTATATCTCAATTCCAGCACCCAGCTGAATTTTTTTAAGATAGAAAAGGAGCGCTAACTATTTTTCCTTCCCGCTAAGGTCCTTTAACTTGTTACTTTTGGCGGTCAACTCCGCTGTATTTAATCCAGTTGACTTGGACAGCGTGTTACCCTTATTAAAGCAGGCCTTTAATTTTTCTCCATTTTTATATTAATTGATTTTTGTAATAATGCCCCTATTGTTTTCATTCCGGTTCTTATTATTCTTCTTCTTCCGCCATGGAAGTCTATGGCAGGCCATAGAACCATTTGCGGGAAAATGATGAAAGTTGGCACACTCATTAAGGACAGTCCAATCATTGATCCTAGAAAATTTGAAGTGTCTAACTCAATATCTCTAGCGCCACCAACTGTTCAAAGTTGGACTAATGTTTATGCTAATAACTTTTGAACCGTAAGGCCGATTCGACTGCACCCTATGACGTCATTTTCCGTCATGATGGTTTTTCCACCATTTTGAAATTTCTAAAAAATGTATTTTTGCGAACTCCTCCTAGGCCGTGGCTCCAATTTTTATGAAAATTTAACCAGATCATCTTCAGTCTATGCTGACAAAAAGTTATTAGAATTAGAATGATTAATCAAGCTGTTTTCGAATACCGCGCAAATGAAATCGACTTAGTGCGCACAAAAATAAAAGTCAGGCTATATCTCTGCAATGCTTTAATATTTTCTAACCAAACTTAGTATGTGTTATGGCAACCATGACTTAAGGATGTGTGCAGAGTTTTAGCACAGCGCCACCTAGTGGTCTAGAGATACAAAAATATGACTTTTTTTATTATTACTTAAGAATGCTTTAGCCAAAAATCACAAACCCGGTCTTTTTAGATTCGTGGCACTTTGCCGAGCCGTAGCATAGCAAATTTTGCCATATCAACTATTTTGAAAGTCGGCCATTATGAATATTGTCAAAAAGTGCTATATTTTTTGAACGCATTGCCGCATCATTACAGAACTTGGTATGCTTCTTCGACATCAAGCCCTGAAGGTACTTAAAAAGTTTTGGAGCAGCGCCACATTGTGGTCAAAAGTTATATCCAAATTCACAAATATGCTAATAACTTTTGATTCCGTTACCCTATTGTAAAACAAATGGTCTTAATATGTTCACTGGATCAAGCCGAGAGCACAGATAACAAATATGTCCTATTCGGCCAAACTTCCTGTTTGCCATGTTGTTTTTCTTTAAAAACCTACTTTTTCGAACTCCTCCCACACCGTTTGTCCAATTTTCACCAAAATTGAATCATAACATCTTCAGACCATGCTGACAAAAAGTTATTAGAATTAAGATGATTAGTCAAACCGTTTTTGAATACCGTGCAAATTAATTTGACTTAATGCGCACAAAAATCAAAGTCAGGCTATATCTCTGCAATGCTTTAACATATTCTAACCAAACTTAGTACGTGTTGTGTCAACCATGACTCAAGGCTTCCTGCAGAGTTTTGGGTCAGCGCCACCTAGTGGTCCAGAGATACAAATATGTGACATTTTTTTAATTATTACTACAGAATGCTTTAGCCAAAAATCACCAAACTGGTCTCTTTAGATTCGTGGCATCATGCCGAGCCGTAGCATAGCCAATTTTCCCATATCAACTATTTTGGGAGTCGGCCATTTTGAATTTTCTAAAAACCGTACTTTTGCAAACTCCTCCTAGGCCGTAGCCCCAATTTTCATAAAAATTAAACCAGATCATCTTCAGACTATCCTGACAAAAAGTTATTAGAATTAAGATGATTGGTCAAACCGTTTTCGAATACCGCGCAAAAATAAAAGTCATACTTGCTTGCATACATACAATGCCTCATATTCTAACCAAACTAGGTACGTGTTATTGAAACCATGACTTCAGGCTGCCTGCAGAGTTTTAGCACTAGTTGTTTGACACATCAGTTTGGTTACTGCGCTGTCTCTGGGTCAAACGTGATAAACCATTCAATCACAGTGCTAAAGACTGTATTGATGATTTTTAAGCCATTTAGACTTAGTGTCTTAGTCTTATTGAAATGTCTTTACATGCTTACTGCCATTGGTCTAATGCTGCCGGCTATGTCGGCTTGAGATTGAATGCCGGCCTTGTGCTTGGCCCCGTCATTGCTGCTTGCAGCTATATTTTATTTTTATTTTGGTTTCCTATACTAAAGTTCAGCCAGAAAATAGCATAAACATAGGTGCCCTCTTCTGAAGTATCCTATCTTTCTATTAGGTCTAGTTCCCTTAGACCCCTGTGCTCTCTCTCAGCCAGGTTCTGCTTTGTCAAAGTATCGGAATTCTTCTGCGCAGAGAATTAGACGTTTCTTTAACCCTTTCTTCCTCGGGATATAAACGGCGCTTATTTCGCATATAATCTATGGATAAAACCAGCCTCGCAATTTTTCCACTTGCGCTCTAATTCTTCCTAGAGTTATCTTTACGAACGACATCTTTAGATTATGCTCACTGGATAGAAAATAGCCACGTAATTCCCTTGTGCACTATCCTCTGCCTTGAGACACAACCAGTGTTTTGTTTAAGCATGTAGTCAATGGATAGAAATGATTCCCTACATTCCTCTAATTACCCCCTTTTACCCCCAATCTAGAATCATTTGAGGTGAGTTTTTTAAGCGGTCTGTTTCTGCCTGTTACCCCCAAAGCTGCACCCACAAACATCTAACCATAACAAAATAAAAGTTTTTTTTCTCACCCTCGATTTTCTCCGCGTCTGGGATGCTTCCTCTGGGTGGTCAAGCAGAAAGAGAACCACTCTTCCTCAGATACTCTCCTGGCTCTGGCTCGCCAGTTGTAGTCTCCAATACTGACCGCTCAGCCTTTGGCACAATTGTATAGAATAAGTCATGAACGCACGGCCATTTCAATGCCATAGAGCCATCATCTTTATGGACAGGATTTCTAGGCGCAGCCAGGGGCCGGAGGGAGTCTGGTTTGGGGACCACAAGATCTTGTCTCTGCTTTTTGCAGATGATGTCCTGTTGGCTCAAGCCAGGACCTTCAGTGTGCGAGACCATGGTTCTCAGTCTGAAAAGGGTAGCTTGTCCCCTTCAGGTTAGTGGAGAGCTCCTGCCTCAAGTGGAGGAGTTCAAGTATCTTGGGGTCTTGTTCATGAGTGAGGGAAGGAGGGAGCGTGAGACTGACAGACGGATTGGTGCAGCTTCTGCAGTGATGCAGTTGATGTACTGGTCTGTCGTGATGAAGAAGGAGCAGAGATGTAATGCAAAGCTCTCAATTTACCGGTCAATCTACATTCCTACTCTCACCTATGGTCATGAGCAAAAGAACAAGATCTCGGATACAAGCGGCCAAAATTAGCTTTCGCTGTGTTATAATAATTTTTATATTTTTTATAGTTTATAGTTAGTGGGTGCTCATAGTTCTCTTCTCAGGTCAGGTCAATTAATTTCCTTCTGGGACTAGATGAGACGGGACCTGCTCTCTGCAGCTGAGGCCTTGACCTCCACTTTAATGTTATAAAATCTAACGTTTTCCTGGGTTCCCCAAGCAAACCTTCCCGTGTACCCTTGATACATGTGTGTCTGCTTGGCTTCTTCTTGCAAGAATAAACCTGGCCATGGTTTTTAAATTATACTCTGTCTATGTGTCTCTCTGGATAAATATAAGACCATAAAGAATTCTTATAACACTATAATGTATCTCGGCTAGCCTGGGAACAATTCGCTATCCCCCGGAACAGTTGGGGGAAGTGTCTGAGGAGAGGGAAGTCTGGGCATCTCTGCTTAGACTGCTGCCCCCGCGATAAGCGGTAGAAGATAGATGGATAGATGGCTGAATGGATTATTCTTGGCTCAATTTGCATGTCCTTTACTGTGTGATGTTGTCTATCAACCTCCAAAATATAATAAGGATTTTATTTTGGAGTTTTTTGAGTTACTTGCGGAATTACGAACACGATACGACAGTTTATCAATTTGTGGTGATTTTAATATTCACATTAGCGGCCCATCAAGTCATTTGGCCAATGACTTTCAGGGCCTTCTGATCTCTTTGGATTGGACACAATCAGTGAACGCTCCCACACACCAACTTAGTCACACATTGTACCTGATAATTTTTTATGTACTTACTGTATTCGTCTCAGAAATAAGTGACATTTGCATTTCAGACCAATTTCCTGTTATGTTTGAATTCAAAGGTCCTGTCCCAGCAGCCAAATCCCTTACTCCAGCCGGTCACCGCCGCATCATCACTTCCACCACAGCTGGAGAATTTGCTGCTGCCTTTATGAATACCACTTTTAACTCTCAGGATGAAGTGGACTTTCCACTCTGCACAGAATTGTTCATCTCCTCCTTCAACTCCACCTGCTCAAAAATATTTAACATCATTGCTCCATTCAGATGCAGATCTGTCAGTACTCAACTAGAGCCTTGGCTTAATGACACCACCCGCGCCCTTAAACAGAGGTGCAGGCAGGCCGAGTGCAAGTGGAAAAAGGACAAGTTACATGTTTCACTGGGTGTATTGAGAGACAGTCTTAATGCTGCCAAAGCAGCTAAATGTCAGTATCTGTCTAATGTTATTTCCACCAGCTCTAATCGTCCTAGAGCGCTATTCAGTACAATTCAGTACAATTCAGTCTGTCTTAAATCCATCTACTGCATCTGGTAGAGTGTTAGCACTCCTGCCTCACAGCAAAAAGGTCATGAGTTCAAAACGGGCGGCAGTGGCTCAGTGGTAGAGCGGTCGTCCTTCAACCGGAAGGTGGTGGGTTCGATTCCCGCTCTCCCCACAAAAAATACTGTCGTTGTGTCCTTGGGCAAGACACTTAACCCACCTTGCCTCGTATGAATGTGTAAGAATGTGCAGTGAATGTATGTGGTGTTGGTCGGAGAGGCCGTAGGCGCAGAATGGCTGCCACGTCTCTGTCAGTCTGCCCCAGGGCAGCTGTGGCTACAGTTGTAGCTTATCATCACCGGTGTGACTGTGTATGAATGAATAATGGACGACCTGTAAAGCGCTTTGAGTCCCTGAGAAAGGCGCTATATAAATCCAACCCATTATTATTATTATTATTATTATTAAAACCCGGCCGACTCAAAACACTCTCGGCCGACTCCGTTCTTTCTGTGAGGAGTCTGCATGTCCTCCATGTGTTACCGTGGGTTCTCTCCGGGTACTCTGGCTTCCTCCCACCCGTCCAAAGACATGTATGTACAGGTCAATTGGCAACTCTAAAGTGTCCCTAGTGAATGAATGTGAGCAAGAGGACCCCCTCGAAAACAAGATGATTCATCTCAAGGAATTAATCCTCATGAAAAATGTGAATAAATAAATAAATAGTAATGCTCTACAGCAGACCTAAATGTCAACCTGTAATAATTTCCGCCATTATTTTGTTGATAAAGTAGCCTTTTAAACAGAGCATTAAGAACATGTCTAACAGCTTTGACTTGTGCTCTTCTCTTGTCCTGTCTGTGTTTAATGTGTTTGAGCCAGTATTACTCTCTTACTCAGCTGCCAACTTCACACACCCACACCCACACCACTCTGAATACACAGAGTATAGTATTCATGTTGACAGTTTGGATAGCTTTTTGCACATATTTCCCACCTCCAAATAAACTTTTACCAAACCAACCTGTAAAGACAAGAGCGGGTCCTTGGTACAAACAATGGCCAGCCTTGAACCAGTCATCTTCAAAACTCCGCTGTCCTTGTTCTTCAGTCAAAATTTATTCAGATGTCACTCAAGCACTACACTGCATCTGAATCTGACAGCTCCACCTTGGATCATCATTCTGAAGCATGACATGACACAATCCATGATGTGAGGCTGATGCTAATATCAGCTGTATGATGATATATTCTGAATTCCACCATCTAATGCTGTAAACTAATCAGCTAATCTTTAGGGCACAGGCTGGAAAACAGTGAAAAGTGAGAGATGGAGCTGTGCTTCTTTGATGTGCAGAGTTTACAAGAGGCTGTTAATGAGTGTGCAGAGTGAGGAGATTCACAGCTGGGACAGAAAGGGGATACAAGGAGGCACGAGGAAGACACTCAATGGTCCTGATTAGACATTCAAATTGTATACAGCAGGTGGTGCGTGACAAATTGTGCAGGGGGGTAATGTCTCGGCGGTTCTCAAAAACTCTTCACTCACACGAAGAAACTAACAACAGGTGACAAAAGACAAAAGAAAAAAGTCAAGAGAGGAGATTTGAACTTAGCAGGAAACTTTAAACATTTTTTTCAGAAAGAGAATTCAGAGTATTAAGAGTATACAATTTACATAAGCTCATATATTTACATTCTCTGGCAGAATTTGTGATTGTTTGGCCATTTCTCAGAGAATATAAATATTGAATAATAATACAAAAACCTTCCTTTCACTCATAGTTAGTTGTTGGGTGAAGCTATTAATTGTCAAACAACTGTGTTTACTCTTTTTAAATCATAATGACAACCAAAACTACCCAAATGACCCTGTTCAAAAGTTTATATATCCTGGTGATTTTAAAACATGCATACGAGTTGATACAAATGGGTTTGAATGGGTACTAAAGTTAATCATCTTTAGCTGTGATCTGTTTGCCTGTAATTAGTGTGTGTGTATAAAAGGTCAGTGAGTTTCTGGGCTCCTGACAGACCCTTTCATCTTTCATCTAGTGCTGCACTGATGTTTCTGTATTCTGAGTCATGGGAAAAGCAAAAGAATTGTCAAAGGATCTGTGGTAGAAGGTAATTGAACTGTATAAAACAGGAAAGCGATATAAAAGATATCCAAGGAATTGAAAATACCAATCAGTATTGTTCAAACTCTATTTAAAAAGTGCAAAAATAAATGGTAAGGTAGACCAGCATACATTTCAGCCACAACTGCCAGAAAAAATAGTTTGGGATGCAAAGAAAACCCCACCTTCAGCTGAAATACACAACTCTTTGAAAAAAGGTCTGGCTGTTTCAAGATGCACAATATGGTGGCACTTGACAAAAAATGTGCTGCATGATCGAGAAATCAATTACTACACAAATGCCACAAAGCATCATGTTTCTAATACACCAAACAACACAGAGACAAGCCTCAACACTTCTGGAACAAAGTCATTTGGAGTGATGAGACCAAAATTGAACTTTTTGGCCACAACCATAAACAATTGGAGATGAGTCAACAAGACCTATGATTAAAGATACACCATTTCTACTGTTCAACGTGGAGGTGGCTTGTTGTTGTTTTGGAGATGTGTGAGCCACAAAGGCACAGGAAACTTGGTCAAAAGGGATGGTAAGATGAAAGCATGAAATTTGCATTCATCCGCCCGGAAAGCTGTGCAGGGGATGTACTTGGACGTTCCAACATGACAACGATCCAAAGCACACTGCTGTAGCCAATGACAGGTTGACTACCTGTCATTGACTACAGCAGCATAAAGTAAAGATTTTGGACCAGCCATCTCAGTCTCCTGACCTCAATATTATTAAGCCACTATGGGGAGTTCTCAAATGTGCAGTTCATGCATGACAGACCAAGAATTTACAGCAACACTCAAAAAATGATTCAAGCCCCTTTTAAATGTGACACACATAAATCCTTTTAGCTTTATTTGAATATTTCTATTTTTTTAATTAATTTAAATTTAATGGCTGTAACATTAAAAGTATTCATAGTTTTACTTATAAGATTTAGTAACACAAATTAATTGTGTTATTCCACCAAACGACCACATTTTGCTCATGCGCAACCCACACCCTCAATGCCATCGCCATTTTTACATGTTTGTGACCAGGTGCTCCATTGTACACGGAAGGCTATACTTTGGTATTCACTTTTAAATTTTGGTTTTGAATGCGCCTTGCAGGGTTATATACATTTAACAATATGTAATTAAATATGTGCAGCAGGTGAATGTTAGGCATGGCCAATTGTGCTTGGTTTTTACCAACTTTAAATTCGTGGCTATCTGGCATTAACTAACCAGCCTGCATACTCATGCAAGCAGGAGCTGAGGCAACTCAGCTAACAGCTAGTCACTGAGTTGTTGAGAGTTTCGGTCGTTGTATCGAATAATGTTACGTTTGACTACGAGTCTCTCTTTCACTGCAGTCCTCTTTGCTGAACAATAACGTTACGTTAGGCCCGTTGGCCCGCTCCCAGATAACGTTAAGTGTTATGGACGCTAGTGACACACGGACTCAGGTATTGTTAGCACCATTAAAACAAGAGTGATAACATTAGTTATTTTAAACGCTAACTCTTTTAAACTTGTTTTGCATTTGTGTTCGAGCGAGAATAAAGCCAGTTTATGTCATGTCGATAACCAAATGGCACGTCCTGCGTAACAAATCTAACTAGTGACTTATTCAGAACATCAGGAGCAGAAGGGAGCACACTGCTTCTCAGAGTAAACGCTGCATTTGAATCAAAACATTTTAAAATCTGTTCAGGATTGCTGTAAAATTGCTAATTCATTCTAAATGTTAATGTTTTCTTTTTTCATTGTCAGGTGCTCAGGTTAAAGTTTCAAATGTTCCTGGATTTGTACTCGGCACTAATATCTACACTTTGTAGTTTCACCTGTGTTGTACAAAGCAGGTTATGGCAACCTTCATGTGATGGTAAGTAATTGGCTACTTGCTCAGTGCTGACACAAGCTGCTCTTTAGCATTCATAGTTGTTTAATATCATTTATGCTAATTGTCTTTAATCTGCTTTTTAGGTCATTGTATGTGGCAGTGCAAAGAATGCAGTTTAGAACTAGCTAGCAGGTATTTGTTGTTACAACATTTTAGAAAGGTTCATGGGCATTTTAGGGGCAGTTATCGGTATCCAAGTCCATACACAGATTGCCCATGTACATTTAATGAATGGAGTAAGTTACTAAATCACACATACAAAAGTCATGCTAAACAGCAAACTTTGAACCCAGCAGCTACATTCCGGTGTCATGTGTACTCATGCAGAGAACTGACAACAGAAAGTGACTTTTTCCAACACAGTAAAAGTTTGAGAGAACTTTCCTTTAAAACCCCTTATAAATCGGGGTAATTTTCGCTGTATTGCGTGTAATGTGACCTCTCTAATTTAAAATGATTGCTGTTATTGACCCTCCTGGAATTTAATTACAAGTGTTCTTTGGGGCTCTTTGTAAAGGTAACAAACTCTAGTTTCACTCAGAGCAGTCAGAATCTAAGTACTACTGATACAATTTTATATACTTTGGAACACACAGAAGGAATTACTTTTTGTGTGCTCGCCTAAAATATTTAGTGAAAATAAAAGTGTCAAAAGCTTCAGCAGGTAGTTGAGGACTATCAGTTGTTTCAAGACTGCAAGAGCATTAGAAAGGAGAAAAGGAGGGAATAGGATAGGTGTGAAAGCCCATCCCCCCTTTAAGCTTTAATTTGATGTATATATTTTTGGGTTTGCTGTATGTTTAGAGTTACTGGGGGCTTATAGTCCTCTTCAGGTCATGTCAAATTCATGTCATGTCCTTCGCTCTAATCCAAGCAGGAAGTAGACATGACAGGACTGAGACATGGCTTGTCACGGGACTTCTGCTCCTGGACCATTGTGAACGCCTTTCACCAAGGACGTCACTGTGTTGTATATAATGCCATGTTATGTTTACATATGGGAGCAAAAACCTGCATCAGTACACTTGTTACTGTGTCTGCTTTGCTCATCCTTGCAAGGATTAAAACCTGACCATTGCTTGTTAAATTATAATCGGTCTCCGTGTCTCTCTGGTTAAATATATGGATATAAAATATTCCTATAACAATGACGGAGGAGCTCGCACTAACGCTGTTTTGTTCTGGATAAGTGTTACTGCTGCACATTAAGAGGCAACCCCACAATACAACCCTTTATTTTATACAACACCCTGTCTCTTCCCTGTGCACTTACATTTCTCCAAATTCTCTTATTTCTCGCTATTTAGTTTGATGACATCAACAACTGGAGGGAGGGCATCTCAATGAAGAGCCAGATAATTTCTTCAAGGAATACATGGTAAGTTCTTGATAATGTTTCCTTATAGTGTCATTGTGTGTTAATTATTTTTCCTAAAGCACATAATTATGGAATAAAATTATGCATCCTTTTATTTTGAGAGAGAATTATAAATGTTTAGGCATCTCTTCATCTCTTTTTTTTCTTATTTTATTTAGTTTTCTGTATGGCTTTTTACTTACTTGTTTTGACAATTTCAAAGAAATTGCTAAGTTACACAGAGGCCGCTCAGGGCCTGTAATTTAAGGAACTTCTGTCTGTCAGTTTCTGTTTAACTATAATGAAGAATATCAAATATGAAGCCATGAGGGGTGGCTTGACTCAGCAGAATTGCTCTTCCCTCACAAAATAGCATTTGATGGGCATTAAAAAGAAAGAAATTTAGCAACAGACGCCTACAGAACTGTGTAAGTGTATTTGACTCTTACTCTTTTGAGGTTAGTGCTCTGTTATTGCTCTTTATTTACTACCGCTCTGTCACGTGGTGCAGATGTGTCTAGTATTTCTTGCTGGTTGCATTTTTTTTTATTTGCGTGTCATCTGGAGAGGTGTCCTGCTGAATTCAATTACTTATATCAGACGGGTATTTTAGTGTGAACAACCGCGAAGACCGAAGAGAGTAAAGACCATTGACTCTACCTGAAAATGGCGCAAGTCAAAAGATCCTACTAACTTCTGTATCTACCAATCCCTCCACTCTACTTTCTCCGCTGACCTCTGCAAAACCGATTACTACCATTCTAAGATCATTTCCTCACCTAACTTGCGCACTCTCTTTAAAATCGTATCTGCCCTCCTTTGTCCGCTTGCCCCTCCAACCTCATCAGATTTAACAGCTGATGATTTTGCATCTTTTTTTGTAAAGAAAACGACCACATCAGCACTTAGTTCTCTGCGCCACCACCTGTTGAACTCGTCCACACCCCTGATATGTGTTTGCTCCCCTCTTTTTCTCCTCTAACTGAAGCAGACGTTTCCAAGGTTATAGGTTCTGAGAATGGCAAATGCAACATCCAAGTCATCTGTACTCATCTTACTGGACCTGTTTGCTGCCTTTGACACTGTTAATCAACACATCCTCTTGGCATCTCTCTGGAATGGCATTGCAGTGTTTCAAGTTTTACCTCTCAGGTAGGTCCTTCAGAGTATCCTGGAGTAACGAGGTCTCTGAGTCCCAACATCTCAATACAGGGGTGCCACGCGGCTCAGTGCTTGGACCGCTACTGTGTTCCATATATATGACATTCCTCGGCTCTCTCATTCAGAAGTATGGGGTTTTCTATCACTGCTATGCGGATGACACACAACTTTATTTGTCATTTCCACCTGATGATCTGATGGTCTCTGCTCGCATCTCGGCATGGCTGAGTGACATCTCACTTTAGATGAAGAACCACCACCTGCAGCTGAACCTTGCAAAAGCAGAACTGCTTATGATTCCGACCAACCCAAAGACTTACCAAAATCTCTCAATTCAACTGGGCTCATCAACCATTACACCGTCCAGCACTGCTAGAAATCTGGGATTGGTAATTGATGACCAGCTAAACTTTACAAGTCATGTAGCCAGCACCACCCGGTCCTGTAGATTCAGCCTCTACAACATTAGAAAAATTAGACCTTTCTGAACTGAGCACTCTAGACAAATCCTAGCACAGGCTTTTGTCTTGTCCGAACTGGATTATTGCAATGCTCTACTGGCTGGACTCCCTGCCTGCACAAACAAACCTCTCCAGAATGTAGTGGCTCTCCAGAATGAGAGCGCAAATAGCTCCTCTGTTCATAATGTGACTCCCTGTTGACGCCCACACCAAGTTCGAAGCTATGCTAAAGACCACCACGAGTTCCGCACCCTTCATATCTTCACTTGCTAATACAGACCTATGTTCCTGCACTTATGCTTTTTGCTACCTTGTGTTGTTAAAATTGCTAAATGTAAAATTTTAAAGTTTGTCACATGTTGAAGGCATAGAATAAAATATATTGGGATTTATATTTAGTCTTACTTCAGACCAACACACTGGACTATTTATGTCTGTTTATGTAAAAAATTTGATTTTCTGAGTAAAAAAAAGCTGTGATGGTATTTGCTCAAATGTACAGTGGAAGTTGTTTTTGTATAAATTTATTTGTTTGAAACACCCTATGGTGTTTAGGTTTTAGCTACTTGGACTCCAAATGTAGAGGCTGAGCCAGGAAGGCACAAGGCGCAAGACACGAGGTGGTTTTGGGAAGATGGAGAGAACAGCGAGTAAGTATAAGAAGTTCCAAAAATATTCCAAAACATACTAGAGTTGAGGAGACAAGAAGTCCAAGCAACTTCACCTAACAGGAAAGGAATCATCTGACAGCATGGACGTGAGTAGAGCAGGCCTATATCCATGAGTACTGAGGAGAGTGGAAACAGGTGTGTCTCCTCTGCAGTCCTGAAAGAAAAAAAACAGCCTTCCCTGCCACACACATGCACTGCTGGCAAAAAATTTTATAAAATAAAAAAAAGGAAAAAAAAAAAAGGGAGGGGAGAAAACAACCTAAAACACAAACCTCACAGTACCCCGCCCCCTCAAAGGACACCACCTGGCTTACCAGGCTTGTCTGGGTCCCTGGCATTAAAAGGTCCATACCAATCTCAATCCACTAAGTACTGAAACTCCATACCCCGACACCGCCGGACAATGAAGGCAGGGTTGTCGTCAAAAACCAGGTGGGATTGAGGGAGGTCGGCAACAGGACCAAGAGGGCATGTGGACACAAGCTTGAGGCGCGAAATATGAAAAGAGGGAAGCAGGTAACTTTAGCTGCACCACAGCAGAGTTAATAATATGTTCAATAACGTAAGGTCCAATGTATTCAGGGGTCAGCTTACGTGAGTCTGTCTTCACAGGTAAGGCTTGTGTGGATAACCAAACCTTTTGCTCAGTTTTATACTGACCACTGCTGGTGTCGGTCTGCCACCCTCTTGTTCTGTGCAACAGTCCTTCCAAAGGCAGCCTTAACCTCTTTCCATACCCGACAAGCACGCTGCAGGAGCCTCTGAATGGAGGGGGGTGCCGCCTCGGCCTCCTGGATAGGGAATAGGGGAGGTTGGAAACCATTAGGTGCGATGAAGGGAGACTTACCGGTGGCTTACCGCTCCATTTGTCCGTTGGTCCGAGATATCCTGATGATAGGTTGACAAACACCCCTAGGTGTGCTGCAGAAAGCCTTCCACACCTGGTGGAAGACCGGTTACAAAGTCCAGAGCTATGTGTGACCTTGGATGATGGGGCACAGGGAGTGGGCGAAGAAGCACAGCAGTAGCCTGATGGGATGTCTTGCTGCGGGCACAAACTGACAGGCAGATACAAACAACTTGTCAGGGAATATGGCTGGCTAAACACAGCCATAAGTTTGCCCGATTGCCCACATCATAGTTTTTCTCAGCTGGGTGCATTTGTCAAGAGAAGAATGCGCAAAGGTGGAGATTGAGGTCGGATGCAGAGCACTGGGAGAGAACTGCCCCAACACCATAGTCCGATGCATCCACCTCTACAACAAACTGTGCTGTAGGGTCGGGATAAGAGAATACAGGAGCAGAACAAAACATACATTTCAACTTGGCAAAAGCCCAGCTTCAGGTGACCATTCAAACTGAGTCTTAGCAGACGTTAGCTTAGTAAGAGGGGCTGCAACTCTGCTATGATTGCGGATAAATGTATAATAAAAATTTGCAAAAGCTACAAATCTCTGAAGTTGCTTACTGTCTGATGCTGTGGGCCACACAGCCACTGCCTTGATCTTAGCTGGCTCCCTCTTGATCTGCCTCTTCTCAACAACAAATCCCCGGAAGCTGACTGAAGAAGCATGAAATGCATACTTCTCTGCTTTAACAAAAAGTCTGTTCTCCAGCAGACATTGTAAAACAAGGCAAGACAAGACAAGGCAATTTTATTTATATAGCACAATTCATACACTGGGTAACTCAACATGCTTAACAAGAATAAAAAAACGTTTACAAGATTTAGATTTAGAAAACATTTTAAAAGAAGAGTGCATATAAAAAACACTTTAAGTTGTAATGTAGGCGTAGCTAAAGAGAAAGGGTTTTAACCTCCCCTTGAACATTGTTAAAGTTAGGGCTTGTTTTACTTCATCTGGGAGGTTGTTCCAGAGTTTTGTTGTATGAAACTTAAACGCTGCTTCAACCTGTTTAGTTCTAACTCTGGGCACGAGCCAGGAGTCCCAGGACCAAACCACTGTCAGGAGACTGTCAGGAGGGGTTTGGGGCTGTTCAGTGTTCAAAATTCCAAAAAAGTATGGATGTTCTTCTCTTAGTACTGCATATTCGTTTTACACCACATGCATCTTCTGATCAGACACTGGTGTTATTAAAAAAAATAAAATAATAATAAAAAAATACCCTGGAGCGAAAACGAAGCAAGACGTATATGGACGGAGCGGGGGAGGGAGCGAGGAGCGGAAATTTGCACACCCAGAGCGGAGCTTGAGCGGAGTAATTATGAAATACTTCGAGCGTGGAGCGCAAATTCTTCCTGCTCCGCTCCGCTCACATACTCTCGTTCAGAGGTAACTTCTACAGACAAAAACACGGCTGTGCCATGGGATCACCTGTCTCCCCGACTGTGGCTAACCATGGAGGAAGTAGAGAACAGAGGTCTTGTCTCTTTCCCAGTTGCAGTGCCTACTCACTGGTTCAGATATGTTGATGACATGTGGGTCAAAATCAGAACCCAGGATGTAGAAGCCTTCACAGAACACATCATCGCAGTGGACAAGAACATCAAGTTCACCCGTGAACTGTCTGGCTTTCTAATACTGTGCAGTGGTTATTTGTGAGGACAGGACTTTCCAAGTAGAAGTTTATATGAAGCCTACATACACAGATCAATATTTGCTGTTTGATTCACACCACCCACTGAAGCACAAGCTGGGAGTCATCAGGACTCTTTATCACAGAGCACAAAAGGTGCCCACAACCTCAGAAGGTAAACGGAAAGAAGAACAACACATCCATAAAGCCCTGAGAGACTGTGGATACCCAACAACAAACTCAACGAAACCAAGAGGACACAGAAACCTAACAGACAGGAACCAGGGACAAAAGGCAAGGGTGTAGTTATCCCTTATGTGTCTGGTTTTTCTGAAAAACTTAAAAGGATTTGCTACAACATTCCAGTCCACTTTAAACCAAGGAACATGCTGTGTCAAAAACTGGTCCATCCTAAAGACAAGATCCCTTCTCACAAACTAGTTTATGCAGTTCAGTGAAGAGTGCAGTGACAGTTATGTCGGTAAAACTAAACAACATCTTTACACGAGGATGTATCAGCACAGAAGAGCCAATCCTGGAGGAACTTGTGGACTAAATCTGCAGTTCACCTCCACTTCAAAAAGAGAAAGGGCATTTCTTTGAGGACAGAAATGTCTGAATTTTGGCAAGAGAGGCCAAATGATTAGAGAGAGGGGTGAAGGAAGCCATTTTTGGGAAAATGGAAAAGCCCTTGTTGAACAGAGGAGGTGGCCTCAGGTTCATGTTGCCTAGTATTTACAACAGTGTTCTTAAAACTAAAACAAAAGAGCCCCACCTTAGAACAACCAACATAACACCTGATTAGAACTATGACACTAACGACCCTGCACCTGAATGGAGCAGGATCACTAACGACTCTCCTGAGCCTTAACGACTCCCACATCAGGAGTCACACTGCCCTTTCATGGTTAACAACTGTGAGAACAGAACAGCCTGGTTTTAAGGGAAACTCTTTCCTCTAGAGATATAAGCTCAACTCTCTTACCAGTTGATCTCAGAATTAATAAAGTCTCTTGGAATTAGAGACAAAACATCTTCACCTTGAAAACTGAGTTCAGATGCTTTTACTTAAACCTTTTTTTCAAGATGTCCAGGATGACTGAGAATCTTCACAGACATAGCATGTCAGAAATATATTCTAGTGCTAAACCATTAAGAGACTTGTAAACCAGCAGTGCTTTTTTATAGTCTATTCTCTGAGCAACAGGAAGCCAGTGCAGAAATTTTCAAACTGGCGTGATGTGGTTGTACTGCAACTGTCTTAACCCTCATATTGAGAGACCAGTGAGCAGGCCATTACAGTAATCTAATCTAAAGATAAAAGCATGGATAAGTTTCTCTAAGTCTGGTTGAGACATTATCACTTTGACTCTAGAAATGTTTTTAAGGTGATTAAATGCAGATGATGTAATTGACTTAATATGACTGTGTAAATTCAAGTCTGAGTCCATGATGACCCCCAGACTTCTAACCTGATTTTTTGATTTTAGAGAAAGAGACTCGAGGTGACTGCTGACACTTTTTTTTTGTTTCTGTGGCACAAAGATGATTAGTTCAGTCTTGATTCTGTTCAGTTGGAGAAAATTATTTTGCATCCACATGTCAATCTGTTCGATGCAGTGACACAGTGAATGGATTGGTCCATTTTCACCTGCTGTGAGTGAAATGTAAATCTGAGTGTAATTTGCATAATTATGGTAAGATACGCCACAGCTGTGTATTAACTGGCCTAAAGAGAGCATGTAAAGATTGAAAAATAGGGGTCCCAAGATAGACCCCTGTGGAACCCCACATGTCAGGGCCATTTGGTCCAATACACAGTTACCAACGGAAATAAAGTACTTTCTGTCTTCAAGATAGGACTGAAACCATTTAAGAGCACTTCCAGTGATACCTATCCATTCCTCTAATCTTTGGCTCGGGGACGAGTGAGTGCTGCTGCAGCTTTCCTCCCCTTGACGTCTGGGCCCGAAGCAATGAGACGAGGAAAGCGTGTGTGAGCAAGCACGTGATTGACTGAGAGTGTGGCTGGCCACCAACACTACCACCAACATCACCACCAAACAACACACACCGACACTGCTCATTCCCAGCCTCCGTGCGCCTAACTGGAGCAACTGCAAGGTCAAACAAAAATGTACAGTTCTTTGCAGTTGGATTTTTCGGCTTGTATAGGTCTACTGTTGCAATGCACAGCTTTTGGCTGATTGGTTCACTCAACTCATGTCCCTGACTCTCTTGGATCAAGTAAAAGTCAGTGCCTGATCCAAACTTTTTTGCAAAAATGAAATGAAAACCCAAAGTGTTGAGCCCAGGGCCTGGCACAGGCTAGGTTTAAGTCTTGACGTCCTCTCAGTCCTAGAAGAGGTTCCATGTGCATGGGGTCAAGGCTGTGCAAAGGAGGTCTGTCTCTGGGAAGACTCAGAGAGCAGGACCCCCTACCTTCAGATTTACACAATCCATTTTCTTAGCCTGCAGACGCAGCTTCTCACTGGGAGGCCTCATAGAGCACCAACCATGAGTTCCAGAGACACACATTACATTTTCAAACCTAGAAAAGGGGGCCTGTCACAGGCAGGGCTGGACTGGGACAAAAAAAGGCCCTGGCATTTTTGCTCAGACCGGCCCACCACAATCGGTCAGACACAACCAACTAGTACACCATCCTTGCGGTCCCTGTAGATATGCATATCTACATAGCAGACAGCAGAAAAACTAGTTTACAATTGCAAGTATAGGCTACTTTGTTTTAAAGAGCACAAACCCCTCTTTAATATGACAACAAACAAGATTTACCTCTCATTGTTGAGATACTCCCCTTAAAAAAAAAAAGAAAACCAACCTATACTACAAAATACTCACACGTCCTAAAATATATGATATTCATATTATTCACTCACCGTTAATATTGCATATTAATGATGTTGGAAATTCATTAGAAACATGAGCAAATATCTACCTCGTTGAATATACAACTAAACAAAAATATACAGCTTTCAAAATGCAAGGCGGATTTTAATCCCCAAATAGCATGCGTTACTCGTCGTGGGCGCTTTGACGCAGCCATTCTGAGTAATAATTAAAATAATCAAATGGCATCATTTAAGTTTTTCTAGAGAAGGGCCGTACGGAAATTATGGGTATTAAAGGGTTAACATTAGAATAGTCAGCCAAAATTGCAATTGAAAAAGTTAACTCTGCTAACCTATCTACAAAAACAACAAAATAGCTTATGCCGTGTTATTTGACGCTAGCTGACTGAGTGGCTAGTGCAGTGGGTGACAATCTGACAGACTATATAATAGCAACAACGATTAAGTTGTCTTATTATAATATTCATTAATTTAGGTAAATCATCATCTTCGTTGTGGCCCAACCAGGCCCACACACACACACACACACACACTTTCCTCCTGCACCCGCCCTGATTAACACTCCCTCTCTGTTAGTAGCTAACATGCTTAAAGTTTCAATTACACTCTCCTGCTCACTCTGTCCCTCCTTGACTTTACTATCAGACACCTGCTCCTCTGCCGTGGCTAGTCACCTCTCCTCCATGTTTCTGCAAAATGTCATCAGGTACTGTAGGCTTGGATACTAAAGCTACAGCACTAAACATGTCTGTTATTTTTGCACATGTTGAGGCATCAACCTTTAGCATTTTTATTTTTTTGGCCCGCAACTTCTCCGCACCCCCCTTGAACTTTTGTTTCTCCATCCTAAATCCACAGATTTCTGGCTCTGAGCCACTAACTGCATCTGACACAAGAAACAGAGGAGGAGGGGTGGAGCCTGTTAAGCCAGCCCAATCATCATCATCAATCATGATTGGGCCAGCCCCCATTTGCTGTTCATAATGGCTCTGCATTCTTTATAAACTAGACATTGTCTAAATAATTTAACATAATCTGATTTTATAAAAACTAAAATCACTAATTAACTGCTAAAGGTAGTATCAGCTGCTGAGTATTTTAAAAACGCTTTAAAAAGTATTGTGTAAAAATATGTTGAGAATCACCAGCACTGGAGAGGTTTGTCTGGATCACCCCCTACAGGAACAACACACAGACAAGTGAGTCAAATAAAATGTGAAATATAATGGATGGCCCCAATAATATTAGTATAGATTTAAATCAGTCAATAATATGATTGTAGGATCACTGTATTGAAATTTAAACATTGTATTGAACATTTTAAACTGGAGTGATGTGGTTGTACTTCCTGGTTTTAGTTATAATGAGATTTTAATCTGCATGTAGAAGTTAAAGCATCATTTCTCTCAATTTTGTCTAATCACAAAATAGTATATGATGTTCAGAACTAATAAACAAATTTCCAGACAATATTAAATAAGTGTCACTGGTCTTATCACAGAAATGTCATAGGTTTAGATTAACTACTTGCATTTTAGAAAAAACACATTTTACAGTCTTCATGAAGGGTTAAAATAATGACACCACATCTTGTTATAAGATTGCATTTCCCCAGACCTTATATAAATGTAGAAATATTCCTTAAAATCCAAAATATATATATACTTTTGTATATAATATTGATTCGCATGGTTCTGTCATGTTACAGGTTATTACCATAGTCATCATCCATAGCGGCTAGAGTGCCTAGAGGTAACTTAATTGTCTCTTTAGTGTGCTTGAACTTATTCAAAAAGTGCTATCAAAGTCAGCAAATAGTAATAACTTTATTTATTGCAAGTGTTATTATTCATTAATAATTAATAATGAATAATAATTTATGTAAATTCATAATTCATATTTTGATATCAAAATATTGTCTCGTTGGCGGCACCACCCAGGGTCATTGTACTGGGAACTAATTATGTTTAATAAGTCTCAATCGAAAGGAAGGGAATTCTCCTAGTTTTTGAACATTCCTTGATATAAACAGAGAAACATTAATGTCTTTTATGGGGTTTTATTAAAGATTACACAAGTTAAAACAATGAATAAGGACAAGGGAAATGACACAAATGAATAATTATTGACAAATGATGAAGATAATTAACACAAAACAATGACAATTGACATTGAACAATGGCATTTACTTGTTAGAACTTTGGTGGAGTAAAGTAGTTTGACCATTGAATTATGCTTTTTACTGCGAGTAGTTGAGGAGTTTAGAGGGGTAAGGTGACGATGAGATTAATTAATAATTAAAGGACTATTCACGGCTATTCGAGTAGCGGATCAGTAGAGTTCTGCTGGGCCTAAAAGACAATGTACAGGTTCTATAATGCCAAACATAAGTGTCACGTGTTCAACTCATTCTTGTCGTTTGGTGGCACTCAGCTCTCTGGTAAGGAGAGGTCCCAAAGGTCCGCTTTAGAACTTTCCACGCGGGTATTACAGCTGATGGTTTCCAAGAAACAGATGGTGTCACATGGTACGACTGATCCCAGAATGCCGTGAAGCCCCGTAGTAGGGAGAGAAAGACGTTCTGCTATTGTCTTTGAGTGCAAGGCCGGCCTCTACCAGCAGTTGAGGTTAAAGTCTTTAAAAACAGAAGTATTACTGAAAGACTGAAAAAGTCGTCTTTTCTGGATTTAACGAGGGCTAAGTTGTTTAGCGGACTCGTCTTTTAGCATAAGGAACTACAAAAATTCACTTCCGTCACGTGGGTTACGTAGTCCTTTGAAACAGCTGAAGAAAGTTTCTCAAAACAGATCAATGCGCGTATGCTTTTAAAGAGGAAAAATTCACGTTTGCACGGTGTGTGCCACTTGGCTAGAAACTTGAAAGTTACGAAAGTAAAATAAAAACAAAGATTTCAGAAGCGAAAAAGAGCGGAAGAAATAGCAAGAGTAGAGTACGTTAAGCATTCTGATTCTCTGGCGCACAGACTTTTGTACTGGGCGCAAAGAGGGCATGTGTACACATGGCTTGGTCAAAAGCGGAGTTTACTAAAAGTTTAGTATTTGGAAATAAACTTATTTTGTTCCACCAAATAACAGAATTAAACACATTAACAACCATATTGCTTTTGCATTGTAGCAGAAAGGCATAGGAAAGGAATTTCGAAGTTTGTGGACACCAAACACATGGTCATTACTGCGATACCTGGAAAACATACAATGATTCATTTTACTAACACAGCCAGCTGTAAGGGTGATGAAAAAGGAAGTCTTTCATATCCCGTTATTACTCTGGAGCCTGTAATGAACAATATGGAGATTACACATTTAATACGATAGTCTTTAATACACACTTTAATGGAACAGAACACAAAATTGTCTTTAGTTTCGAAGCAGAGTCGTTACTCTGCTTAACCAACAGAGGGCAGTGTTCGATCATTCTGGACAACTATGATCAAAGACATTTTTCTGAGGTCTGGCGAGTTTCAATACACAAACGTATATCCCAGTGTTAAGCAACGCCAGCAAGTCTGGTTTTTCGGAAGATAGCACCTACATTGTCCTTTGAAGTGGTGCAAAAACAAGGTCGTTAATTAAATATCACTCCTTGTTGCTGTCTCTTAACACAACATCGGGAACATCTGGTGCAGATTAGCAAAGAGTTGCTAATTAAATCTTCTTCGGTTTTCCCAGTCTGAACAAACAGTTGAAAGGGTCTGTAAAGAGTCAAATGTGTAAATCTGTAATCCTTTGAAGGGTGTTGGTTCCAGGTACGAAAGAGGGTTCACTACACAACATATATTTATTTACAAATATATTGAGGATTCTTAATATGTACAATGTATGTTGATGTACCTTGCATAACCGTATGAGCCAATATTGCAGAACACAACGAAATGAAATATGTACATTTATTGTCATTACCACATCTATTCTGATGACTTGCACTGAATTGAATCAGCCAGGGATGCATAGTCCAGACAGTATCTTCAGACAAATGAGGCAAACAAACTTTGAAAATGAAACATTCCGTATGAAAGTGATAAGTTTTTTTCTTCTTATTTGGTCCAGCTCCCCCAGAAATTTTTATACCCTTTCTTAAGTTTAAGAGAAAAAAAACGTGGTTTAAAAATTGGAGGTAAGTTGCTGAAGCGCCTAACTGCACTTAGCACCGTTGTTGCACATGCGCAGTGACCTAAGCGTCAGAAAAATTCAGATGTCATCTAGACTGGCTGCCCATTATGTCAATCAAGGAATTGGATGGATGATTTGCTGACGTAATTTATTTATTTTTTTCTATGTCTTGCGATCAACCTTTGCGATCGACTGGTAGATTGCAATTGACGTATTGACCACCCCTGGGCTAGAGGCATGCTCGACTCATACTAGATTGATTGCAATTCATGGGTTTCCAAGATGTTCCATTTGAATTTCTTTTACTGTGTATTTTACACTGTGAATATAAACTGTTGAATTTGAGGGCTATAAAAAATATGTATTAAATATTTACTCAGCAATTTTTTTATTTAGAATTTTTAAACTCAAATACTATATTGAAATTTATTTAACATGTTTTTTCAGTGATCAAAAATTTATTATTAAACCCATTAATGACAAAACAGTTATAAATGTCAGGTCCTGCTGTATTGAGTTAGTCTGTTGATGTAATGTATTTAATTTCCTGTCTTAATGTGAAGTTTCTTACCCCTGTCTGTATGTCAAATTGACTTCCTGTCCTTGTGTTTTTCCCTCCATTGTGATTGCCTGCTCCGCCCTTAATGTGCTCCACCTGTGTCTCATTGGGTTCCCTTTATAATCCGTGGGTTTCCAATGTTCAGTGTCAGATTGGCTTTCTTCCTTCCTTTCTTCAACCCTGGTTGTAGTGGACCTTGTCTTGATGTTAGCGGTGGCTTGTGAATATGGACCTTGCATTTGTAAACCTAAAGAAATCCATCTGAGACCATATGCCTTTGTGGGGTTTTGCCTTGAGAGTCCTCTTTGCCTGTTCTGGACACCGGGGTCGAGACAGTACAATCTGACCTATACGAGGACTCCGCAGAACCACTTCGCGCTGCTCCACAGGATCAGGGAGACTGGCTTCAACTGATGGATAGGCAGGTCAGTTGGCCCTGAATTGAGCTGGAGGCCGCCGTCTATTCCTGCTCACTTGCCAGGCCCAGTCTTCTGAGGACCTGTGCCAGGCCGAGTCTCCTGAGGACCTGTGCCAGGCCGAGTCTCCTGAGGACCTTTTCTGAGCCTTCGCTTCAGCCCCAGATCTGTTTTCTGAGCCTTCGCTTCAGCCCCAGATCTGTTTTCTGAGCCTTCGCTTCAGCCTCAGAGCTGTTTTCAGAGCCTTCGCTTCAGAACCAGAACTATTTTCAGAGTCTTCGTCGCAGCGCCTACTTGGGCCATTCTGAGACTTTTCAGCGCCTACCTGGGCCACCAAGAATCCTATAAGACTCTGCTTCCTCGTCTGGGCCTTGCACGTCTGGTCTACACTATGGTCCTTTCACGTTTGGTCTACACTATGGTCGTTCTTCCCATGTCCGGTCTTTCCTACGGACCCCGCCTGCGTCGGCTCTGTCTGCGTTTGCCCCGTCGGGTCCTAAGAAACCCCCTGTCTGAATGTCCGCCTCAGCACCACCTGTCTTCATGAGATCCCCGTCCGGACAACTAGTTCCGAGGCCCGGATCTGGCATAATGTCTTCGAGAGCCCCGCCCGGCTGAGCAGTTTTTATGGCCGGATCCGGAGTACCCGTCTTTCGAGAGTCTTCCCCGAGGGCCACGTCTGGCCGCCCAGTTCCGAGGGCTGGACATGGTGTACCTGTCTTTCCCGAGCGTCAGTCTGGCCGCCTAATTCCGTGGGCCGGATCCGATGCTCATTTTTATGTTTCTTTGGTCCAGATGGCTTCACCCCACGCTGTGAGGTTTCTGGTCAATTTTTTTTTTGTCTTTTGGTTTATTGTACCTAGCCAGATTGACTCCACCCCACGCTGTGAGGTCTCTGGTCAATTTTTTCCCTGTTTATTGTGTTGTGTATAAAAATTTTGATGTATTGTTATGGTGGGTGCTGTTATATTGGACTATTGAGTTGTGTTTTTTTTTTTTTTTTTTTAGGCCGCCGGGTGTCGGCCTTTAAGGGGGGGGTACTGTCAGGTCCTGCTGTATTGAGTTAGTCTGTTGATGTAATGTATTTCATTTCCTGTCTTAATGTGAAGTTTCTTACCCCTGTCTGTATGTCAAATTGACTTCCTGTCCTTCTGTTTTCCCCTCCATTGTGATTGCCTGCGCCGCCCTTAATGTGCTCCACCTGTGTCTCATTGGGTTCCCTTTATAATCCGTCTTTCTTCCTTCCTTTCTTCAACCTTGGTTGTAGTGGACCTTGTCTTGATGTCAACTTCGGCTTGTGAATATGAACCTTGCATTTGTAAACTTAAATAAGTCCATCTGAGACCATGCCTTTGTGGGGTTTTGCCTTGAGAGTCCTCTTTGCCTGTTCTGGACACCGGGGTCGTGACAATAATGTTCGATGTTTCCTCGATGTTTTACCCACTAGATTTCTAAAAGTAGTACTAAACAAATTGTTACTACAACTCACTGATAAAGTCAATATTTCCTTACAGTCTGGAACATTTCCAAGGGCATTAAAATCTGGTGTCATCAAGTCTCTCCTAAAGAACATGACTTATTAAAGTCATGTGCAAAAGAACTGAGCCCTGTATTTCATGAGATTTATAATAAGTCTCTGAAGACACAACATGTACCGATCCTCTGGAAGGATGCGGTGGTCATCCCTGTCCCTAAATGCAGTGGTCCTAAGATGATAAATGATTTCAGGCCGGTTGCTTTGACCTCTGTTTTATTGAAAATCTTTCTGAAATTAGTGCGGTCTGAGATACTAAGGGTGACCGAACATAAATTGGACCCTATGCAGTTCACATATAGACCTCACAGAGGAGTACATGACGCTACAGTCACAATGCTAAATATGCTTTTAACACATTTGGATGGACAGAGGACACATGCTAGACTTTTATTTGTCGATTTTTCTTCAGCTTTTAATACAATTGAACCACACATTTTAATCCAGAGGCTTTTAGATCAGTTTGCGTTAAGCAATAATTTGATGGGTTGGATTTTAAATTTCTTAACTAACAGAACACAGAGTCTGAACAGAGGAGTTCCTCTACAGGGTCTCCTCAAGGATGTATACTGTCTCCACTTTTATTTATTTTATATACAAATATGTGTCAAAGCACGTATGATAACAGAATTATCATAAAGTATGCGGATGACTCAGTTATTTTGAGTTTACTTAAGGAGAATGAGACCTCACATAGCCCAATTATTGAGGACTTTGTCAATTGGTGTGAGGAATCTCACTTACAGCTTAATATATCTAAGACCAAGGATATGATCATTGATTTTAGGAAAATTTCTCATCCAAGTGAACTACCTCAATTAAAGGCCAAAAAATAGAGTATGTACAATCATACAAATACCTTGGGACGATTATTGATGAGAAACTGAATTTTGAAAATAATTGTGAGGCTCTGTGCAAAAAGGGACACCAGCATTTGTATTGTCTGAGGAAATTATCTGTGTTTAATCTTGATCGAACAATAATGAAAATGTTTTATCATGCTTTTATTGAATCTGTGCTGTCCTTCTCCGCTGTAGTATGGTATGGTCATATATCTTTAAAGGCAAAAAATCAGTTAGACCAGATAGTAAAATGGTCTGGCCGTTTGATAGTTGAGTCTAAAGCAGGAGTGGCATCCCTGTATACCAAACAGTTACAAAGAATGGCCTGCTCAATCTTAGATGATGACTCTCACCCCCTGCACGGTGAGTTTCAGTTATTGCCGTCTGCGAGGAGGTATAGAGTCCCAAAGGGTAGAAATAAAGATATAAGAGCAGCTTCGACCCAAATGCAATTAATCTGATTAACAAAGTGTAGAGGTAGCTTTTAGACTGTTTTATTAGGTTTTATGATTTAAAATTTTTAAAACGAGTAGTTACTTATCTGTCCCTATGTGTTGTGGAGTGTTCTGTGTTGTGTGTTTTTTGTATTGGATGCCATAGTCATTGCACTGTAAAACAAATTTACCTACAGGTACAATAAAAGTAACCTAACCTAACCTAAGAAGAGCAGTCTTTATGCTACAATGCTCAACAACTATCGGCAACAATTGCTTTGATCCTTTTCAGTCAGGATTCAGGCCCCATCACAGACCAAGACTGAACACAGACGCGGTCAAAGTCTTTGTCTTAGTTCTGTTGGACTTCAGTACTGCATTTGATACAGTGGACCATGAAATCCTGTCACAAAGATTAGAGGAATGGATAGGCATCTCTGGAACATCCCTTTAAAGGATTTCAGTCCTATCCTGAAGAAAGCAAGTACTTTTTTCAGTGTATCAGATCAAATGGCCTTGACATGGGGTTCCAAAGGTCTATCTTGGATGCCCTATTAATCTTTACATGCTCCTTTTAGGCCAGTTAATACACCTCTGTGACGTATCCTACCACTGGTCCCTGGTGCTCCTAAACCATCACCTCCTCAATTTATCAATGGAGGTCCTACTTATACCGTTTGCTATCTCATTCGTTCCCTACACCATAGGTTATAGTCCAGAAGAAAGGTTTTGGGTCCAAAATAATTTTCAGCAGCATTTGGTAATTATTATTACTTTAATCCTACTACTATTGTTATTCCACATCATTCACTGCCACACTTAGCTGTGATGTGTGATCAGTGTGCAGTAGTGGCTGTAACACTAACGCGGTTCTGTTGAAGCATCATCATTAAGATCTAAAATGCCAGTTGTGTAGGTTAATGATGCTTTAACCCTGCTCCTGCTCAGCACTCCACCAGCAGCAGGCAGACTGTTAGTGTGGTCACACATCACAGCTGGCTTCACATTTCAGACTCAGCTCCAGAGGTCGCTTCCCCCTTACTATTACTTTTCAGGTTCCAGAAGGCTCTAAGAAGAAGAATTTGGTCAGATCTTTGTCTGTAAGTAGTTACACGTCAGCATTGTAATTTAATATGCAATGTACATGACTACTTTCAGTAACGTATTTATGTTCGTGAATGTATCAGTTTTCTCGTTTACTTTTTTAAACTTTTTTTACATTTTTGCTAATGCACTTTGCTAATGTCTTTATCTGGCCAGCAAAGGGCCTCTGCGATACGTCACAGTGTAATTAGTGGGTTTGTTTACTTATGTTGATATAAGTTTACTGTGTGTAACAGTGTACCAATGTAGCAGTGACAATGGGAAACTGTTGAGGTTTGTTTAATTTCTATACATAAAAACACCTGTAGTTTATGGTGTAAAAGTGTTGATATAGAGAATACTGTGTAATCTTACTGAGTTGCTAGGTAACTGTATACTTTCTGTAAAAGACAACATAAAGACATTATGTTTATTCTTTCAGTCTTACAAACTTAAATGAGAAACATATAAAGAAATAAAACTGAGGAAAAGTGAATACCCTCAACAACACTTCTGGAGTTTTTCTTTATTGCTGTTAACTATCTGTCTAGCCGTATAAAGCAGATGTCATACTGCAAGGGCAGAATAATGTGAATAGTAATTGGTGTTTGTTAAACGCAGAGACAATTATACAACCAAATGTTGTCTAAATTTTACTGCATTTCTTTGCTATTTGGTATGAAAATGTGTTTTTTGAGCTGTATTGAATTTTCAAAACACATTGATATTTGTTTTTCCCTTTTCCCTTCTTCTTTGCTTAAGTGGTTGTGACTTACTAAAGTCCAGAAACGAACCAGATCTGGGTTCAGTTTAGTCCAGGGTAACCTCTTTTTATCAGAACAAAGACCACCTGTATGGTCCAAGTAATGCGCTGCTGACGTTTTGACACCTGTAGTGGTCCAAAAGTCAGGTTTCCCCTGAATGTTTATTTACATAGGTACTATCCGAGTGAACGGGATCATATGAGAACACAATCACTAATACTGTTAAACAGGGCTTCTGAAAATGCATGTAGTATTTGTCTGTGGTGGTGCCCCGCTGTAACACTCCTATCCTATTTTGAGGTGGCACCAGGCTGCGGAAATTCCGGGTCAGCACCCGCTCCCCTGAGAGCAGGGGGACGAGCCGGGCCCGGCGATTATACCGGGCTTGATCCTGGTCTTGGCGTTGTTACATCCATTTGCCGGCGGTTCTTAAGCATAGCATAGGGCTTGTTGATGGTGTGTAGTCCATCCCTCCAGGCTTTGAGTTTCCACGCAAGGGCTAACCAGTCCATTGGCGAGCGTGCATGTTTACCAAATACAATATGATGAGGTGTTAAGCCAGTGCTGCTGTGGATAGTGTTTTTGTAGGCTTGTATCAAAGCTGGCAATCTGTCTGGCCACTGACTTTGCTGAGCTTCTGTCAGTGAATTCAGTAGCTGTAGCAGAGTCTGGTTGAACCGCTCACACGCACCATTGCCTTGAGGGTGATATGCAGTAGTCCGATTTTTGTGACACCCATAGAGTTGGCAGAGCTGTCTCACCAGGGACGATTCAAAGGGAGCACCCCGGTCCGACAGAATCCTCTCGGGGCACCCGAATGTCAGGATTAGGTGTCGGTACAAGGCCTTAGCGGTTGTATCCGCCGATTGGTCACAGGTGGGAACTGCAATGGCGTATTTGGAAAACAGATCCGTCATTAAAAGAATGTATTGATATTGGTCACCTGGCCTTCCGAGAGAGAAGTAGTCAATGCCTACAATTTCGAACGGGTATGTGGTCCAACTCAGCACAAGCGGGGTTCTGCCGTCTGGTCTTACAACTGTAGAGAGTACAGTGCAGACAGGTCTTACTCCACTCCTCGCAGTCCTTATCCATCCCGGGCCAATAGCAACACTTCTATGGGTCATCACTGTTCGGTCCGTAGGATGATCCATTCGTTAATAGTATGCCTTCCACACTGTCTGGGTCTCCTGTTTGGGCACAATAATCTGTAGGGTTATTGCCCCAATCTCCGGTTTCTTCCACTGTCTCTTTAAAACACCGCCTTCCACATCAATTTTGTCCCAATCCCTCAGCAAAGCTTTCAGGTATGGGGAAGTCCCCTCACATACCTCTGGGTGGGCCTGCATTTGGTCCTTCTGGTGTTTGATGCGATGCAGGTCTGGGTCCATCCCTTGACGCTGCTCCCATGACGTCTCATCCCCCACGGTGACCTGCAAAGCTTGAGTAGGGCTCACATCTACCTCAGGTAGTCTTGATAGGGCGTCTGCATTCCTGTTCTGGGTTCCAGGTCGGTATTTCAATGTGTATTTAAAATTGGTACGCTGGGCCACCCACCTTTGTTCCACAGCCCCCAGTCGGGCAGTGTCCAGGTGTACCAGGGGATTGTTGTCAGTAAAAACTGTAAATTCTGCCCCATACAGATAATCTTTAAATTTCTCGGTAACAGCCCATTTCAATGCCAGTAGTTCCAGTTTGAAGGAACTATAGTTCTGATTGTTCCGCTCTGTGGGTTGGAGGCTGCGGCTAGCATATGCCACAACCCGTTCTTTGTCATTCTGTACCTGGGCCAACACTGCTCCCAAGCCCTCCAATCTGGCATCTGTATACAGAAAGAAAGGTAATGAAAAGTCAGCATATGCCAACACAAGGGCATTTACCAATGCTTCCTTCAGTTGGTCAAAGGCCCGTTGGCATTCTGGGGACCAAGTAACAGGGGCTGACTTTCCATGTGTGGTGCCGTGAGTTAAAGTATTTAATGGTAATGCGATCCTGGAAAATCCAGATATAACCCGCCGGTAATATCCAGCAAAGCCGAGGAACAATTTCACCTGCTTTACTGTCTTGGGTACAGGCCAGTCCTTTACTGCTGCTGTCTTTGCTGGGTCCGTAGCCACTCCTTCACTGATCACATGTCCCAGGTAAGTTACACTCTTCTGGAAAAGGCAGCACTTTCAGGGTTGCAGTTTCAGGTCGTGTCCCTCCAACCTCCGGAACACTCCTTCCAAATGGGCCACGTGGCTGTCTAAATCTACAGAGAAAACAATCACATCATCTAAATAAATGAGGAGAAAGTCATTTACCATATTGCCCAGGCAGCACTGCATCATCCTCTGGAAAGTCACAGGGACATTACAGAGGCCAAAGGGCATCCTCTCGAAATTCTAGAGACCAAAGGGTGTTGTGAAGGCCGTCTTCTCTTGATCCACTGGGTGGATACTTGCCCGTAGCCGCTTGCCAAGTCCAGGGTGGAGTACCACTTGGCTGTTTTCAATCCCGTCAAGGAATCCTCAATATGCGGGAGGGGGTAGGCGTCTTTGTGTGTGAGAGCATTCAGCCTGTGATATTCAACGCAAAACCTCCAGGAGCCATCTTTCTTCTGCACCAACACAATAGGTGCAGCCCAGGGGCATGAACCCTCCCGCACCACCCCACTCTCTAGCATGTTTTTGAGCAGGGACCTTAGTTCGGGGTACAAACTAGATGGCAAAGGTCTATAACACCCATGGCTGGGTGGGGCCATGCCCGAAGGAATCTGGTACTTGACCACGCCTGTACGTATGAAGTCTTCATCATGGCGGGAGAAGACTCGCCCCCATCTTTGCAGCAGGTCAGTCAACTTCCTCTGTTGGACTTCGTTCAGGCCATCCCCCTGTAAGGACATGACAGGATGCACGTCCTCCTCAGCATCGACTCTGCAAACAACTCTCCTTACCGCCACCTCTACGACGTCAGGTTCCACACTGTTTAAAACAAGCTTTTATTCTTCCTGGACGTCTGTGACGTCTACCTCAGTAGGCTAGTGGTTGTCGTTAGGGAACTTCCACCGGGTAGAGATTTGGGTTGCAGAGTCGACAGGGCGCTTTCCCATCTCTCAATGTTGCCAGGGTTTGCCCAACCCGCCACTCATAGTCACTGTTGGGGAGAGGTTCAATGGTCACAGAACAGTTAGCATTTGTGTTGTTTACCTGTATCCACAGGACTCCGTATGCAGGGGAATAATGACAGGTGGCTGTCGTGGGAGCTTTGCAACTCCTTCCACTACAGGTTGTGGCCCACTATTAGCAACCCTCTGGCACTCGATGAAAGCTCTGCTCCAGGCTCTCCCTTCTGCTGAAGTCAATATGGTTTTGAATGCGGCCACTCCCAGGTGGCAGCCCTGGGTAAGTGATGACCAAAATCCTTTAATTGTCAGATCCACTCCGTCTCTCTAAGGGATCCGCTCCACTTTCCTTCTCTTTCCTTCATTTCATCACTGCCACCTGTCCCAAACATGTGCAGTCGATTACCATCAGTGAGGTATTTAAACCTCTCCTGTCCACCTCTTCCCTGCCAGATTGTTCAGCATACTTTGTGTGAATGTTTCCAGTGTTTCCAGCCCAGTTCCTCGGCTTGGTTCCATTCACCGGCTCGGCTCCAGGCTTCGGCGCAGCTCTACGGCTCATTCCAACTCTCAGCCCAGCTCTCCAGCTTGGCCTCAGTCACCGGCTCGGCTCCAGGTCTCGGCGCAGCTCTACGGCTCACTCTAACTCTCAGCCTAGGTTCCCGGCTTGGTCTCCAGTCACCGGCTCGGCACCAGGTCTCGGTTCCGCTTCGCAGCTCATCTCCAACTCTCAGCCCAGCTCTCCAGCTTGGTCCCCATCACCGGCTCGGCTCCAATCCTCACCGCCACTCTATAGCTCCACTCCAGATCTCGGTCCAGCTTCTCGGCTTGGTTCCAGTTCACTATTTGTTATAAGAATTTTAATATTATGTTTAGAGTTAATGGGGGCTTATAGTTCTCTTCAGGTCATGTCAAATTCATGTCATGTCCTTCGTGCAATCCAAGCATGGAGTAGACATAACTAGGGTGAGACATGGCTTGTCACGGGACTTCTGCACCTGGACCATTGAACACCTCTCACCAAGGCCGTCATGTTATGTTTACATCTTTAAGCAAACCTGTCGCTGTACCCTTGTTACTGTGTCTGCTTTGCTCCTCCTTGCAAGGATTAAAACCTAGACATTGCTCGTTAAATTATAAATCTGTCTCCGTGTCTCTCTGGATAAATATAAGGATATAAAATATTCCTATAACATTTGGGGGCTCAATCAACATCTGATGTTTCTCATGCACAAAAGTGAAACTGACGTGCACGGGGAAAATCCACAAAGCATTTCTCTGTAAATCCCGAGACTATTGTCTTGAAATAGTACGGGCCAGACCTTCACAATCTGTGTGTGAGACTCAGTGACGATATCTGAACAAAGAGAGAAAAAGAGAGGACACATTTAAAGACGTCTGGCTGCGGAACAACTGGACCATTGGAGTTTTTTGATTCAGGTAAACAGCTGTTTAATTTTTTTGTGTGAATGTGAACGAACAAAACTTCCGGAAGTAGTAGTTTAGGTTGCTTCTACTTAAACTGTTCGGTGATTACATGTATTTATCTGAGAATATTTACATGTGGTTATCATTATGGTAGAAGAACGCTAAACGCTGATGGGGAGGAAAAGCATGTGTTTTGGTCAAGACCTTACTGTATAAGTGTAAGTGAGGCCTTAACGGGACAAGTTTGATGTTAATCGGTGTTAAAGACTGTAATCTTGCTGGATTGTAAGCTTACTAGATACCTTGTGCTCTGTAAGTTTTTATGTGATCCTTGAAACTGAGTCTTACATTGATCACGTTCCATTCTATGCGAGATAGGATTATTGACTACAATAAGGAGTATAAGGTCTAGAGGTAGCTGGTCCAGGAAGGACAAGATTTGATACAGATCAGCAGCACGGGTCCTAATGCACCACATTCTCATATGCTGGCCTTTACCTCTGAATGTCGGGAAAATGTTGTGCGTTGGACGCACAGGTAAACTAGAGTATGGACTATTATCGAGATTCTTAGCCTAACAACTTTAAGTGAGATAAATAGATCCGAAGTCTATGAGACTATGGCTATGAGGTAGAAGCAGGCCTGCAGAGAATTGTTCACTGTGTGACGCAGTGAAATAATGATTTAAAATCCCACAGAAGTAAGTGGCTTTAATGAAGTTTATCTAACCTGAAGGGTTAGTGAGTAAAAAGTCTAAGTAAAAAGTGTGGTTGAGAGTGTGAGTGTGATGCGACTGTGGATTGAATGCAGTTGATTTTATTGGAAGAAGTTGATTCAGTCTGAATAATGAGAACTAACATTAGTCAGCCTGAATGTGAAAAAGCCTTAACTTAAGGTCTAAGATAAGATAAGTTAGTGACTCTGAGAATCTGATCCATCTAAGGAAAAATAGCAAGAAATACGTATTTCTGTATTTATGTAAATTACAAATACCTGCATGAGAGGAGTTAATTAGAAAAATAGTAACAGACAATCTAACATTGTGACACAAGTGTTCGGTTGATTTAACTTTATTTTGATCCATCTGAATAAGAAGAACAGCCTACGAAAGAGAGGGGCTTATACTTTTGAGAATAATATAATGTTGACTCAAAGTTAAAAGCTAAAAGTTGTGTATTAGAATTAATGTTGTATGAATGGGCGCCATTGTTGAATGTCTAATGTCTAAGAATGTGAACCAGTACAAAGGGTTAATGGTTTTGTAGAAAAAGTTTGAGAACTGAGTTGAAAGTGGTGATTTAAACAATTACGAGAAAGAAAAATAGCTTAAAAATAGCTTATGGAAGATATTTTTCTAGGCTTCCAGTGTAACGTAGAGAAAAAAAAGGGGAGAAGCCATTTTGAGAAGAAGAGTTTTTTTTTTTTAAAGGAAGGCACACATGGACTTCAAAACACTAATTATTTGTATTTTTCTTTTATGCCCTGTGAGATTTTTAGGTCTCGGCCTCTCCGCTCAAACCAGTGCACCCCGAACTTCCTCTGCCCTTCCCCCACACCTGCTCCTTTCGGATGAGAGACTCTGCAGACAGACAGCAGCAAAACAAACGGTAAGATAAACATATTCCAGACAAATGTTTATCTGTATTTATTTTAAACTGTATCTATTGAGAGAGACCAAAAAGGAATTTGTAAATTAAATTTGGAAATTGTGCGAAACTTGACCTTAATGTGAATGTAATTCGGAGGAAAAATGCACCACTGCCATGGTTGCCATGGAGACCGGGAGCGGAGCTGTGGTGGTGGGCGTGGCAGTGGAGAAGGCACTGAGAGCAGGAGGGAGGAGGAGGCCGAGATTAGGTCCAGACAAGAGAAGGACCTTTGACTGACCCTTGAACAGGTCAGGAACATAAACACATATGCACACACACACACGGACACAAAAGTACAGACACACATAAAGACACACAGAGACAAACAAGGAACAAACATTAAACAGACACGGAAGGTGGATTTTTGAATTATGAGAAAAGTTTATTAATAGTCTGTTAAAGAACAGATATTGTATAAAGTTTGTGTGACACAGCAGAGATGAGATTAAAGAGTTAAAAAAGTTAAAAGTTCCAATCTTTTGGATCTTGATTTGAATAAAATATTGATTAGTATTTTGCAAAACAATTGTATGTATCTATTAGTACGAGAACTAATAGAGTTACTTAATATCAGTGTGGTTCAAAAACACGATATAACATTTATAAAAATGTTAACTTTATAATCAGAAGAATTTAAAAATGTGTCTTAAAGTTGAATTGCGCAGAGCAAGTTTATAAAGATAATAAATAAAAATATAGATATTTGGGCCATCAGCTCACAGATAAAATAATATATAATATATATATATATATATATATATATATATATATATATATATATATATATATATACCAGAAGAAGAAACTGAAATTAACAAGTATGTATTTCTCTGGTTTGGTTCTGACAAAAAGTGGAGAAGTTTGGATTCACAAGGAATGTTTCAACACAAGATAACAGTCTATGTTTTTTATGAGAGTCAAGGTAACAACGGGGCTTTTGCTCATGTCAGGAGCAAGAAATGTTTTGGTTTTGGAACTATGTTTTTTTTTCCGTTGTTTTTTGTTTTAGCTCAACAGTCAGTGTGGGAGCCTTTGCATTAAACAGATGTTTTAAGGTTGAAAAATGCTGAAGTAGAAATGTGTCAGTAACAGAAACAGATTGCACTGATGTGTTGAAGAAAAAAAGTTTATGAGATGTAATTAAGAAACTGTTTGACCTCCTGACAGGTCTGTGGAGACAGGTAAAGTCTACATTTTGTTTTGCTTTAATTTTTTTTTTTTGGTACAACCATATTGTTTTTTAGAATTAGTAAACTAAACGACAACTGAGTTTGAATATTGTTTGAGAAAAATATTGTCTAAATAAGTAATTAGAAATACTGAAATGGAGACAGAATAAATAATAACCAATGGGTTTTTGAAAAGGTCATTTCTAATAAAGGTATAAAACCTAAAATTAAATAATAGATGCTAAAAAGAGTCATCTTTACAATGAAGTTTTAAACTGCAATGTAAATTTGATTGATTGATTTGAATATTGGAATGTTTTAGATTAATGATGATTGTGAGAACTAGAGACTAAAACAATAGTCTGTCCTATTGTCAGGGTTGAGTAATTTTGGTTGAACTTTAGAAGTTTATGGAAAACACTAAGTGAAATCTTTGGAAACTAAATATTAAAATTTTAAGAGGTTTAATCTTTGCATGGTTTTAAATTAACATTACTGAGTATTATTGAGTTCAATGGTGGTAAATCTGAAGAAATAAGGAGATGTGGAGTTGATCTTACACTTAATGGGTTATGTTTCTGTTTAACACTGAGTGAAGGGTTTTCTTTTTGTAGAGTCTGATGCAAAATTAGTGGAAACTTGAAATTAAGGAATGGATAAATGTTTTAAATATGCTGAGGTTAAAATTAATATGGAAAAAATGCAAAAACAAACAAGGTTTATTTTATTTATTGAACACCTGGTGTTAAAACTGAGTTTTACAGAGACAGTGTGGAACAAATCTAAACTGAACAAAACCCTAAAGAATTGTTATTATAAAAAGTAAATACGGAGAAGTTTGCACAGAGCTTTGTTAATTTTATGAAAAGTCTTTCTTTTAAACGACAGTCACATGGTGATGGAGTTTTGGAGGAGAGAAATGAGGTGTGTTTAAACAGCTAAGGTTAACCTCCCAAGGGAGGGGCCTGACCCAAGAGTTGTGTTTTTTTTAAAGGATTTTATTTTTAAAAGGAATTAATTTGAAAGGATTGAATAACATTCTGAACATTTTCTAATTAGATGGTGAATTTAAAGTCTTTGGTTTAAAGGCTTTGACGATAGATCATGAGAAAATAGTTCTGATCTATTTTATATAAAATAATAAAATATTAATATGATTGCGAATGATACTACTTACAGTTACAGGTATAGACCTACAACTAATGGTAACTAAAATTAAAACTGAACTGAACAAAATTAAGTTTTAAATATAACAGAAACAACAGTGATGCTATTGGGAAAACATAAAGAAGACGAATAATTAGAAACGATAATTGATAGACTGAAATTTTAAAATGATCAATGGCACTGGCCTTTCATTTTATGATTTTATGTTTATGTTTTATTTTTATTTATTTTTGTTTTATTGTTTGTTTTGTGACATGGGTTTCCCAGGTCTCAAAAAAGAGAGGGAGAAGAAGATTTAAACTAACTGTATTAAAGTGAAGAGGTGATGTGTGTAAAAGAGTAATGTAGGGATGTGTTAACACAGTAAAAGAGTTTAAATAAAAATAAATAAAGAAAGAAAGTTGACATGACCGTTCTGGAGAAGCACTGTTTGGTCTGATTGAACCTTTCAGATTAAATTAAATTTCATGTCAAATTCATGTCATGTCCTTCGTGCAATCCAAGCATGAATTAGACATAACTAGACTGAGACATGGCTTGTCATGGGACTTGTGCACCTGGACCATTGTGAACACCTCTCACCAAGGCCAAGATTCTCATGTTATGTTTACATCTTTAAGCCTCATGTTCACTGTCTAGTGAGAAAGTTTATGCTAAAATTGGGCTTTTACTTTCGAAATAAGCTGTATTTTTCTTTCAATGTTAAAAAACGGTTAGTGGCATCCACTTTTTTATCTGTGATGGACTATGGTGATATATTATATATGCATTCGTCTGCTCAATGCCTTCAAATGATTGACGCAGCCTATCATGCATCCTTGAGATTTATTACTAATTGTAAAGCTCGCACCCACCACTGTGAGCTGTACTCTCGTGTAGGGTGGTCTGCTCTGGCCACACAAAGGCTTTGTCATTGGTACATTTTTATATATAAGGCTATTCTTGGTATGCTTCCATCCTATTTATGTTCACTTCTTATGAAAAAAAGTGCTGGTCATTACTCTCTCCGTTCTCAGGTTGTAGTTCCCTTTCGAAGGATCTCGCACTGCGTCGGGAAACCGACACTATGGGGAACGCCTTCAGTGTGACGGCTCTGAAGTATGAATGAAACTAGACCAATCCTGATTGGTGCAACGTAATGCCGTAGTACGTGCTGGCGTACCGGAAGTATAAAAGGGGCGCCGGCTCACCGCGGTGCTAGTTTTTCGCTCTTCAGACAATTGCTCGAAGTGTGTGTTAGAGACAATAGACCGTGATCCTTAGACAAGAAATGACAAGTGAACAGCTCAGACAGTGTGTGTACCCCTGCCCTCAGTAAATGTCACGGGTAGGGACACGCACGCCATGTGTGTGATCTGTTTGGGAGTGCAGCACGCTCGGTTAGCTCTTGAGAGAACTGGCTGTGGGCATGGTGAGGCGCCCCTAGCGGGCAGGTGGCAGCTTAGATCATGGGGGTTGCAGCTGGAACTAGTTGATGAGACTGCTGAGGCATTGTCTCAATCACCAGACAGTTCCGTGATGAGGCTTCTTCTGCATACATTCTTCGACATATCGAGGTCTGGCGTTTAAGGTGGCGCTGCTCCTTGTGATTACCTCGCTTAAGAGGTTGGGAGGGACTTCAGGCCCTGGCTTTAACACCAATTGGCCTGGGGTCTGCCCCCGGAGGGGTTCAGACCATCTTGCATCTGAGGCTGTGCGGCCTACGGTCTTGCAGGTATTGCATCCTCCGCATTACGTGTCGGCTGAAGAAGCGAGACTTCATTTGCTCTGTCTGGTCAGAACACTGCAAACCTATTTGCGGAAGTCTTCGCAGTGGAGAAAATCAAACCAACTGTTAGTGTGATTTGGGTCTCCTAAGAGGGATCTGCCCGCAACTAAGCAGACGGTCAGTTCATCTCTCTGAGGCGCCAGGCGCTAAGGTGCTTTCGTCCTAAGGGGGGCATGCACTCTAGCCTCATAACCTAGATTAGGCATAGATCGGTGTGGCGTAGTGGGTATTTCGTTCCTAATAGTGTCGGTTTCCCGACGCAGTGCGAGTTCCCTCGAAAGGGAACGTCTCGGGTTATGTATGTAACCCTTGTTCCCTGAGAAGGGAACGAGACACTGTGTCGACCGGCCACACCTCCCCATGCCAGGGAGCAATTGCTTCATCGCGAAAGACTAGCGCCGTGGTGAGCCGGCGCACCTTTTATACTTCCGGTATGCCGGCACGTACTACGGCACCAATCAGGACTGGTCTAGTTTCATTCATACTTCAGAGCCGTCACGCGGAAGGCGTTCCCCATAGTGTCGGTTTCCCGACGCAGTGTCTCGTTCCCTTCTCAGGGAACTAGGGTTACATACGTAACCCGAAACGTTTTGTTTTCTGTACCACATGTCAGTACTGAGCTGGGTAAAAAGACCTTTGTTTATTCTGCTCCCTTTAGATGGAATTTGCTGCAGAACAACTTAAAACTTAGTAAATTAATTTCTTTGGGTGTTTTTAAGTTAAAAATTTGATGTTTTGAGTTGGCATCCCTCTCATGTCAATGTTTTAATTGAGATATTATTGTAAATTCATAATTGTGTGTCATTGTATGTATGTAATGATGTGTTGTAATTCAGCTGCCTATCTTGGCCAGGTCTCCCTTGCAAAAGAGATTTTTAATCTCAATGGGCTTTTCCTGGTTAAATAAAGGAAAAATAAAAAAATAAATTAAGCAAACCTGTCGCTGTACCTTGGTTACTTTGCTCCTCCTTGCAAGGATTAAAACCTAGACATTGCTTGTTAAATTATAAATCTGTCTCCGTGTCTCTCTGGATAAATATAAGGATATAAAATATTCCTATAACACTATTTCACTTTAGCCATCAGCACAGTTCCTCAGCACGGACTACAGGCTCAGATCCCCTATCCAGCTTCCTGTCACTATCTGTACTTTAAGAAAGTATCACTTACCTTCACTGTCTTGTGCGCATTTGAGTCCTCATTCCCACATTGCATTAATAATGTTCATTCCCAAGATACTTCGTCTGGCCCGAGGCAGCTGTCACCACAATCATTATTCCTTTTTCCTGGACGTTCACCCCTCCTACCCTGCAATTGGCTATCACGTAGCCAATGTAGGGGATTTGTAGTCCATTGGTGGCACGCAGGGTCAGCCACGGGATCTCTGTAGCATTAGTCACTTGCATTTCCCCCATGTATTCGCGGAATAGGCTCTGACTCATCATGGTGACCTGAGATCCTGTATCAAGCACAAAGGAGATTGTACAGATATTTATACTTAACAATATATTGGGACATTCACCGACTAGGGCTGCTTTTTGTTGCGTTTGTGATGTCGTCGCAGACTGGGAATCAGGTGCCAAAGTGCCCCCACCGTTTGGCCCTCCTCTGCAGGGGCAGTTAAAAATCCTGGGGTCTGGTGGATCTTTGTGGGCAATAGCGTTGGATATGTCCAGCCGTGCCACAAACTGGTCTCCCCTGTTCATCCCAACGAAAAGAAAGGATACTTGGGCGCTGAGGCCTGGTTTGTGATGGTCGTGCTGGGGACTGATTGTGATGAAACAGCTGTGTTCTAATGTCTTCTACAATAGTGGAGGAAAGTTTTTATCTGTTTCTTAATCTCCTTCCTCATTTCCCCCAACAACTCAACCTTCAGTTCAGAATAAATTAGTTTTTTTTTTTGTTGTTCAGGCCTTACCACTACAGTCTTAGGCTGGTGTTATAGGAATATTTTATATCCATATATTTAACCAGAGAGACACGGAGACCGATTATAATTTAACAAGCAATGGTCAGGTTTTAATCCTTGCAAGGATGAGCAAAGAGACACACAGTACAAGTGTACAGATGCTGGTTTTTGCTCCCAGATGTAAACAAAACATGGGATTATATACAACACAGTGACGTCCTTAGTGAGAGGCGTTCACAATGGTCCAGGTGCAAGAAGTCCCGTGACAAGCCATGTCTCAGTCTTGTTATGTCTACTTGCTGCTTGGATTAGAGCGAAGGACATGACATGAATTTGACATGACCTGAGGAGAACTATAAGCCCCCAGTAACTCTAAACATAAGAATTAAAATTATTATAACATTCCCCCCTCTTTATGCTAATAACAATTAGCATAAACATTCTACTAGCTTGAGTGTGAGTTGTTTACTTTTGACAAAGCGAAAACCCAGCAGGGCATCTGACCTAGCCTAAGTACACTTGACCATTTGACCTAACGCTGGGAAAAAGTCTTTGTCCACCCCTTGCCCCAAGGCGGCGTCAACACACAAACATCAAGCATTATCTTATGTAATCCCTTCAACTGAATCTCAAACACATTTCAAATCAAAGACAAAAATGATTATACGGGATATGTTTACAATCAAATGGGACTCCACAGAGTCATGCACTGATTCTTCAAAATCAAATTCATAAAGTCCATAAATCAAAACACAGTGTCACTCCAAAATAGCGTAGAAAAATATGCCAGAGTTTAAGCTGGTCGGCCCATCGGACTGCTGGTCGCCCCATCGGACTCAAGATCTCTGGCCTGTCACTGTCATAGAAATAAAAACACATGGAGTGAGACATATGCACATTCTTAATGATTAAAACCAATTCTCTTAAGCATCATAACTTCAATGAACCATACGGCCCTTAGGACTGTAGTATGATCCGTCCTGGAGCTGTTGTCCCGTTGGTGTTCATGCAGATGTTAACGTCCCTCAGATATCAAAGTGTTCATCTGAGGTCAAAGGACCACAGTCGTTGGGCAGGTGCATGTCCAGGAATGTTGACCCAGCAATGGCCACACCCATCAATCTCACCAACAAGCTCCGGATACATGGAAATCAACACAAACTAAAGTTATCAGACATGGAAGACATGGAAGTACATCTCAATACATAATTAAAGTCTCAGTCACTTTAAAAATATTTTGTATTTATTTTTTTAAAACCATGTCAAAATCACTTACTCTATTCCAGAATACTCTGCCAATCCTTCTGCAGAGTGTGAAGCACTTTCTCAAAGGCTTTAGTTGTGCTGTTAACTAGACCTATGTTACCTTGGATGACATCCTGTTGTAGATCTCACCTTTTCAGTTCAAAGCAGCTCAGTGCTATTTGTTCTGTCCAGTCCCTGGACCAGGTCCAACTCATCTCCAGCCTCAATTCACAGTTACAGCATCTCTCGTGCAATTCATAAACCTTTGTTGGTTATAAATCTAATTAATTCAATTCCACATTTGCATAAATTGTCTCAAATGTAAAATTCTAATTTCAGTGCTAATTGAATTTTAGCCTTATATTCATTAAGAACACCTCGAAGGACCCCCCTCTTGTCGATATAAATCTCAAATAAACCTGATGGAACTTCTGTTTGGTTCCTAAGGTGTGAGGTTCTACTCACGATGTTCTCCGTCACATTGTATGTGCACAAACATAAACCAGGATCCTTTAAGGACGCATGTTTCCGGTCAGCAGGCAATGTTGGTCTAATGGTCTTACTTCCACAAAACCTCCAGACTTCTGCTTTGCACTGCACCTGTCCCTGATCTCTCAGTTTGTCAGGTTCAGAGTGATGTTACAGGACGTCCTGTCATTGGCCCTGCTCACAGGTGTACTCCAGGTGTAAACCAAGATGATTATAAGTTCAAAGAACCATGTTAATATTAGCTCTTACTGGTGGCTATATTAATTGTCAAATCCTCCCTTCTAAGCCGGTACCTTCTGTGGTTGGCTTCCACCAAAACAAAATACACACGTCAAACGTTCTCTGACATTTTTAGACCCATAGAAAGTGCCCTTCAGGCTTTCGTCAAACGAAACCATACAAGCTCTTAAAATGATCAAACCATAAAAATGAAACACAGATAAACCCTGTTTCCACAGATATGGTCTGCTGGAGATCTACTTTAATCTGAAAGGTTCCATCAGATCAAACAGTGCTCCTCCAGAACGGTCCTTCATGTCAACTTTCTTTCTTTATTTATTTTTATTTAAACTCTTTAACTGTATTAACACATCCCTACATTACTCTTTTACACACATCACCTCTTCACTTTAATACAGTTTAAATCTTCTTCTCCCTCTCTTTTTTGAGACCTGGGAAACCCATGGCTCAAAACAAAAATAAAAAAAAATTAAAACAATAAACATAAAATCATAAAATGAAAGGCCAGTGCCATTGATCATTTTAAATTTTTAGTCTATCAATTATCGTTTCTAATTATTCGTCTTCTTTATGTTTTCCAAATAACATCACTGTTGTTTCTGTTATATTTAAAACTTAATTTTGTTTAGTTCAGTTTTAATTTTAGTTACCATTAGTTGTAGGTCTTTACCTGTAACTGTAAGTGTATCATCCGCAATCATAGTAATATTTTTTTCAGTTGATGCAAACATAAACGACTTCAAAATAGATCAGAACTAGTTTCTCATGATCTATCGTCACAGAACTTTTTAGCCAAAGACTTTAAATTTTCAATCCAATTCGAAAATCCTCAGAATATTATTCAATCACCTCAAAGTAATTCTTTTAGAAATAAAATCCTCAAAAAACAAAACTCTTGGGTCAGACCCCTCCCTCTGGAGTTAACCTTGTAACAGGACAGCCTCCTTCAGCTGCTCCAACACCTCGTCTCTCTCTCCTCCAAAACTCCATCACCATGTGACTGTCGTTTAAAAGAAAGACTTTTCATTAATTAACTTAGTTCTGTGTTAATTTCTCTGCATTTACCCTTTATAATAACACTTCTTCAGGGGTTTGTTCAGTCTAGAATTGTTCCACACTGTCTCTGTAAAACTCAGTCTCAACACCAGGTGTTCAATAAATAAAACAAACCACATCTCTTCATTTCCTCAGATTCACCACCATTGAACTCAGTAATAGTTAGTAATGTTAATTTAAAACATGCAAAGATTAAACCTCTTAAAATTTTAATCTTTATTTTCCAGAGATTTCACTCAGTGTTTTTCATAAACACCTCCAAAGTTCAACCAAAAATATTATTCAATTCTGTTCAAAAGGACAGACTCTTGTGTTAGTCTCTTCCAACCTTAAATCAGATTAATCAAAAAACTTTTTTTCTCTTTAAATCATTTCAAGCAGTTATTAAACCCAGTGAGCACTTTGTCTTATGCTCTCAAACTTTAACTACTTTAACAGTTTAACACTTTAACTTTTCATTTAAACCACCTTCAATCCTTCAAGATTGTTTTAACATATGTTTTAACATATAGATACAATTTCAATTCCCAGATTACACATTTACCTTGCAGTTTAAAACTTTACTGTAAAGATGACTACTTTTAGCATCTATTATTTAGTTTTAGATATATACCTTTATTAGAAATTACCATTTCAAAAACCCATTGGTTATTATTTATTCTGTCTTCATTTCAGTTTCTCTAATTACTTAGACAATATTTTTTTCAAACAATACTCAAACCTCAGTTGTCATTTAGTTTTCTGATTCTAAAACAACATGGTCATACCAAAAAAAATTAAATTACATCCCAAGGTGGACTATATTTTTCCCACAGACCTTTCAGAAGGTCAAACTGTTTCCTAAACAAGTCTCCTAGACTTTGAATCGGATGTAAAGGCTCCCACACAAAATGATTGTGGAGCTAACGTCGAAACCCAAACAAAAACGGAAAAACCAAAACACTTCTCGCTCTGTTCTGTGAAAAATTCCTGTGTTCCCAAACAAGGTTTGTTTTGGGAGAGGAAAAAACTCTCTCTGTTAGAGAAATACCTACTGTGCAATTCACTTCAAGACACATTTTTAAATTCTTCTGATTACAAAGTGAACATTTTCATAAACGTTATATCGTGTTTTTGAACCACACTGAAATCAAGGACCTCTATTAGTTCTCGTACTAATAGATACATACCCTTGTTTTGCAAAATACTAATCAATACTTTTATTTTGGATCTAAAGTTTGGATCTAACATTTTCACTTACATGTTCTGTCTTTGTGTGTGTTTTAAGTGTCATCTGGTCTGTGACTTAACTCCTAATGTCCAGTCCGTGTTGCTCAGTGTTGCTCCTGGGTCTGTTCCTTGTCCCTCTGCAGACATGTTGCCCCCTCTGTCTCCTCCACCCCACCACGTCCACCCCCCACAGCCTCGCCCGCTCCGGCGACCATAGAAATTTGTGCATTTTCCTCGGAGAAAACAACATAATCAGTTTTCATTTCAGGCTTTGTGTCATTGAGAAAAGCCTCTTTCTTGTTGTTAAATTTAGTGCATATTACACTACATTCTCAAAATGTGCTCGGCATCTTACCGCCTCTGTGTCCGAATCGCTGCGCATTGGGCAGACCCCTTCAGGCCTTGGTGCAGCGGCTGGGCCGCAGGAGTGTGGCGGGGGTTGGACAGTCGTGGGACGGCATGCTGCTGCTGGCAGGCAGAGACCCAAAGGCTCACAGGAGGACACATTTGGAACAAAATATATATGTCGTCAAATCTTTAATCTCCTCTCTGCTGTGTCACACAAACGTAATACAATATCTGTTCTTTAACAGACTATTTATAAACTTTGTCTCATAATTCAAAAGCACATTCAAAAGCACATTTACCTTCTGTAGATGTCTGTTTGTGTGTCTATGTGTTTATGTTCCTGACCTGTTCAAGGGTCAGTCAAAGGTCCTTCTCTTGTCTGGACCCAGTGTCGGCCTCCTCTCCTCTTCCCAGTGCCCTCTCCTCTGCCATGCCCACCACAGCCCCGCTGCCGGTCTCCATGGCAACCATGGCCAATGGTGCATTTTTCCTCGGAAAAATACATTACATTCACATTAAGGTCAAGTTTCGCACAATTTCCGACTATAATCTACAAATTCCTCTTTGGTCTCTCTCAATAGATACAGTTTAAACTAAATACAGATAAACATTTGTCTGGAATCTGTTTATATTACCGTTTGTTTTGCTGCTGTCTTTCTGCAGCGTCTCAGCCGAAAGGAGCAGGTGTGTGGGGCAGAGGCACAGGAAGTTTGAGGTGCACTGGTTTGAGCGGAGAGGCCGAGACCTAAAAATCTCACAGGACATAAAAGAAAAATACAAATGATTAGTGTTTTGAAGTCCATGTGTACCTTTCTTTTTTTTAAAAACTCATTTTTCTTTTCACAAAATGGCTTCTCCTCTGTTTTTTTTTCTTTTTTCTGTTACACCGGAAGCTTAGAAAAATATCTTCCATAAGCTATTTTTAAGCTATTTTTCTTTCTTGTAATTGTTTAAATCACTGCTTTCAACTCAGTTCTCAAACTTTTTCTACAAAACCATTAACCCTTTGTTAATGTTCACATTCTTAGACAATAGACATTCAACAATGGCGCCCATTCATACAACATTAATTCTAATACACAACTTCTTTTAACTGTTTTTAACGTTAAGTCCACATTATACATTATATTATTCTCAAAAGTATAAGCCCCTCACTCTCGTAGGTTTTTCTTCTTATTCAGATGGATCAAAATAAAGTTAAATCAACCGAACAATTGTGTCACAATTTTAGATTTTCTGTTACTATTTTCTCATTAACTCCTTGCATGCAGGTATTTGGAATTTACATAAATACATTCAGAAATACGTATTTCTTGCTATTTTTCCTCAGATGGATCAGATTCTCTGAATCACATTAACTTATCTTAACTTAAGCTTTAAGTTAATTCTTTTTCACATTCAGGCTGACTGATGTTAGTTCTCATTATTCTTTCAATAAAATCAACTGCATTCAATCCACAGTCGCATCACAATCACTCTCTCAACCACACTTTTTATTCAGACTTTTTATCTCACTAACCCTTCAGGTTAGATAGACTTCATTAAAGCCACTTCCTTCTGTGGGCTTTATCTCACTGTGTCACACAGTGAACACTTCAAAGCAGGCCTGCGTTTCCAAGTCTCATAGACTTCGGAGCTATGTATCTCACTTAAAGGTGTTAGGCTAAGAATCTCGATAATAGTCCATACTCGAGTTACCTGTGCGTCCAACGCACCTGGCTTGACCGACGCCCATAGATAAGGCCAGTCTAATGAGGGCGCGGCGCGTTAGGACCCGTGTTGTTGATCTGTATCAAATCTCGCCCTCACCTGGACCAGCTACATCCAGACCTCATACTCCTTATTGTAATCAGGCATCTTCTCTATATCGTAGAGCTCGCACGTGATCATTCGTGGGAGTCAGATTCAAAGACCCAGTAAAAACTTACAGAGCACCAGGTATCTAGACAGCTTACAATCCAGCAAGATTACAGTCTTTAACACCGATCAACATCAAACTTGTCCCGTTAAGGCCTCACTTACACTTATAGGTAAGGTCTTGACACAAAACACACACTTTTTTTCCCTCCGTCCCACGGACGGACAGTGTCCAGCGTTCTTCTACCGTTCTTCTACCGTTATGATAACCACATGTAAATATTCTCAGATAAACACATGCAATCACCGAACCAGCAGAAGTAACCCAAACCACTACTTCCGGAAGGTTTGTTCGTTCCATTCACCATTCACACAAAAATAAAATTTTAACCCAGCTGGTTACCTGAATCAGAATTCCAATGGTCCAGTTGTTCCTCAGCCGGGCGTCTTTGAATGTCTCCTCTCTTTTTCTCTCTTTTCCTCTCTTTGTTCAGATATCGTCACTGAGTCCCACACACAGATAGTGAAGGTCTGGCCCGTACTATTTAAAAACAATAGTCTCGGGACTTACAGAGAAATGCTTTGTGCATTTCCCCCGTGCACGTCAGTTTCACTTTTCCGCATGAGAAACATCAGATATTGATATCCCGGACGAGCCCCCAAATGTTATAGGAATATTTTATATCCATATATTTAACCAGAGAGACACGGAGACCGATTATAATTTAACAAGCAATGGTCAGGTTTTAATCCTTGCAAGGATGAGCAAAGAGACACACAGTACAAGTGTACAGATGCTGGTTTTTGCTCCCAGATGTAAACAAAACATGGGATTATATACAACACAGTGACGTCCTTAGTGAGAGGCGTTCACAATGGTCCAGGTGCAAGAAGTCCCGTGACAAGCCATGTCTCAGTCTTGTTATGTCTACTTGCTGCTTGGATTAGAGCGAAGGACATGACATGAATTTGACATGACCTGAGGAGAACTATAAGCCCCCAGTAACTCTAAACATAAGAATTAAAATTATTATAACAGCTGGCCATACGTGGTGATGTGGTTAGCAATCACAGAGTCGTCGTCGTCTTGGAACTCCTGCTCGGGCCTCCTTGCATGCGGCCCTGAATGACAAATCGTCCCAACGGCGCATCTGGCAACTGAGCTCTTGCTTAACTGGTCCTCTCTGCAGGCCCACCATAAGCTGGTCCAGGAGTAGATCATCAGAGTCCTCTGTTCCATCCTCATCCCTTTCCTGCCACCTGAAAAATACTTCCCGCAGATGAAGAGTAAATGCATTAATGGATTCATCTGCCCTCTGATTACAATTAAAAAAGTTTGTGCAGGACTGGACTTTAGTTGCAGGTTTAGCATACAAAGTCTGTAATAGGTCCAATATTTTAACGCTTGTGGCCTTCTCTTCCGGCCTAGCCAGCATTAGCTTCCTTTTTGCATCTCCTTCCAGAGCCCCCAGGACAAAATCAGCCTGTTGTTGCTGACCTTGTGCCCTCAACATGGCCTCCACCTGTGCTCTCCATTCCCCAAATTTGGCCTGTTCGCCACAAAATTTTGGGACCCATGCAGCCCCCATAAACCATGGCAGCATAAAATTGGCACAAATGGCCAAACTGCTACCTAGTCCAGCTTGTTCCTTTTCTCTGTGGTTCTAGTGAGCCTTTCAATTATGCCAAAATTGTCAAACTGCCAATTTGTTGGGTCAGTTTGAGGTTCTTCTTTGATCACTAATATGTACCAATAGATTTATTAAAATAAGGTAAAAAGTCTTAGCTAAAAAAAGGTTTAAAAAAATCACCCGATTTTAGACCTTCGCAGGTTAAAGCATTAAAATTCAAAATGCTCACAGTAAAAATGAAACCCCTCTTTTCTTTGAGTCCCTTTGGACACACTAAGTACAAACTAAGTTTGATGTTGGGGTAGTGTCAAAAGCATCACTGTGTGTAGCAAATAACCCATGGAAATGCATATGCGCTCTTGTTTGGTTGTGGCTTTTACGCACATGGAGCACTTCCACGGGTCGACCATCACAGACCAGCCCCGACTGAACATGTGCAGATTTTGGCATTTTATGATTTAACTACGAGTACAAGTAACATTACATTTTGATGCAATATTCTGTCATCAGTACGCTCCATTGAACAGTTTTCCAACAAAAAACAGAGGCAAGGCTGGCAGCAAGCTTTTACGTGCGTCTGTACTGTAATTTGATCTAGCATTAAAACAATTACAATTACTAATCTCTATAATGTTGAGACAAGAGAACAATATCAGCTGCTTGTCCAAGAAATCCCCCAAGAAAAGGTCATTGTCTTCAGTTCTTGGAAGAGTTTCATCCATTGTTGTGGGTGATGCATCCTCAAATACGCCCACCAGCTCTAAATGCGCTGATTATGGTTGCTGGGTCCATATATGTAACAGTTGCAGTCATCACGTCCATTAATAGTTCATCGCAAAAAATTCTGCAATTCTACCATCTTTACATTTTCAGTCCCGTAGTCTGAGCGAATTTATGTAGGTATTCTCCATTCCCTTTTGAAATCTTTTCTTAACTTCCTCCATAAATTAACCAGCAATAACACTGGGGTCACTATTCGTCGAATAGGCGTGAAGCCATATTATTACTCTGAAAAAGCCATCAATAGCACCATTTATACAAATATGTTTGAGTTTGTCATATGAATCTACGTGCCACATGTAGTTTGGGCCTGGGTTAATGCACCTCTGAAGACGATTTTCACAACAAAGCCAGCCTGGATACAGTTGATATGATGTAATTTATATCCATACGTCTTTTTGTGTCCATCCAGTTGATTAATAAGAAATGTGGTTACTTCCAACGAATCTGACTGATTCTTTCGCCTATACAATCTCATTTGTTTCAAAAAACGTCTCAAGATGCTTATACTCATCACAATATTGTCTACAGTGTTCGGTCACATTAATATCTCGCCATGTTTTAGACCAAGGCTGAAGTAAGGCTTGATCAGATACAACGCCATGCTTCCTCTTTGCTTGCTCGCCTTGCTATGGAAGCGTAGTAGGCTACGTAGCGTCCAGACCCAGGGGAGCTGGAGGAGTCAGAGAGAAGTAGAGGTTACATTGCTTCATAGTTGCTTCCAATAAAGCAGTGAAAAAAGAAGTTATCACAAAATAATGTGATAATTATCATGAAATAACGTGCTAGTATCACAAAACAACGTGATAATTTTCATGAAATAACATAAAAATTATCATGAAATAACTATTGATAAATATGATAGTATCACATTATTACATGATACTGGCAAAAAAAAAGTCGGAAAAGCAATTCCTACCCCCAAAAAGTCAGAAAAACTATATATATAAATATATATAAAAAAGCAACATTGACAGTACTACGCTTCCATACGTTCATGCCGCTTGAACAAGCTAGCACAACAGGTTCTGCTTTGGGCTCAGGACAAGTTCCTCTCCCTCACAGCGATTTATTTCCCTCGGCTCATGAATGTGGGAGCAGATTTATTGTCCAGACAGGCTATGACACACGGGGAATAGAAACTCCACCCCGAGGTAGTGAGACAAATCTGGGAAAGATTTTACAAAGCTTCATAGCAGAGCACAATGTACCCTCTACTTCTGTCTGACTCCTCCAGCTCCCCTGGGTCTGGATCCAATGGCCCATGGGTGGGCCAGACTGCGTCTTAATGCGTTTCCTCCAATGGCTCTGCTCCCGGGAGTCCTGGCAAAGGTCCATCAACATGGGTTGCGCCTCTTACTAGTAGCACGCCGTTGGCCAACCAGGGTATGGTCCTCAGACCTAATATCTCTCCTTGACGGCTCATTATGGGCGATTCCGACCAGGAGGGATCTCCTTTTTCAGGCACAGGGGACAGTGCTAGGGAACGTCAGGCTCCCAGACCCTGTTGTAGAGCCTATTTTGAGTGCTAGGTCTCCCTCTACTAGGAGATCCTATGCCTGCAAATGGCATGTCTTTGAAGCCTGGTGTGCTACACACCATACAGACCCAGTTCACTGCCAGATTGTTTCAGTGTTTCTGCAGGACAAACATTCGGGCACTAATCCTAGCACACTCAGGGTCTTTGTGGCCACCATTTCGGCTTGCCGACCAGTGAGCTACTACGTGGTATTATGGTCCTGATGATGGATAGGAAACATCAAGGTTACTCCACTAAATGGACGCATCCCTCTGAGAAGTCTTGCCGGCAGGTGGGTCTTATCTTATCCTCTAGTGGTACTCCCCATACTGCATCAAGGGCAAGGCCATGGGACTCTCACAACAGTTCCGTTAAACACCTCAAGGCCTGTACCACTCCTACACATCTCGTCTGCCATTTGACACCTGTCTGACTCTTGACTCAAGAGTCAAGAGTCTTACCAGATTTTCCAGTGGTAAGCCACTGGAAAATCCTATCACGTGACCGCATGTACTGTTATCTTCATCCTGTGCTGTCTGATGTTTATTTATGTTACGTATGTAATGGTAATGGTAATGTCTACTGTTATTGCGAGTACGTGTGTAATGTGTAACTACAATTGTAGTTATGTTGATTTCTGCTATGTCTGTTCCATGCCTTATTTCTTTTTCATGAAGATCATCTTTGCGCCGAAATATGGCTGCATTGGTGTGCAATCTACTTCATTTCGTTGCATTGTATTTGTATTTGTGTAATGACAATAAATAAATCTATCTATCTATTTTTTTTGTAAAGTTTCATATTTGTATTTCCATAAATATGTTTTTTATAATGACCAAAGGTTTTGATGTGTTTTTGCACATAGTCATCATAATTTATATTTTGTGTTGTGGTATTAATGAGAATCAAGCTGTGACACAATTCTTTTTAAGGGCTGGCTCCATTTATTAAAGAAATAAACACAAATAATGTACAAAACAATGTTATAAATACAATTTTATAGGCTTAATACAATATTGATTGTACTGATAACTGTGTGTTCAGAAGACTGTAGTTGACCACATATTAATTACTCATAATCACACCAAATATTGACTGGAGACAGACGGACAGACTTGAATAGAGTGTCAATAGTTCTGCGGAAAATCCTTGCACCGACACAGGACAACAGGTCATCAAACTGGGATCGGCTCACTGGGAAGTACCACCATTTTGGCGCAGCTTCTGGAGGAGTTGTTGAAACTCACCGAGCTGGGTTCACCTATGAAGCATCCAAGTCGCACAATTCACATTTGTTGTGAATGCCCTATAACGGAATATTGAGTGATAACATTGTAAAGCTAGATGTTTGTGTGTACTGGGCCACATGACTCAACAGTGCAGCAGCACGTTACCTAACTAGCAACATGAAAAAATCACCTTAAGCTTTACTTTAGCTGGGAAGGAACATAAATTTTGATTAACATCTGCTCACTCACCTCAAGGTGGTGGGAGTCCATGCAGCCCATTTCCACTTCCATTGCATTGGAGAAGCAAGCACGCTTAAAATGGTTGTTCCACACTCGAGCTCTTAAGCGGGAACTCACAGTATACTAGTGCATGCGACCACTTGTGCCTATTGTCCAAGTCAGCTGGAAAGCAATGCAATTCAGCAGTGCAAGTGCAAGCAGCAACACTACACTAAATAAAAGATAAAGACAATGCTAAAAATCTATGCTAACCGAACGCTTTCCTAACTGATGCAATACTATGCTACTAACAAGCCTACACTATGTATTAACTACAACTAGGCTAATTAACTAGGCTATATAAAAAATCTAAATAACTATATAAATTGCTATGCTAAGTACATGCTAATATACCTAGCCTGATGTTTTCAAAACTCCAGGGGCGTGTGTAGTGAGCCGTTGGTAGAGCCCATAGATTGTAAACAAACATGGATGTAATCCGCCCATTGGTCCCCTATTGAGCAATATTGTCGTTATGAAAGAGCAATAAAATTGCGGTTACATCCGGGCTTTTCCGCTTTTGCTATGATTTTAGTCTGAAATGATCAGGCGGAGTCTCCATTATAAACATTAAGGAGAATTTGGCAAATTTTGTTTGCTTGCTGTTTGGTCTGTGTTTGTAAAATATAAATGGCTATTTATATTGGTGAAGGTCTCCTTCCTTGTGTGTCTATCTATGTATAAATTTTATATGTTGACTGTCAACACCGTTTAAAATTTCATTGCATTGAAAAGTGTAATGACAATAAAGTATTGATTGATTGATTGATTGATTAGATGTGCTTGTAGCTGATTCTCAGCTGATCAATATGGCAAAGCATATGCCTAAAATGGCATATGCTTTGCCATATTAGGCTTGGGGTGTGTATAGTATCATGACATTTGTTTGTCCAAGTCTGAGAGCCCCCCCATTTGATTATCTTAGGCATCTTTGCTTAGGGCATTCTAAATGGTAAACATGCCCCTGAGCAGGGCTGCCTGACTAGACAGTGCATGCCATGGTCACGTACCTCTAGTCAAGGTTGCCTGAATGGACAGAGAGTCAGAGAAACTGTTTCCCAAGGCAGCGTTGCGCCGCCTCAAATTAGAATAGGAGCGTGCATGTGACCCAACGGCCCACCAACTAACCAGGAAATTCCAGACCAAGGACCGGTGCTGACCCAGTGTTAAGAAGTCAGAGGTTTGAGAACCTCAGGTTAATGCTGTAAAGCTCATGGAATCTGGAGGTGGATGAAGGATGATGCTAGACAAAAGAAAAAGTAAACAAGCAGGAAAAAGACAGACTCACAAGTGAGGTACCAAACTCATTTATTCAGCTTTTATGATTAGTGGTCATGGGGGGCTGGAGCCTGTTCCAGCTGCTTTTGGTCTGAGGCAGGGCTACAATGTCTGCTGCTTGTTCAGTGCAGTGTTGTCTCTTCCCCAGTTTTTGTGCTGTGAAATGGGGACTTTAATATACACATCACAAAATCACCTGTGTCCATGTCTTTCCTACACACAATGCATTAGGAGCCCTTTGTTAGTATGCTTTAATTTATTACACAATTTTCCATCACATTCTACACATTTGTGCTAAACAGAAGGATGAGAGTTCCAGGCTCTCTAAGCATAGTGCAGTGTGCTTGCCGCTCTCCAGCCAGGGCTCATCCCACAGGAGTGCTGTTTTATCAGGCCTGCTGGTGGGTAGCAAAGGGCATCATCATTAGATTAGTCTCTGATCACTCTACCTAAGTAATTATCCTGCAGCCCCAGCTCCTGCAGCCTGCACTCTTAATTGATTTAATGGAGTGTGTTCTCTCCATCTCCACATCTGTGTCTCACTCCTTTTTTCCTTCCACTTCTACAGCACATTTCCTCCCATCAGTTCAGTATACAATTTCAGACTCAGTCATGTAAAAGGGTCCTGCCCTCCCAAATTGATTAGGATAAATGCTTTGTTTGCTTTTTCTTTTTTGTTGGGAATGAATGCTTAAAAAGTCAAAAAGTATGATTTACTATGTTTTGTATATAGTTTAGAACACGATTAATATAACAGGACAAGTCAACAAACTTTGTTCCAAAAAACTAAGCTTGTTTTTTTGTTTGTTATCAATACATTGCATATCAGAAATACAGTGAGATTAAAATGATGACAAAAATTAAGTGTTAAATTAAGAAACACTAATTCATGTTGTTTACTGATGCTTTACAAATCTAGGCCCTAACAGGCATCACTTCACATTTACGCCTTTTTAGGAAAAATAGATTACAAATCTCATTTCCACAGGAGTTCTGAAATCCTGTGGAAATGAGATTTTTTTATTTTTTATTTAGATGGATCTTTGCACATTTCTTTAGTGGTAGGAGGAACCGGAGCACCTGAGCATAAAATGACCTTGCTCTGGCTGGGGATCAAACAGAAGACTTTCTTGTTGTGAGGCTGGATTGCTAACCATCGTGACTGCTCCTTGCCAAAATGACAGCAGTAACCTGTGCAAATGGTTTTCACGTCTTTTTTTATTTTCTAAAAAGTTAGATGCTGTGTGTGTGTGTGTGTAATGTATATGGTTTTAAAACAGTGTTGCTCATGTGTGAGCTCCCCAACATTGAATAAATTAGGGTTAGGAATTTGCCAATTGGGCACAGTGGCTCAGTGGTAGAGCGGTTGTACCTCAACCAGAGGGACAACCGGTCTACCAGGTGGTTAAATTACCGCTCTCCCCACAGTTCATACCTTGCCTCCAGTGGTGTTCCAGCTGTAACACTGGTGAATAGAAGCTTAATGTACTGTAAGTCGCTTTGGATAAAAGCATCAGCTAAATAAAAACATGTCCGTTTCTTCTCATCTCTGCACTTTTTTTTCTCTCTTCTAATGATTTAATGATGATAAGATCTAATGGAGGCCAAATGTATCTGTATATTGGGCAGGCCTCAGGAATGCATAAACATTTGGAGGATGAAATGAGGATAGTTTGTATTCTGTGAGGCTGCTGACAGAGTGGTATGTGATTATTTTAGGAATATTGATATCACTTGTTTATCAGCATCCCTTAATATCATCTGGCTTGAGGCTAATGCTCAGCCTTATTGCAGCTTAATGAACCGCCGAGAGACCATCATGCCAATTGCCTACCTTGATGCAACCAGATGAATCACAAGCAAAGGCTGGCAGCTGCTTTGCACAGGTTTAATGTTGACAAAAGGTTAGACAAGTGCCTAGCTTTGCTCAACAAGATAATGAGGCCACAGTGCAATTACCAAAATATCAGAGGCAGGTTTGGGCATATTCAGCTTGATGTGATGCTTGCTCACTAACATGACATGCTAATTGGCTAAAGCACCAGAACACTGGGGTGGCCCACTGAGACAGGCCCACAGGGGTGGACACATGAAAACAGGTGTCAGTAACCTCTACCTCACTCCCTTTATGACTAAGGGCAGAATGCGCCCTGGAAGCCAGTACTTAATTTGAATTTTTTTTAGCACTTAAGACACTTTGCGGCCCCAGTGCGGTTACCCTCCTCTCTGCCCTCTCCCCTTCCTATGTTTTATAGCCGCTCAGATGCTGCAGGATAAAGATCCCTTGCAAACGCTGCAGTAAATGGCTAATTTAATTAAAGAGTGCTGCGTCCTTGTGGCTAGTCAGACAGAGAGGAGCCCCTGCTGAAGAGCTGATCCTGATCTCTCTGTGATAAAGCTCTGCAGCAGCATGAGATTTTAAATCTTACATTTTATAACTTATATCTTATTAAAGAATTTTTAAGTCGAATGGTACATGCTGGTGTATTGTCCTAGTTTTCGAACATCTCAATATAAACAGAGAAACATTAATGTCTTTAATGGGGTTTTATTAAAGATTATGCAAGTGTAAAACAAATAATTATAAGGAAATGACACAAGGGATAATTAACACAGGAATGGGTGAACAAAAGAACAATAAAACATTTACTTTCAGAGGATTTTGTGAAACAAAAGGAAGTATTGATTATTTGACTCTATTATTATATGACAGATTTTTACGGAGCTTTTAAAGGGAATTTTGATGACGGCTTCGGGATCAAGACTCTTATGCTTTTAGACAGTACAGTTGTTATGAAGCCAAATTTATGTGCCACGTTTAGACTCACCCTGGGGTCGTGATTGGTATCAGATATTAGTGGTGAAAGGTCCAAAGATTCTTCAGAGCCCTGTCGCTGGCTGATGACGTGTGTCGCCTCCAGGATGGCCGCCGTGTTCACTCAATCTCGACAGAGGGTCGCAGTGCGCCTGGGGAGAGAAGCGTCCTGTTACTGTCCCAACTAGCCAGGCCTTTAGCGTCAGTTCTGTACACCGAGTGAAAATTGAGTCTTTCAAGGTTATTGCGAAGTCCACTGAAGTCTTAAGGCCGATTTATACTTCTGCGTCGGGTGCGCGTAGTAGGCACGGCATAGCATACGCAGTGACATGTACCATACGCCGTACCCTGACGCGCACCTCCTCAAAAATGTAACATCGCGTTGCGACGACGCGGACCACAAGATCTGTGATTGATCAGCTTGGTTGTATCACGTTTGCTCCTACGCATTTCCGGAATGATTTTCTGCACTCTGGACCCCCCGCCATTTTTAAATTATGAAATTCAGTGAAGAGCCAACATGGAAATGGACTAAGTTACCGGGCGATTAATTGAAGAAGTGAGGAAATACAGCCATCTCCAACGTGGGTTTAGATGTAGCGGAGTGCATGAAGAGATGGAAAAACTCTCGAGACAAGTACGTTCGTCTCCGTAAAAAACTTACATTTACATTTAGTCATTTAGCAGACGCTTTTATCCAAAGCGACTTACAAGTGAGGAAAACAATGGAAGCAATTTCAACAACACAAGGTAACAAAAAGCATAAGTGCACAAAAAACTAGTCAGTTAAAACCTAGCACAGCATAAAAAGCTAAGAATAGGAAAGTTTTTTTTTTCTTTATTAAAAGAAGGAATTGATAGAAAGGAAGTTAAGAATTCAGTGTTTGTCAGTCAGGTGTTGACAAAAGAGATATGTTTTCAAGCGTTTTTTAAAGATGGCTACAGAATCTGCTGATCTTGTAGCAGCAGGTAGATCATTCCACCAATGTGGAACAGATCCAGAGAAAGTATGCGAGAGTGATTTTTTTTCCTTTTTGGGATGGTACAACCAGACGTTGTTCATTTGCAGAGCGCAGGGATCTGGTAGGAACATAGGTCTGTGTTAGTGAGTGAAGATATGAGGGGGCGGAGCCAGTGGTGGTCTTGTAGGCCAAGAGCATAGCTTTGAACTTAATGCGTGCCTCAACCGGGAGCCAATGTAACCTAATGAGGAGAGGAGTTACGTGCGCTCTCTTCGGTTCTTTAAAGACCACTCTTGCTGCTGCATTCTGGATGAGCTGCAGAGGTTTGGTTGTGCAGGCAGGGAGTCCAGCCAGAAGAGCATTGCAATAATCCAGTTTGGACAAGACAAGAGCCTGAACTAGGATTTGCGTAGAGTGCTCCGATAGGAAAGGTCTAATTTTTCTGATGTTGTAGAAGATGAATCTACAGGACCTGGTGGTGCTGGCAACATGACTTGTGAAGTTTAGTTGATCATCAATTACCACTCCCAGATTTCTGGCAGTGCTGGACGGTGTAATGGTTGATGAGCCTAGTTGAATGGAGAGGTTGTGGCGGGTCTTTGGGTTGGCAGGAATCACTAGCAGTTCTGTTTTTCCAAGGTTCAGCTGCAGGTGATGGCCCTGCATCCAAAGTGAGATGTAACTCAGGCACGCCGAGACACGAGCAGAGACCGTCGTATCATCAGGTTGAAATGCCAAGTGGAGTTGAGTGTCATCTGCATAGCAGTGATAGGAAAAGCCATGCTTCTGAATGACAGAGCCAAGAGATGTCATGTATATGGAAAAGAGTAGCGGTCCAAGTAGCGGGTGGTAGGGTGGTTAGAACTAATGACCTTGGAAACGTCCGCTTCAGGCAGAGGAGAAAAAGAAGGGAGCAAACACGTATCAGGGGTGTGAAAGAGTTCAACAGGTGCTGGCGCAGAAAACTGACTGCTGATGGCGGTTGTTTTCTTTACAAAGAAAGATGCAAAATCGTCAGCTGTTAACTCTGATGAAGGAGGGGGAGCAGGCGGACAAAGGATGGCAGAGAAGGTTTTAAAGAGAGTCCGTGAGTCAGGTGAGTTGATTAACTTAGAATGGTAGTAGATGGTTTTTGCAGAGGTGACCTCAGCAGAGAAATTAGAGAGGAGAGACTGGTAGGTAGAGAGGTCAGTACGATCTTTTGACTTGCGCCATTTTCTCTCAGCTGACCGGAGGCTGGTGCGATGCTCGCGTAGAACATCGGATAACCAGGGGGCAGACGAAGATGTACGGGGTGGTCTGGATGTAAGAGGGCATAGGTTGTCCAAGCAGGATGTAAGTGTGGAGCACAGAGTGTCAGTGGCAGTGTTGGTGTTTAAAAGCGAGAGCTCCTCAAGAGGGGGGAGCGCAGAAGAGACGGCAGAGGAAAAGCAGGAAGGACTGAGTGAACGCAGGTTACGTCGGAAAGTGACCAGGGGTAAAGCAGTCGCAGTGTCTGGAAAAGTTAGATTGAGGTCGAGAGTTACAAAGAAATGATCAGAGGTGTGCAGTGGCGTAACCTCAGTGTGTTGAGTGGAGCAGGACCTTATGTAGATGAGATCTAGTTGGTTACCAGACTTGTGAGTTGCTGATGTGGAGACCCGCTTGAGGTCAAATGATGCAGTCAGGTTATTGAAGTTAGCAGCCTGTGGCTTTTCAAGGTGGATGTTGAAGTCTCCTAATACTACCAGAGGAGTACCATCCTCAGGGGAAGGATGAAAGAAGCACGTCCAACTCCTCCAAGAAATGTCCAAGCTGACCTGGGGGTCGATAGATAACTACAAAGTGACTTTTAACAGGGTGGGTGATGGTAACAGCATGGAACTCAAAGGAGCTGTTGTCACACAAGGATGCTAGCTGTTTGAACTTCCAGTCAGTAGGGATAAGTAATCCGGTCCCTCCACCCCTTCTTGTGACGCGAGGACTGTGGGAGAAAGTGTGATTATGGGAGAGGGCAGCGAGAGTGGCAGAGTCCTCTGGTTTGATCCATGTTTCTGTAAATGCTACAACTGAAAGACCAGAATGTTGAACAAAAGCGGTAATGAAATCAGCTTTGTTCACAGTAGACTGACAGTTCCACAAGCCTATTGAGAAAGTAGAAGAGGCAGTTATGGATGGTGATATAACATGCAGATTGTTATGGTTGCATCTCCTTTTGCGTAAAACAGATGAAAATGTCCGTGTAGAAATGACAGTAGGAATTTGAAAACACATTGAAGAGGAGCAGAAAAGACAATAGACAAGTAGAGAGTAAAGTATAAATAGTAACTTGCCTCAAGGAGCGGGGATCCAGGAGGAAAAAAAATCCCAGCATTTTATATATTCCTATCTTGGCTGGCACCTCATGTCAAACATCGGCTTACGGAGTCAAACTTTGACCATAAGGTAAATAATGCACGTCCTTTGATGTACCTCTATTGTGTTTCGGTTAGCTAACTTAACTAGCAATGCTACCACATGGGGTATTGCTATTTTTGCAAAAATAATATACCTGTGAGTCAAAAAGCATGTGTAATAGGTTGTAATTATATGTAATGGCTTGCATTTATGTAATATAGATTGTAATTTTATTTGGCTTACAGAAAATACAAATGCAACAATTTAGCATTTGCAATGTATGAATATGCAATTATTATAGCTCTATCTATCTAGGAATTAACAATGAATGCATCATCTTTTATGTATAACTTATACTATTTGCTAATTCTTTCATAATCACAGGATGGGACTGATACCAGCTCAAACTCTACTGGTTTATTGAATGTGAGACCTCCAGACAACAGCGATGATGACCAATTACCAAGTGGTAGCCCCCATCACAAGTCATTTCTTGTGTCCCCACAGCCATCTCTCCCGATGACTGGGTCCAAGTGCAGGTTGCTCGGTTGGAGGCTCAGTTGGAGGAACGGCGGGTGGAGCTCAACAGAGACTGTGTCACAGCAATGATGAGAGCGACCGGTTTGGACAAACTGTTGCAGATCTGCTGCGGAGGGTGCCGGAGCACCACAGAGCACAGGCAATGCATATAAAAATGCACTGTATCTGCAGTTTCTGTAGTTTGCACTTTTGCATTTTATAGTTTTTTTTTTGTATATAGTATGCAGCTTTTTTATTTATTGTCTGTTCACACCAATTCATGCAGGTTCTACGGTAGTTTGCATCATTTGTGAAGTTTCTCTTTTACATCTATTTTTGATAATAATTGTAGATCATTGTGCATTAATACATTGCACTGTCATGCCCATATTTGTATGTAGTTTACACTTTTTATTTAAAAAAATACTGCTGTTTCCAAAAATGTGTGAAGGTTATTGCAAATTAACAAATAGTTGCACAGGTGTCTGTGTTTGCTCCTTTGCATTTATTTTTAATATACAATTCATTGCACCTGTTTTTAATATTTTTTACATCAAACAATTTGTGTATATAGTTTGAACCAGTTATGTTGGTTCCTGCTCTATGCATATTTTATGGTTAAGGTTACAGTAAATTAAGATCTTACAGTTAATTTATTTGTATAGTTTGTCCTTTGACCATTGCACCTTTACATGGTGCATTATCTTATACATAGTTTGACCATTTATATGTATAGTACAAACTTAAAAAACTATCCCTCATGTCATTTATTGGTGCATTATATTTTACACCAATACAAGTTACACACCAGGTTGACTACGACACACAATGTTGTTTTGCCATGGCACAATTCCGTGGGGTGACTGAAATGTCGTTTCAAACACAGTGGAACACGCTCGCGTCAACTAGCGTTTCGGCGGTGTACTGCAGAGCAAAACAGACATACGCAGAGGTATAAATGCTCACGACGGCGTCGCCTACGTGCGTAGCCTACGACGTACACTACGGCGTACACCCGACGCAGAAGCATAAATCGGCCTTTAGCGGCTGTTCTTCTGGGTTAAAACTTGCTTTGAGAAAGCTAGGTTTGGTCAAGCTAACTCTTTAGCAGGCACAAAAGTCCTTTAAAAATAAAAAGGCAAAATAACTAAGGAAGTATTTTGAGTAGCTGTTTGAACCTAGGAAAAACTTTAGCATAACAAGCTAAACTTGCAGGCTTTAAAGTACAAAGAAAATTTACTCGTTACACGAGGTCCTAAGCTTGTAATGGTTGCATTAACGGGTCGGTCCTGGCGGACTGGCCTTCCGGAAAGAGCAGAAGGGGAAGAGCAGAGGCAAGAGAGAGTGTTCTTGGCCAGCGGGCACTTTTAACAACCCTGGGGCAGGGGCGTGTCTCACGTGTACTTTTGGACAAAAGGGGAGTCGTTTTGGAAAGTTTAAATGTTTAAACTAAGTCTTAAAACATTCCTTTTGTTTTACCGGTTTTCATAAACACACAAAAACATTCGTACTTGTAGGATTATACAAAGAAAATGGATTTGTCAGACTTATTATGAAAGACATATTCATTACATTTTATTAAAATAAAACATAAACTTGGAGAGATGGGATATAGAACTGTTTGCCTTGTAAAACTCCGCGTCCTGGAAGCAAACAGTATAATTGTTAGTACATTAGCACAATGTCTTTCTTTCATCTAAACTGAAACACAACTATCTTTTAGCACAGTTATAGTCCTTTGTCCATTTGACCAAAAGGGGGGTAGTGTTTGACCATTCCCGAAGGCTCTGATCAAAGCATTCCAAATTTCAATTAGGATTAGAATAAAGTGTTCTCGGGAAAGCTGGATGAACACCTTATCTCCAGAATTTATGATTTTCTGACAGTGGCGCCTAGCGGTCTGGATCTCTCCATGAGTCCTTTTGACCTGGTTCTGGTTGGACCTAGGTCCTGTCTTTTATGAAAACAAACAGAATCGTTATTTATAAGTCATGAAGACTCGTTCGGTCTCATCCAAGCAAGAAACATCTGTGAATATTTAAAAGGGGCGCGTTTAATCTCCTGTAGGGAAGATTAGGTGTTAGTCCAAACTCCTGCTTGCTGGGTGCGTCTGTAAATGATATGTGTGGAATTGAGGACTGATCTGCTACATAGAAATAAGGATGAATATATATATATATTTTGATTTATTGAAGGTTTGCACATGTGCTAAATAAATAAAAATTGAGCAAAGGTATTTGTGACGCAGCTGGCCGTTAGCGGTTGGAGTAGTGAGAAGATAAATACCAGACAGAGGCAAACTGGCGTGGTCAACAACTTTCTCTTTTCCATTTTCCATTATCACATAATAAAGCAGTATACACTAACAGCTACAGCTCCATGGTTTCTCCAGCAGCAGCACAATCAGACAAAAAAGAAATCCCCAACAATTGAACAAGATGCCTTTAAAACCTTCTTTGCCAAATGGATCATACAATTAAAACCTACATGGAATAACCTAACACAATTAGCCTTCTTAAAACTAAGTTAAAATCCTCCATCCACCTAAACCATAACCCTACACTATACATAAACCCAAATATATACTGTATTTACCACCTTAAACAATACACCCATGTAATCTAAAACCAATAAATCCCTTAAAACACCTAACGCTGTTACCCCTACACCTTCCCTTGACTTGGTCCAGGCAGGAATCTTTAAATGAACTCTCGTTTCCCCGGGGACTGTTTTAACACCTGGACACAAGACAAGGTAAGGTTACACACACACACACACACACACACACACACACACACACACACACACACACACACACACACACACACACACACACACACACAGATGTGCTAATTACAGATCTCTTCAACTTTAAAATGTATGTGTATATAATGTAAGTTCTGGCCATTGGTTTTAACTAAGGCTTAACTAAGGCCCTTTTAAATAAGCTGTATCAATAGGATTAATAAGGGCGGGTCTAAGACATTTAATCCTCAGGCTGAGACTGAGAACATATTATACAAACTTAGTCTGCCAAGGCAAGCGTTTGCACCTCTCATTTTGCTGTTTCTCTTAGTAGATCACACGCAACCCATCTCTGAAATGCAATTTATGATGATGTGCCTGCAAATTCGTACATGTTTTCTCCTCATAGTAAACCAGCCCCTTAATGCAAGTTTTCTTCCATATAACAAAAAGCTTTGGAATTTAAAAATTATTATATATTCAATTATTATAGTTAAAATCTACACAAGCTACACACATGTAATTTCTTGATTTTCAAGTGTAAAATACCTCAGATAATAAATTTGACATTCAGTTTAGGCTACTTTATGACAATACTAAATCATGGTGTAAACACTATGTAAACCAGTGCCATTTTACAAACGGTTCTCCAGCCTCTGTAAGGCTTTATTTAATGTTCCACAGTACTATCTTGTAGGGCTCCTCCGTTGAAAAAGTTTGCAAAAGACCTGATTGGATTTATCTACAACCGTTTTATTCAATCAGAGCTACATCTTCAAACCTAAACACGTTTTAAAACCCGGGGAGACCGGTCTTTCCAAGTAGTCGCCCCAAGACTCTGGAACGCCCTGCCCCTGTCACTGCGAGTGGACGTTTCTGTTGATTCTTTTAAAAAGCAGCTGAAGACACTTTTATTTAAACAAGCTTCTAGTTGATTGGGCTTTTTATGTTTTAATATTTTGTGTTTTTTATTTTTTATTCTCAAAGTTGTATTGTTCTTTTATTGCACTTTGTAAAGCACTTTGTGATTTATATCTGTGAAAGGTGCTTTATAAATAAAATTTACTTATTTACTTACTTACCTAAAACATGGCCAGACCGTTCAGTGGTGCCACATTATTGGCGACAAGAGCCATTAAGATCAGGGTTTAGACTGAATACTTTCCTAAGAGCAGGTCACCATTGATTTTAGCCAGTTTGTAAACTCCCAAATCTCACGAGAATCCAGCTGCAGCATAAGGTTACCTTTTGCTCCTTGACCCATCGAGGCATGGACTCTCAAACCCAAAGGGTGTGGTGTATCTGGCACCAAGATGTTTGCAGCAGATCCTTTAAGTCCTGGCAGTTACAGTTGGGGCCTCCATGGATTGAACTTGTTAATACAACCCACAGATGCTCCAACAGCTCAAACATAGACTGGAACACCTTTTCTGATGCATTGTGTATTCTGACACCTTTTTATCAGAACTAACATTAACTTTTTTTTAGCATTTTGATGCATCGGTGAGCCACCACTGTTCTTCCTTGGACCACTGCAGACCTGGCTTTACTGATTTTTTTTTTCTTCTTACCTATTTTCTGTGTGTGAGTTTTTCTGACAGACAAGACCAGCTCTCCAGCCTGTCAGTGCCAGATTGTTTTGTCAGCTTCATGGTAAATTTTCAGTCAAATATTTTTGAATTTTTCCAAAAGTATTAGATCAAGTTTCTTTGTGACCAGTGCACTTCCCTTCATGTCTTTGTTTGCAGTTCCAGAGTCTTCTTCTTTGAGCCTCCAGCCTGCCCCCCTCTGCTTGCTTCTCACAACTCACAATTTTGGATCGCTAAGCATAATAAATACTTACTTTATGCCACAGACGTAAGTCTCTCCTTTGGAGTCCAGTTAAACTATGACATAACAAAAGAATCTGGCCACATGGACCCAGACCAAGACTCCATTAGACATGTACTGCTCCTTTGACCATCCTGTCAAGGCTTGTCATCAGTAGCTCAATAGGCAGTTGACTTCTGTATTCTGGCAGCTGTGGCTGAGTGGGTGGAATAACTTAGCCTTACAGGCAGAATTTTTGAGATGTCTAGCCAAGAATGTTAGGGATAAATTAGCAGCCTGGGATAAAACCGACTTGAAGCTTATTTCCCTTGCTAGGAGTATTGACAACCGACTTAGAAAGAGACGCAGAGAGAAGATTAGCCGTCTAGCCAAGAATGTTAGGGATAAATTAGCAGCCTGGGATAAAACCGACTTGAAGCTTATTTCCCTTGCTAGGAGTATTGACAACCAACTTAGAAAGAGACGCAGAGAGAAGATTAGCCGTCAGTTAACGCCTTATAGCCACCTGTTTGCACCATTTACTATGTTTTGTTTCAACCAACTCCACTGAGCCTTCTTGTTCTCCTGATACTCTGCCATGTGGAACCCATGCAGTTGAGCCGAGCCCGTTTTACAGCTGACAAACAACTACATCACCAAAGGTTGGACTTATGTATTTACTGTGGACAGCTGGGTCACTACTTCAGTACCTGTCCTGCACAGACCAGCTTCAACTCCAGTATGTTCTCCTATGGCAACGTGAGTCTGTTTAATTTATTACACTCCTTGACTCTGGTGCAGACAACATTTTTATTGACTTAACTTTAGTCTTATAAGCTAAGATCCCCACTAAGCCATTTGAAGTTTGTCAGAGTGGTTAAAGGTCCACAACCCTCACATTGATTAGGCAGCTATTAAAATAGTCGTTGGCGTGCATTCTGCCATTCCCAATGTTTCTATCGGCTAACAATAACTCTTTGAAGCACCTACTGCCTTCCAGATCTTTCCTCTGTGCCTAAGGAGTATCATAATAATATTTTTTAAGCAAGGAGAAAGTGCTTTCTTTTCCCCCGCACTTCCCTTACAATTGCACAATAGACTCACTACCTGGTGCCTTCTTGCCTTCTAGCTGTCTTTATAAACTATCACGCCCTGAAAGGGAGAAAAAGGAGACCTGGATCAAAGGCTCCTTATCTGCAGGTCTTATTTGCCCCTCGTCTTCTCTGGTGGCAGCAGGGTTTTTTTTTTTTTTTTTTTAGACAAGACGTTGCATCCCTATATTGATTACAGGGGGTTAAACGAGATCACAGTAAAGAACAAATATCTCAAAAGACTCTGCTTTTTGAACCACTCTATTTTCACCAAACTAGATCTCAAAAATGCTTATCTACTAGTCTGAATTAGAAAAGGTGATAAATGGAAAACTGCTTTTAAAACACATATTGGTTATTTTGAATATTTTGTCGTGCCTTTTGGCCTCACTCAAGCCCCTGCTGTATGTCTGATCTTATTGAATGATGTTCTCAGAGACATTATCAATAGATAGATTTGTTTTTGTCTGTTTAGATAATATCCCTAATTGTTGAAAGGACCTTCAACAGTACGTCCAACACATCCTTCTAGCAGCTTGTAGCGTCTCCTGGAGAATAAGCTCTTTGTAAAAGCAGAAAAATGTCAGTTTAATGTCCCATCTGTTCATTATCTGGGATTTGTGTTTGAACAGGACCAAGTCATGGCTGACCCAGACAAAGTCCAAGCAGTTGCTGAGTTGCCAAAATATGAGACCGAAAACAACTCTTTCCTTGGTTTTGCCAATTTCTATTAAAAATTCATAGGAGAATAAAACAGGAACGCGGGCCCTCTGACCCAGTTTACATCCACCTCCATCCCTTTAAAATGGTCTCCTGAAGCAGAATCTGCATTCAATACACTCAAAGTGCTGTTTATTGTAGCACCTGTACTCTCTTACCCATCCTTCCAGACAATTTATTGTTGAGGTGGATGCTTCAGGCTAGGGATGGGATGGTATTAGATTCTGACGGTATGATTATCTTGGGGAAAAAATATCACATTTTGAAGGTATTGATTAAAATTTAAAAAGCTATTAGTTGCCAGGTAAATTTGGTATAGATAAAAAAAATCAATAAAAAAGTAAAATTATTATAAAATTATTCAAAAAAATGACTGCAGTGTCTTTAAGGCAGGGCGTTGGCTGTTGTTATTTGAATGTCAGTTCACATCTGCAGAAGAGCAGCAGCAGCAACTCCTGTAGCAAATATATCTGACCTTACAACCCCAGAACATAAATGCCTGTTTTTCCCACATGTGACTGGCTTCTCACATCCAAGAAAGGAACCGGAGCCACATATTAACAGGACTATGTGGATTAACTGATGCCACTAATCTACCACTTTTCACAGGACAAACTCATAAACTCATGAGAACTCTGTTTACACAAATTTATGCCACCTCGTTCCAGATTTAAAGACAATCTTGGTATGCCTTTAAAGACTTTAACAGACTTCTCAACCTTTGCCAACACCTAGAGTTGACATTCAACAAGGAATTCTGAGGAACTCTGACAAAGATGGAATTTCTCTCATGTGGAGAACAAAATGAACATTAAATAATTACAATGATTCCAACAGGTTTTCTCCCATGATACTTACAGACATGAGCTAACCTATTTTTATGTTATATTTCAGGTAAATAAATACACTTATCAATGTAGTATTACCATGATACCTACCATTGTAGGCAATATCAAGTTTGTTGTGTGTTATATGCTAATGTTTCATCTTGTCATTATGTGCTTATGTTTCATTTTCTTTTATCACTATGTGCTTTGGAGACTTTCTAATATTTGCTCATATTGTAAAAAACAATGGGACACTTGAGTTTAGGTTCAGGCCGTTTCACATATATAATTCAAATTAACTGGCCTAAAACAAAGCTGCTCCCACTAACAAGAGAAAGTTATAAAAATGCCCTTGTATTGTATCTTTCTTTTTTTTCCGTCTCTCCCATTTTGTGGCTGCATCTATTGTTATTTCCTTTTTGCTTTTATTTGCCAAAGCTTGTTTTCTTTCTATTTTTGAAGTGCTGACTCTGCTACTCCAGTAGACTATGCTACAAAAGTCTTTTGAATTAAGTGTGAGTCAAAGCATTCTTCTTCTCAGATCCTCCCAGTGGTCTGAAGTTGTTTGATAACAGCTAATTGGATTCTTGCTTTGACTGAGCCAAACGTTAAAGACAGATTTTTAAAGTGTCCACACAGTCCACTAGACGCTGCTCCTCCTTTTCTAGCCAGTGAAGGTGTGTAGGGGTTTGCACAGGCCTCTGGTGGAAACCTGCAGAGCTAATCTTTGAATTGTAAGGCCCTCGGACCAATTCAGGCCACACATCTGGTTCATACGCCACCCAGACTACCTCTCCAGGTTAAGTTGTTATCAAGAAATCCTGGCCATTGTCCTGTCCCATTTTACGTTCGCCTGAGGCAACATTCAGGAGAGTTACATTTCAGTCTGAAGTTTGGTAAATGATGGTTTGTGGGAAGTACTGTTAATGTGGTTTCATTCACTTTTCCAACTCTGGAGTTAATTGCTTTAAGACATTAAAGATTTGTTCTGTATATTGTGAAAATTATTACATTTAAAAGCCTGTTATGTGTCTTTAAGCCCAGTCTTTAACAGGTCTCTGTCGACATCAGTCATGGTCGGACCCTGATTCAAAAGAACACATAAAACAAACATCATCTGATTTTTTTTTTTTTTTTTTAAATGTTAAAACTTCTAATGCCAATGAGCAATGCTAAATTTATTGAGACAATTGATTTAACTTCTAATAAAAGTATCTCTCATAAGTCTGAAACTTGTGGGGCCTCAAACTGAAATGTAAATGTCTTGAATGTGTTGCCTCAGGAGAATGTACAGTCTGGTAACAACAGTCTAATAAATTGTAATTTAAAATAAGAATAAAGAATCCTTCACTTTATCCTCCCTGTTGAAGTCACTCACTAGTCACTATGCCATCTAATTAACAATTAAATGTAAAAAAAAAAACTTTGAAGAACCCAATTGAACCCTAATTGGGCTAACAAAGGTGGGGCCACCGTGGAAACTGTGGACAAACCCATTTTGAGCCATATTTGAGCCTTCCCTGTGGAAATGCTGGCTGGGTATATTCATCATTTATTTAAGATTTTGCTTGTTGCCATTATTTCCCAGTAATTATCCCTTGTTAATCATTGAGCAAATTAAGCATTTCATTCTGAAACTTTGACGACTATTCGCACAGTGTTAACCAATCAGGAGCTTGCTCTAGTAGTGATGTGCAGAAATCCAAAACAACAATGGAAGACAAAGTTATCGATACGATACATCTTCGTTTTATAGAGCCAGGAGACTTTGAGCCAGGAGAAGTTGAATTGAATTGAATATTTTTCAACAATTTATTTCCCCAAACTGCGGCCCGGTGGACAAATGCGGTCCGCCGCCACATTTGACCCGGCCCCTGAGCAATACCAGAGACAAAAAAAAAAAAATGCTACTTCAACCTCACTTTGCCCAAGCACGTTTTGACCTTTATGGCCACCCATACCACAGTCCTAGAATGTGAACGTGACCCCGCGGAACGGAATAATGGCAAAAAGGTTGGGTAAGAGAAAAATTTATTCAGAATGCAGGGTATTTAACCCGCAGTGGACACACAATTATTTTTTGTTCAAGTCAAATAAAAGGCTGTTTGTCTTGTCTGTCAAGAGACAGTGGCGTATTCAAAGAATATAACCTGCACCAACATTATGAATTCCCTCACAAATACAAGTATGCTAGCTTGCAAGGCCAAATGCGAGCAGAAAAAATCTCAAAGCTAAAAACTGGACTGTTAGCTCAACAGACTACATTTGTACGGCAAACTCAGCTTGGAGGTAATGCGTATGCACAGCTGCAGCAGAAGACTAAAGATTTTGACTTTTTTTCATTAGCACTGGATGAGAGCACGGACGTGCAGGACACCGCGGAGCTTCTTATTTTTATTTGTGGAGTTACCGCAACCTTTGAGATGTGCGAGGAGCTGGCAGCACTACAAAGCCTGAAAAGCACTACGACTGAGAAGGATATTTTCGACGAAGTATGTCAAACCATGCAACAGTTGGATCTGGACAGGGCAAAGCTTGCCAGCATCACGCACACCCCTAGTATGGTGGGCGCATCTCGGGGTTTAATAGGACGCATTAACCGGGAAAGAACGGGGTCTCACCGCCCCGCTACAAATACACTGCCTAATTCACCAGCAAGCGCTGTGCTGCAAAGTGCTGAAGTGGGATTCTGTCATGAAGGTTGTGGTATTGCGCATAAACTTCACAAAGCAAATGGACTTAAACACAGGCAGTTCCAACAATTCCTGTCTGAACTGAAGTTTGCGTACGGAGATGTGCTGTACTACACAGAAATCCGATGGTTGAGCCACGGCAAAGTTTTGAGGCGTTTTTACGAGCTGCTACCTGAAATTAACGCATTTCTTCAGTCAAAAGGCAAAACGACCCCAGAGCTGATCAACCCAGCATGGAAATGGCACCTCGCATTTTTAACAGACGTGACAGAAATGCTGAACGGCCTTAACTTGCAGCTACAAGGGAAGGGGAAACTCATTTGCGACATGTATTCCCACATAAAAGCATTTGAGGTGAAACTAGCGCTGGTTTTGGAACAAGTGAAAAAAGCACAACTTCACCCATCTCCCTGCTACCCAAAGCTTTTCTGTAGAGAAGCCAGCTGTCGCGTTCCCAGGTAAAAAGTGTGTGGAAGCCTTGAAAATACTGAAGCGAAGTTTGGTGTACGATTCCGTGAACTACATGTTCATGCAAAAGAAATCTGTCTATTTCAGAACCCTTTTGTTGCAGACATTGATGAAGCCCAGCCTTCTTATCAGTTTGAGCGGCCGAGTTACAGAACTGTGATGTTCTGAAAGATGCATTCAAGCCCAATAGTCACATTGACTTCTATGCCGCTCTCCCAAATGATACCTACCTAACATAAAAAAAACACGCAATGAAGATTTCCACACTTTTTGGCAGCATGAATATCTGCGAGCAAACCTTTTCACGCATAAAACTCCTGAAAAATTTGAGATCAAGATTGACAGATGAACATTTGCATCAGTGTTTGAGACTGGCTGTGACTAGAATGAAACCGGACATTCAACTTCTCACCAGCCAGATGCAGGCTCACAATTCACACTGATGAACATACAGTACATAGGTAAGCTCACTTTTCTGACTTAAATTAGTCATTCTGAGTATGATCAAATATAATCATAATAAAATCTGTTGGGATAAAATCCCTCTCTACAACCATACTGGTTTTGAAATGTATTGTGCTGTGTAGGTGCTGTATCACTGAGTTCGGTTTCTTAGGCTGCTTGCTCTGTGGTTTTCAGACGGAAGTTGATGAGAGAGAGCCTACAGTGGTGTCTACTGGGCTAGCCTATGGAACCTACAAAATTGGATTATAAGGAAAGAACACAAGATCTTTGAGAGACATTTGAGATTCTGCTCTGACTGGTGCACAGCATAACTTTCTTTCTGTGAAGAACCCAGAGAGGGTTATTTGATCTCAGAAAGGGTTATTAATATTTGGATAAGTATGGTGCGCTGGAGTGTCAGAATGTTTTCTGGAAAACAATAAATGATTTCTGCAATTATGACACTTTTTCTGTTAGAAACTGACCCTGGCCCCTATCAGAGAAGGGAAAAGTTATGTGGCCCTCACTGGAAAAAGCTTGGGGACCACTGGTGTTAACGGTGCAACATATTACATTTATATATTGATAGAAACACAAAGTTTGCAGACCACACCAATGCAGCCGTAGTACAGCGCAAATAATTTTCAGGAAAATGAAATAAGGCATTGTACAAACATAGCAGACATCAAACAACAAACATCGAACAACCACATAACTACAGATGCAGTTAAAAACATCAGAAACACAACAGCATCAAACATAACTACATTTGACAGAGCTAACTTCTGATGCCAGTCCTCCCCCTGCGAAAACCTGCTGCTGCTTCTGCTTCCTCTACCACATTCACATCTGCTGCTGTCTCCACAGGTGTGTACAGGCAATATTATACAATCATTTACAGTAAGCCCTCATAGCCTCTTACATTCACACACAAACACAATCCTGGTGCTTTGTTAATGAGTTACTAATGTTTTTGTGCCTTTTTCATTTCATATAGTGCAACCCCCAGAGAAGACCCCAGGAGAAGACCCAGTTCAGAAGCTGATATCATGTCATTTCTATGTTATCCAAAAATGCATGATGTTTATCTTAATACATGGACTAGTTTTTTGTATAGTAGTCTTGTGAGGATGATTAGGTCAATGTATGGCTCATAGCTCCCAACCCGTAAGTGATTAGCTATTCAATCTTATTACATATGCTCTTCTCTTGTATGGTAGTCTTGTGTGAATGATTAGGAGTCAATGAATAAGACCACAAGACGCAAGGCTCCTAGACACGGTTTGGGAGAGATTATAAATCTACCAAGATGCCTCTCTCTAATAGAGTATGTGAGCGGTGCGGAGTGGAAACAGAGCTAGGAGCGGAGCTGTGTGATTTTGCCCGGTGCGAGGAGCGGATTTTTTAAATGTTGGAGCGTTGCGATTTTCTACCGCTCCGAAATGCTCCACTATCGCTCAATTACCAATCACGAGCCAGGAGTCCCAGGACCAAACCACTGTCAGGAGACAGAGGGGTTTGGGGCTGTTCAGTGTTCAAAATTCCAATAAAGTATGGATGTTCTTCTCTTAGTACTGCATATTCGTTTTACACTACATGCATCTTCTGGTCAGACACTGGTGTTATTTAAAAAAATAAATAAATAAATAAATACCCTGGAGCGAAAACGGAGCGAGACGTATATGAACGGAGCGGGGGAAGGAGCAAGGAGCGGAAAATTGCACACCCAGAGCGGAGCTTGAGCAGAGTGATTATGAAATACTTTGAGCGTGGAGCGCAAATTCTTCCTGCTCCGCTCCGCTCACATACTCTGCTCTCTAATATGATTATGGTTTCCTGGGGCAAGGACCCCTCTCTACAATAGGATAGTGATGACAATGCTATTTACCTGAAGGTATTTAAGGACTTGTTTTGTACTCAGGGTCAGTCTCGGCTTGTGTGTGACTGAACACAGATATCTGAAATAAACCTGAATGAACCCACCTATCGGCCTGGCTAAATGTTTGGACTCTCTGCTTGACAACAGTAGCTCTCCAAACACATGCTCTTCTCTTGAGTCTTTTCCCTTCTCTGCAGACGTTACTGTCTTGGACGAAAACATTTGTCACATATCAAATGCATACATTCATTTATGAAAGGAGCATAGTTCTGCTTAATTTAAAACCCACCATACAGTTTTTAAAATGATGCAGCTGTCACTGCAAGGAATAAACCAGACTCTCTCTGTTCTCTTCTCCTTCACTTGAGGATTCTTTCATTCCTGCTCAGAAATAGTGCATTATTTTTTTTGTATAGTTTCATATTTCCATTTTTTTAATAAATGTTTTACAAAATGTATATATATATATATATATATATATATATATATATATATATATATATATATATATATATATATATATCATAAAAGCATTTCAATATTTTAGACTGACTTATTTATAATGAAATAGAAGAGGGTTTATAATGTTCACTATTTAAGACTAGAATACTTATGGTTAAAATGTGTTAATTTTTATTATATCCTATTGCAAACACATCTACAATAGTAAAGTAAGAAAATATTTATTTATGACTGGACCAGTGTTATTAATGAGAAACAGGCCATGAGTCATATTTCTTTTGGAGGCTGACTCCATTTATTAAAGAAATTAATAAACACAAATAAGAGTCACAACACAATGTTTAAATACGATTTACAGTTTTATAGGCTTAATACTATATTGACTGTAATGATTAGAACTGTTTAGAAGACTGTAGTTGAACACATATTTAATCTCATAATCACACCAAATATTGACTGGAGACAGATGGACAGACTTGAATAGAGTGTTAGTAGTTGCTGTCTTGCTGGAAATTATCACACCGACTCGGAACAACAGTTCATCAAATTGGGGCCAGCTCAGAAGGAAATACCCCTTAAACCGGAAGTTTGTGAAACTCACAGAGCTGGGTTTCTCTCTGAAGCATCCGATAGACCACTGCACAGCGCAGAACGGGTTCACGCCGTTTTTCAGTCCTCCAAAGTTAACAGAGCACAGCTACTCTCTCAACAAATCCATCTTAACCATTCTTCAACAAGACCGGAAGACAACCCGCCTGGCAGAAGCCCCTCCCATGACGTGAATTTGCGTCTGTTGTAAAGGGAATTTTACGTGCGAATGAAGCAAGTAAACTCAAAATGTTCAAGCGTCAAACTACACTATCATAGTGTGATTTATTCGCGCAATTCGCGTTTGGTGTGAACGCCCTATTAGGACTTTGCATTTCATGCTTTAAAGCATAAAATTTATGATAATGTTAAATAACCCCTTGAATCTTCTTCTGGCTGGAGCCTGCTTCATCACCTCAGGCCTGTGCTGCGTCTGGGGCCTGCTACATTGTAATTAGAGTTTAAGGTCTCCACATTCCCTGGTTTTCCTGGGATCTAGCTGAACTTTTGAAAATAATAGATTATGCTTGGGCTAATGCGAGAAAAACAAAGTACTGGCTGGCGATTTGCAATGACTCAGAAATTGCCGCACCCCCCTGTTAAAAAGTAAAAATGTAAATATTACTTGTCTAAAAGAACAAGTTTACAAGTTTCAAAAAATTCTGATGAGTTTTCTAAGACTAGCCTCAAAGGAATGATTCTGGTAAATGGCATTTATTTCCCAAAGAAATGGCTGCTTCTTCACAGGCTGATTACGATCACAGCCACAAAAGTATCAAAAAACAAACATAACTTTTTTGGCACTCGTGTCCAGATGACACTCACCAAATTTGGGGCCTTTTAGAAGAAAACACATTGGGTTTAATCTTTTGATGTGAGGGGTGCGATTTAGGTGGTCGCGCGTTTCACCCCACATGGCGGACTTCCTGTTGAGTTTAGGCTGTGGCTGTCATAGACTTTTCTGTTTGGTCTGAGGTGTCCTATGGATGTACCAAGTTGAATTTTTCTACGTTGAAAAAAATTACTTTCACTTTCCATAGGCCCAATGTATTTTCATTTTCCAGGGGTCGCCACTGAGTCATTTCTTTTTATTATTTTTTCAAATATTTCAAATTCATAAATTTTTCACCAGGCTTGAGTTTAGTGGCCAATAAAATGTACTTTTTGCGCAAATTACTGGGTGAAAATTGAGGATCATTTTGCAGAAATAGTTTAATAAAAAAATATATAAATTGAGCAAAAAAAAAGAAAAGGCGCTCTCTATTGAACACACAAGTGTTAAGCTCATTTTGCCTAAGTTTGGTGTTTGTGGAATGAAGCAGCTATTTTCTGTTGTTTTTTAAAAGTGAGGTGTATTCTAAGGCGGTTCACATCTTCAATTCAAAATGGCCTCCTTCTCGTGTGTGATAGGGTGTGGTCCCCATTGGCTTTTATGTTCATAAGCCCATGCTGGATTGTGTACCAACTTTCATTTACCTACGACAAACTAAAATTTTCCCTTCCCATTGACTTTGTCCACATATTTAGGGGGTTGCTATGGCAACACATTTATAGATAGTGGGTGGTTGTCATTGGCTTTTATGTTCGTCATGACATAAGAGATGTGTGTACCAAATTTCATGTCTTTATGACAAACTAAATTCTTTGGTCCTATTATAAGTTTGTAGGTGGCGCTAGAGGGCCATTTCTAAAGATAACCCTTTTATTTACATATCTTTGTGTTCAGGTCATGAATGTGCACAAACGCCTTTTTGGGTCCAACACGATCCGAGAAGGAGTTTGAGAGGTAACAAATATTTTATTTTCACAAAAATAGCCACCTTGTTACAGGCTTGTCACACCCGAGATAATCAAAAAGATATCAAAAACAAAATGACAACTTTTGTTTTGTGTCTAGATGATACTCACCAAATTTGGGGCCATTTAGATTAAAACACAATGTGTTGAATCTTTTGGCCTTTCACCCCACAATGCAGACTTCCTGTTGTGTTTAGGATGTGGCTGTCATCGACTTTTCTGTTTGCCCTGATGTGTCCTATAGATGTAAGTTTTGTATTTCTACATTGGAAAAAATATACTTTCATTTTTCATAGGCCCAATGTATTTTGACTTTTCTAGGGGCCGCCACTGAGTCATTTCTCTTTTTTTTTTTTCCGGGGACTTTAAATACATAAATTGTTCGGCAACCTTGAACTTTGGGCCCAATAAAAATTACTTTTCGCGCATGAGCCACCCGTTCTTGCCATGTTGCGCCCCAACCCAACAGGGATGCAGCCGTGTGCACAATTTCCCTTCGGGAGGGAAGAGGACCCAGAGGGACACCCTCCAGCATAAAGGTCTCGTTTCTCCACCATGAGTAAGTAAGTAAGTAAGTAATTTATTTATATAGCACCTTTCACAGATAATTATCACAAAGTGCTTTACAACAGTGTTTTACATGGAGCTTCCACTCACCCCATTCACACACATTCACTCCTGGGGCAGACAGAGAGGGGGGCAGCCACATAACCGGCGCTCACAACCTTCTCCGACCACCACCAAACACACCTCTACAGTCACACACCAGTGCTATGGACACTGGAGGCAAGGTGGGTTAAGTGTCTTGCCCAAGGACACAACGACAGTATGAACTGTGGCGAGCGGGAATCGAACCTACTACCTTTCGGTTGAAGGACGGCTGCTCTACCACTGAGCCACTGCCGCCCAAATGAGAGAGACCTCACGCACTGGAGAGAGACGAGCACCCGCCGCCGTCTGTGAGCACCACATGCGGGGTCCAAGCGTAGGCCATTGAGCCATCTTTGAAGGGGTCGCAAGGAAAGCAGCCCCAGGGGAGTCACAGTCGAGGCAGCAGTCAGCTTGCCCAGAAGCCTGAGAAAATCAACGTAGGGAAGGGATCTCCCGCGTTGAAATCTTGGGAGCATATCCAGAATGTCCCCGATACGCTGGGGTGAAGGACGTGCCATCATTGCCCTTGAATCGAGCACTACCCCAAGAAAAGTGGCCACCTGTGACGGCTCCACACAACTTATTTCCGAGTTCACCCTTAGTCCCAGACATGACATGTGCCTGAGCACAGTCTGCGTATCCTGAACTGCCTGCCCGCGGGTTGGAGCGCAGATAAGCCAATTGTCGAGATAGGGCAGGATCCTCAACCCCTGAACCAGCAGAGGGGACAGCACTGCCGCCACGCACCTTGTGAAAACCCGAGGAGACAGAGAGAACCGAATGGGAGGACTCGAAACTGGTAGTGCTCCTGAAAAGCGAAGTGGAGAAATCGCCAATGTTGCGGCACAATGGGGACATGAAAATAGGCGTCCTTTAGGTCTATGGACGTGAACCAATCTCCTGGGTGAATTGCCTGAAGAACCTGTCTGACACTCAACATCTTGAATGTGAGAACCTTTAAAAACGCATTCGGACCCCTGAGGTCCAAAACTGGGCGCAAACCGCCCTTTTTCTTCGGTACTAAAAAATATCTACCAGGGGGTCCACGGGAACTATAGCACCTATGTATGAGGGGGCGGCGACCAGGCTGCGCAGCCCTTGGAGCACGAAATTCCTGGGCTCTGGTCCTTGGAAACGCTCTTACCTCTGAGTGCTGGGTGCAGCAAAAGAGTGTTGTGGCGTTGAATATCACCGAGAGGCATTTGGTGGGCCAACCCATAGGCGCGCGCCTATGAAGGCCCACCAACTGCTGTCTCGTGCGGCTAGCCTTAGCTGTGCGCTCTAAGGCCTCACGCGGCCGAACCAAACAACTCCCCTGGGAGAACAGGAAGGCTTCTCTAAGCCCTCCTACAGGTCTCCGCTAAAGGAGATTGCGCCTACCAAACCTGGCGCCTAGTTTGAACGTCGACAGCAGCCGACCAAGTTCTCTCGACTGGAGGGCGAATGCTTGTAAAGCTGCATCCACCAGTCCCTGCGTAGGCTGATCCACCAGAACAGCCTCCAGTGACGAGGCCATGCCCAGCATTAAATACGATAGGGAGTTCCCAATGCGGCCCATGCGAGCCCCCATGTCATAGGCCTTACAGAGCAGATTGTCTGTAACCCAGCACTGCGGTCGTGGGCACCGGGCATTTGTCCTTAGAGTCTCCTCAGGATGGACAATAAGTGACGCAATGGCCGGCTCTACCGCCGGCATATGGCCCAGGTCAAACCTCTGAGCGTCCTGCATAGCAGCCAAAGCCCTACCATCAGATGTAGGCCTTGAAAAAACCTTGGGGTCAGTCCAGCAGGCGTGCAGTTCCCTCACGTATTCCTCCGACGGGGGAACCATAAAGTGGGAAGCCGCCGACGCTCTCCGAAAGAAAGCACTGGAAGGAGCAGCCTCCTCCGGTGGAACCTCCAACCCCAAGCGAGTTAACGACGTGCGTATTGCGGGGATGACAGATTCCCCTCCCCCGCTCTGAGAACCAGTAGACGCCATAGACCCCGACTGAGAACTCCTCGGACTCAAATTGCCAAACCCTTGATGAAACAGGGTGTCCGAGGCCGCCAGGGATATGGAATCATCACACACCGGTTTTTCAATAGTGTGACCCTGCTGGGCTGCCCCCATAGAGCCGGGATCTGCCTGGAGGCTATTAACAAGGGCTCTCATTTGGGCCAGTTCGGACTGCAGTGTATCCACCTGTGCAGCCAACCGTCCTCCGTGCCCCTTCCTGGTCCTTTTCCGAGGAGGGTCACTAGTCCCAGCAGCTGGACGCTTGTGCCCCCAGGCTGACCTGCCGTCAGCAGTTCCTGCCCAAGACACGAGGGACACAAATCATGCCCATTGTCAGGTTCCAGCTGAGCCATGCAGGACCGACAACAAGGGGACTCCAGCATCATAGTACCCACAATAGTATGAAGTCAGCAGAAGTTGGGTCGAGCCGAGAACGCCACTAGCGACTCCGCACGGAAAATAAACCGGCATGCCTGCAGTAAAAAGGGTTGCCAACGGGTCAGGTCGAGCAGAGAGACGCCACTAGTGACCGCGTTATGCGTCAGTTAACAATCTGACTGAAAAGCCGAACGCGGCTATTCAACAATAATGATAAACAACTAAGGAAGCAGCCAACGTGGTTGTATGTTTCACCAGCAGAGTAGGTAACCGAATGCGGCTCTACTAAGCAAAATAATAAATTAGACTGAACATGCCTGTTCAGTGAAAAGGGGTGCCAACGGTCAGGTCAGACAGAGAGACGCCACTAGTGACCGCGTTATGTGTCAATTAAACAATCTGAATGAAAAGTCGAACGCGACTATTCAACAATAATGACAAAACAACTAAGGAAGCAGCCAACGCGGCTGTATATTCAAACCAGCAGAGTAGATAAACGAATACGGCTCTATTACGCCAAACAATAATTTAGGCTGAACACTGCCACTAAACATGCAACCCCAAAGTAAATTTACCAAGTTCGAGCACGGCGAATAACTCGCCAATTGTCAAAACAATCAGCCTTACCTCCAAACGTTGGTTCAGACGCAGCTTGTGCAGCCCCAGGAGGGCGAGAAACACTCGCAACTCCGACTGTAGAGCAGTCGCGTGGCTACAGGCAGCAAGCGGCGAAATCAGAACGAAATTAGTGGTATTAGCCGTAGAATGCTACCATACCCACACATGAACCTGCAATGCGAGAAGGTGAAAAGGGACTGAGCTCCCGGTGTCACGTGACTATATAGCCTCATGTGGGTCCCCGGGAGGTCACAGGTGACTTTGTTGTTATTAATTCTCGACCTGCGAGTGCGCAAGGATGATCATTCAGTGCTTGAAGCACCGCCTCTGGCGGTCAGAAGGGATGAAATAGAACCTCTTCTACGTCCTCAACACAAAAATCAGCATTTGAATTTGCATTTTAGAAACAAGTTCTGTGGACCGATGAGGTTAAAATAGAACTTTTTGGCCGGAATGAGCAAAGGTATGTTTGGAGATGAAAGGGCACAGAATTTAATGAAAAGAACCTCTGTCCAACAGTTAAGCATGGGGGTGGATCGATCATGTTTTGGGGTTGTATTGCAGCCAGTGGCACAGGGAACATTTCATGAGTAGAAGGAAAAATGGATTCAATAAAATTTCAGCAAATTTTGGATGGTAACTTGATGCCATCTGTGAAAAAGCTGAAGTTAAAGAGAGGATGGCTTATACAAATGGATAATGATCCTAAACACACCTCAAAATCCACAGTGGATTACATCAAGAGGCATAAACTAAAGGTTTTGCCATGGCCTTCACAATCTCCTGACCTCAACATAATTGAAAATCTATGGATAGACCTTAAAAGAGCAGTGCATGACAGACAGCCCAGAAATCTAAAAGAACTGGAAGACTTTTGTAAGGAAGAATGGGCAAAGATACCTCAAACAAGAATTGAAAGACTCTTGGCTAGCTACAAAAAGTGTTTACAAGCTGTGATACTTGCCAAAGGGGGCAGTACAAGGTATTAACTCTGCAGAGTGCCTAAACTTTTGCAGACACCATTTTTTTGTTTTCTGTTATTTTGAAAGTGTAAATGATGGAAATTAAATCATTTTTGACTTGATGATAAGGATGTCTAATCTGTCATTTGATGCCTTTTAGAGATTTTTCCATCATTTCTTGGCGTCTTTGAGCACATTAATAAAATTTTTTACCTGGGATGTCCAAACTTTAGATCCCCACTGTAAAAAAGAACAACATGAAGAGTTTTTAAGTTCTTCTCACACTCAATGCATGCATACAGCCATGTAAAACAGGCTGTATGCATTATTGAAATACTCTTGACATTTTCCGTAGTGAAAGCCCAAAAATGTGTTATACATTTATATATGTATGTATGCATATGCCACCCTTGAATATAAAACATGCACTTGACCTTGAATATCCAGCCATCTCCAGAATATAATATAATCAAATGATTCTGAAAATCTGGAGAAAACCCTGTGAAAGTTGTGAATAGGTCCACAGGACCACAAAGGTCTGTGTTAGATACTGGTGATCTTCGGGCTTAAGCAGCACTGCATTAAATAAATGTAAATGTGTTTAGCCTCATTTATAGCCTAACTAAAAAGTACACTCTACATCCTCTCCTCTGACACCAAAGTCTTTTTGTGCCAAAGCCAACTCAACTCATAATTCCCTAAAAACTTGACTCCAGGCTTTATAACATTTTCTCTACAGAAGCAAGGCCAGTCTTTGGATAGTCAGAACTGGGTAGAATATTTACTGTCTTTGTCTACATAAAACATCTATAGCCTGTTTTAGTGCAACGCTTAGCTCTAAGGACAGCACAAAAGTCCCCAAAAATTAATTTTTGTACAGTTTTGTTTATTTTGTTGTTATTTACTTATCTTTGCCTTTCCTTTTAGATCCTGATTATTATGACAGTATCTTCAAATGTAACAAATGGTTTGCTTGGAGGACATAAACCTAATGTGACAATGAATGATAATAATAAAAACGGCATATACCATTGCTTCACAACAAAAGATATTGACATTAAGTCTGAAGTCCTGACTGACTTCTTAACTGCCACACCTTCATCAGGTTTTCAAAATGCTTCCATTACACTAAGCATGTAAACGTTCTGAGTCGTGCTCCAGTGAGTACAGTGACAAGCCTGTCATCGAGACTCTTCCTGTAATCCCATTTTGTGCATTAGGTAAATGAGATGCTCAACGAGGTGAGAGCTCTGTGAGCCTGGGCTCCAGAGCCTTCTTTAACAGTCTTACACAGTGTCACTGCAGGAGCCCTAATGACAGAAAATGAAGCCAATAATGCCGGCATATTGAATAGTAATACTGGGTCTTTTGTGAAGGTTACATTGGGATTCTGTAAATTTTCCTCTATGCCTCTTTATGTCCTTGATAATACACTACTGTAATATTTGATAAAGCCTATAGCCGCTCTGTAACTCTCCAGCCAACAGGAGATTTGACGCCTACATATTCTTGGAGTTGTAGAGAGGTGAATGTCTAGAACTGCAGACTTCATACATGTACAATTTCACAAACATGCATTAAATATAGAACGGGCATTTAATAAAAGCATTCAGATAAAACCATAAGGACACAGGATTTTAAAATAACTTTTAGTTAGTTTCAATATAATTGTAATTTTCTATTCCAAAAGTTTAAATATACAAGATTGGTAGAATCACATTCAGGGTGGAACACTCATCGACCGACGCTGCTGAACTTGTCTTATTACAACCTCCTCACCTGCAGTCAATCACAGCAAAACAGCTTCTTATAAGCACCCTCTCAACTTCCTCATTCAATTTTCTTCTCATGCTGTGTGTGTTCATACTCACTGCATAGCAAAAAACTAGTTCCAGAAAAATGTCCAATTATCTTTCAGAGGACCCCCTGGGGTCCCTGAATCCCAACAGCAAAACCCTATATTGTTCGCCATTCTCGTGCACAAATCCCTGATCACCTCTATCCATGCATTTTTCCGGCACCTGGGCTTGGATTATCCCAGCTGCAACACCTGGGTAGCTGCATGGCATCCGGGAGATTCGCCTCTATAGCCATCGCCCAGCCTACAGATCCTGAGTCTGCTCCGCCCCGCAAAAAGACAGGAAGTCTTCAAACCTGCTGGCTAAACGGGGTTGCCCCATGACTGGCTCTTTAACGTCTCTTCCCAGCACCTCCACCCCAGTGGCGGCCCATTCTCTGCCCCACCTATCATCGAGCCTAGGCCTTGGGGCTTAGAGCCTGGGGCTTCCACCTTCAGTCTTTGCACGGCATGCCCAAGCCCATTTTAACTCCAAAATTAAACAGCACGGGCTGCGCTGTTGCAGGCCAGCAGGCAACGTTTTAGACCAAAGCCCACTAGATGTGTTTCAAAGATCCAAGCAACGCATAGCCCCCAGCAGTTTAGAAAACCATGTGTGGGAATTGGGAGATTGCAAAATAAAACCATTGATAAAGACGTATGTGGGACTAAAACAACAGAAAAACAAGGACCAACAAACAAGTTTACTTACGCTTTGTTCTTCACCTCAATATCACCTCTACAATGGGTGAGTGAATGTGCATGAAATAGCTATGTATTCAGTTTTATCATTATATTCATTTATTTGATTGGGACAGTGCATGTTAATGAACATACATGAGACACAGCCGCATGAATGTAAACATGCCAGATTGTAGCCGTAAGCTAATTTCCATCCGTTGTCCCAAATTTCTCATACACCAGGTCAACAATCACAGGCATTCATACACCAGTGCTGTGCCACTGGAGGCAAGGAGGGTTAAGCGTCTTGCCCAAGGACACAACGGCAGTGTGAACTGTGGGGAGAGCAGGAATTGAACTGCCCACCTTCCTGTTGAAGGACAACCACTCTACCACTGAGCGCAGTGGTCTTGTCTCTAATTCCAAGAGACTTTATCAATTCTGCCGTCTGTCAATCTCACGCTCCTTCCTTCCCTCACTTGTGAACAAGTTTCCAAGATACTCCTCCACCTGAGACAGGAGCTCTCCACCAACCTAATGGGGGCAAGCCACCCTTTTTCAACTGAGAACCATGGTCTCAGACTTGGAGGTGCTGATCCTCATTTATTTGTTTTGTGAATATTTCAATAACGTTTAGAGAGTCACAGCTCAAGGCATAACACAATTCCTCTCATAAAGTGAGGCCTCAAAAGTTTGGTCTTTCCCATGGCATTCTACCAATGACATTTCTAAACTAAACTGAAACTTTATTACTTACATCATTGTTTAATAATAAAACAGTTTATGAAAAAAGGGTTACTGTTGTGGAATGACAACTTTTTATTGTCGAGTTATGTGAAAGTTCATGCAAGGCACACTTATAGATAAATCTAAATTCCTTAAAAGACAAATAAATGTGGTGTAATTCCCATCCTATTCCAAACTGTTGCTATATTACACCAAGTTTTATCCTTTATACTGGTTTCTTTGTAGTAATTTTGTGGTTTTCAACCTCAATTATAAACCTTTCTTCATCCATGGCTGAAGTGATGAAATGCCCCTTTGAGTGTAGGACAGACTGGCTTGTGCTACAGGAAATGAGGTCATTGAGAATTTTTCAGATTTTTTTTATATCTATAGAATTATTCATTTAAGTTTTTTTTTTTTTTTTTTTGTTTTTTGCTTTATTCACATACAATAACTTCACATATAATACATTTTATTAAAGTAAGCCTAAAAAGCCTAAAAGGAGCAGGTTGAAGCCAATAGCTTATAGGCAACTATGTATTTTCACCATATATACACTTACAAACAGATTATTAGGTACATTTACAACCAAATTACATAGTTATAAGATATTCATGTAATCTAGAAAAACATTTGGGAATAGTGTTTGTCTATTTTTGTATTATTTTGAAAATCTGGATATTGCGTTTGTTTGGATTCTTGTCTAGTACAATCTGATCCGAATGTAATAACTGGCAGCGCAGTGGCAGAGAAACAGAACTGCTGCATATCTACTGCGTGCTGGTTAATATGGGCGTTATGTAGGCCTGAGATCAAAAATTCTCTAGGGCAAATATGTAGACTTGGTGTCTCTAATCCTGCCGTCTCCCGAGTGCAATCAGTAAATATCATCCTCTGACAGTTTTACAGTTATTTTCAAATCCGGAGACCCTTGCCTCTCAATAGACCTAAATATCGGGGAATTCCTAGCTGCCGTCAGCATTTTCAGGGACATCGGTCTCTGTGTATCCTGACTGTAGTGCCGAGCTTGACCATTACTTATCAATAATCTGTGACTTAAACTTGCTATACGGTGGTAAAGTGATCATTCAGTAGCATAATGCATTTGCCTCAAAAGCTGCTGCACTCCTCACCCAATCAAACATGCACCTGGACTGGTCAGTGCTATATACCAAGATACTAATAATGCTAGCCAGCAGTGTTCAAATGGCGTCCTGTGCCTCTTGTGGCTGCGGTGGTCACTCCAGGTTCCTTTGCCCGGAACTCCCCCATCGCTCCACATTTCAACCGAGACTCACAGGGTTAAAAAGGTGGAAACATTTAACAATATTCCCATTTGCAATAATTTTTAAAAAAGGCTAACTGCAACTTTCTTCACATCTGTAGCTCATGTAACAATGCCCATCCAAAATCCATATGTCTGCACCGCCTAGGAATGCCCCAGCATTGTAAGGAACCCTGCCTGTGCACCAAAAAAGCATAATTAAATCCCACGCTCCCATCAATTTAATCGCACTGGCTGCCGAGCTGTTGAATCAACCCGGTCACGTGTTTGCAAACTTTTTGCTGGAGATTTTAGTGTTTCTTCACTCCCCAACTCCATCTTTGTGTCAAACATCCTGCAGTCGACTCAGAAAGTGCAAAGTGGAAGTCTTAAATGGGTCTATCTAATAGACCCATTTAAGACTTCCACTTTTTTGCTTTTCCACACCAGCCCCATATGCATCACTATGAAAAAGTACACTGGTAAGAAACAATATTTTTTATATCTCTATGCCCTGCATTATGGTCCCATTCCCAGCATCAACAGCTAAATCCTGCCTGTCCCTTTTTGCTACATTATGCCACAGTGGATCATTAAAATTATTGTGGAGCCAAACTCTCTAAAGCAGACATCACTGACATGGGCGTTGCACCTGTGGGGGATGCGGGTGTTTTAACACCCTCACTTCTCCCAATGAGAGGTTTCAACACCCACACTTTTTCCGCAGTTTGCACAAACAGTTTTTGGTAAGCTTTAGTACAATCAGGCAGATATACAATCCTGCAACCCTGTATTGACTACCGAGGACTGAAACAGATCACTTATCAAGAACCATTATCCACTGCCTCTTCTGACTACCGCTTTTGAACTTCTTTAGGGAGCCACAATATTCACCAAGTTGGACCTACAGAACGCCTATCACCTATGGTATGAATATGGGAAGGAGAAGAATGGAAGATCATTTAACACCTCTAATAGACATTATGAATACCTTGTTACAACCTTCAGCCTCACCTTCAGCTGTCTTCCAGGCACTTGTCAACAATGTCCTTAGAGATATAATCAACAAATTTGTTTCTATCTTAATGACATCCTCATCTTCTCCAAGACCCACAAAGAAAACAATCATCATGTTCAGTCAGTCCTTCCTTGAGGCTTTAAAATCAAACTCAAAACATACATTCACCAAACGTATGGAGACTGATTGATCATAGTGTTAGGTTTACACTGGTTGTAGCTGTAGGTACACACTCAACTGCTCATATTATTATTACATCTGAATATTTTCAGTAGTATTTAGCACTTTTTTTCTCCTTTCTACCTCCTCCTAGGGTGGACGCAAACCTCTGATCTGCTGGGTGATGTGTACTGCCCATCCCCGACTCTGCTCCAGTGTGTCCATTTTTCATCTATCTTGATATTGGCTGAGGTCCCATCCACTTACACACACACAGTGGACACTGGACGTTGTCAACATAAATGTTTTTTGTGAATATGTTTTTGTATTTATATGTATTTTTTCCAACTGTCCTGGACAAATTCTTGCACGGCCTGTCCGTCCTGGAAGTGGTTCCCTCCTTCTGTGGTTCTCCCTGAGGTTTCTCTTTTTTCTCACCCTGATGGAGGGTCTAAGGACAGGGGATGTTGTATAGTGCAGTCTTTTAAGCCCTTTGAGGAGGCTGTTGTTGTGATATTAGGCTATACAAAAATAAATGTCTTGTCTTGTCTTGTCAGGGCCTGCTGGAATTCCCTTTACATGAAACCTTCACATCATCTCCTGTTCTCACTCTGCCAGATGCCTTGCATCAATTCATTGTGGAAGTGGATGCTTTTGACATTGGCATGGGGGCCGTCCTGTCTCAGAGGTCTGCAGCTGACCAGAAGCTCCACCCATGCTTTTTTTTTCTCTTGCCGGCTGACCCCAGCCAAAAGAAATTATGACATTTACATTTACATGTAGTCATGTAGCAGACACTTTTATCCAAAGCAACTTACAAGTGAGGAAAACAATGGAAGCAATTTTAACAACACAAGGTAACAAAAAGCATAGGTGCACAAAAAAACAAGTCTGTTAAAACCTAGCACAGTATACAAAGCTACGGATAAGAAAGATTTATTTAATTTTATTTTTTATTTTTATTTTTTTAAGAAAAGGAATCAATAGAAATGAAGTAGAATTTAGGGTTTTTTCAGTCAGGTGTTGATGGAAGAGATGTGTTTTTAGGCATTTTTTAAAGATGTCTACAGAATCTGCTGATCTTGTAGCAGCAGGTCAATCATTCTACCAATTTGGAACAGATCTAGAGAAAGTATGTGATAGTGATTCTTTTCTTTTTTGTGATGGTACCACCAGACGTTGTTCATTTGCAGCGCACAGGGATCTGATAGGAAAATAGGTCTGTATTAGTTAGTAGTCCAGCCAGTAGAGCATTGCAATAATCCAGTCCAAGACAAGAGACTGGACTGGGATTTTAGGAAAGGTCTAATTTTCCTAATGTTGTAGAGGATGAATCTACAGGTCCTGGTGGTGCTGGCAACATGACTTGTGTTAGTTGATCATCAATTACCACTCCCAGATTTCTGTCAGTGCTGGACGGTGTAATGGTTGATGAGCCTAGTTGAATGGAGAGGTTGTGGCGGGTCTTAGGGTTGGCCGGATGCACAAGCAGTTCTGTTTTTGCAAGGTTCAGCTGCAGGTGATGGTCCTTCATCCAAAGTGAGATGTCACTCAGCCATGCCGAGACACGAGCAGAGACTGTCGGATTGTCAGGTAGAAATGACAAGTGGAGTTGAGTGTCATCTGCATAGCAGTGATAGGAAAAAACATGTTTCTGAATGACAGAACCAAGGGATGTTATGTAAATGGAGAGTAGCAGTCCAAGCACTAAGCCCTGTGGCACCCTTGTATTGAGATGTTGGGACTCAGAGACCTCGTTTCTCTAGGATACTCTGAATGACCTATCTGTAGCAGATCAGTCTCAGAATTCCACACGCAGATTAAACATCCTCTAACCATCTACAGAGGTTCAGTGGATGTAAGATCAAGGAGTCTTCAGGACTGATTAACGATTCTGTTTGTTTTCACAAATAGACAGAGCATATATGTACCAGTCACCAGGTCGAAAGGACTCATACCAGTTGGCATCACTGCCAGAGAAATCATAAATTCTGGAGATAAGATGTTCATCCAGCTTTCCCAAGAACACTTTATTCTAATCCTGATTGGCATTTGGGAATGCTTTGATCAGAGCCTTCGGGAATGGTCAAACACTACCCCCTTTTGGTCAAATGGACAAAGAACTATAACTGTGCCAAAAGAAAGTTGTGTTTCAATTTAGATAAAAGAAGGACATTGTGCTAATGTACTAATAACAATACTGTTCGCTTCCAGGACGCAGAGTTTTACAAGGCAAACAATTCCTTATCCCATTTCTAGTTTATGTTTTATTTTTAATAAAATGTAATGAATATGTTTTCATAATAAGTCTAGAAATGCATTTTCTTTGTATAATCCTACAATTACAAATGTTTTCGTGTGTTTATGAAAACCGGTGAAACAAAAGGAATATTTTAAGACTTAGTTTAAACATTTAAACTTTCCAAAGCAACTCCCCTTTTGTCCAAAAGCACACATGAGACACGCCCTGGCTCCAAAGGTGTTAAAAGTGGCCGCTGGCCAAAACAACTCACTCTGCTCTTCCTCTTCTGCTCCTCTGTAAGGCCGGTCTACCAGGATCAACCCATTAATGCAACCATTACAAGCTTTGGACCTCATGTAACGAGTAAACTTTCTTTGTACTTTAAAACCTGCAAGTTTCGCCTTTGTTTTTTTCAAAGTTTTTCCTTTGTTCAAACAGCTACTCAAAGTACTTCCTGTAAGTCTGCTACCAGACGGAAGTTATTTTGCCTTTTTATTTTTAAAAGACTTTTGTGCCTGCTAAAGAGTTAGCTTGACTCAAAGCAAGTATTAACCCAGAAGAACAGCCGCTAAGACCTCCTTCAGTGGACTTCGCAATAACCTTGAAAGACTCAATTTTCACTCGGTGTACGGAACTGACGCTAAAGGCCTGGCTAGTTGGGACAGTAACAGGACGCTTCTCTCCTCGGGCGCACTGCGACCCTCTCTGGAGACTGAGTGTACACGGCGGCCATCCTGGAGGCGACACCCATCAGCCAGCGACAGGGCTCTGAAGAATCTTTGGACCTTTCGCCGTTAATATCTGATACCAATCACAACCCCAGGGTGAGTCTAAACGTGGCACATAAATTTGGCATCATAACAACTGTACTGTCTAAAAGCATAAGAGTCTTGATCCCGAAGACGTCATCAAAATTCCCTTTAAAAGCTCCGTAAAAACCCCTTTATTTAATAATAGAGTCAAATAATCAATGCTTCCTTTTGTTTCTTAAAATCCTCTGAAAGTAAATGTTTTATTGTTCTTTTGTTCACCCATTCCTGTGTTAATTATCCCTTGTGTCATTTCCTTATCATTATTCATTTTTAAACTTGTGTAATTTTTAATAAAACCCCTAAAAGACATAAGACTAGATTAAACAGTTAATGGGCATCAGGGCTTCGATGACTGAGAGCAGTGCAGTTTCGGTGGAATGTCCGCTCCTGAACCCAGACTGGTTCTGATTCAGGAGGTTGTTTTGTGTGAGAAAGGATGAGAGCTGAGTAAACACAACTCCCTCCAGAGCTTTGGCAGTAAAGGGAAGGAGGGAAACCGGTCTGTAGTTTTCTAACAGTGTAGGGTTGAGAGTGGGTTTCTTCAACAGTGGTGGGATACGGGCCTCTTTGAAAGCTGTGGGGAATGACCCAGTGGAGAGAGATGAGTTGATGATGTGGGTGAGAGCAGGCACGACAGATGGAGAGATGGCCTGAAGGAGATGTGTGGGGATGGGATCCAGCGGACAAGTGGTAGGGTGGTTAGAACTAACGACCTTGGAAATGTCGGCTTCAGTTAGAGAAGAAAAAGATCGGCGCAAACACGTATCAGGAGTGTGGATGAGTTCGACAGGTGCTGGCGCAGAAAACTGACTGCTGATGCTGGTTGTTTTCTTTACAGAGAGAGATGCAAAATCATTAGCTTTTAAATCTGATGATTTAATTTCATCAACTGATTTATTAATTTCACAAATAGTGTTATTAGCCTATATATTTTCTGAGTTATTTTATTCTGTGAAGAACCCAGAAAGGGTTATTTGATCTCAGAAAGGGTTATTAATATTTGGATATTATTGTGCTGGAGTGTCAGCATGTTTTCTGGAAAACAATAAATGATTACATTTAGGGACCTTATCACGCTTTTTCTTTAAGAAACTGACCCTGGCCCCTATCAGAGAAGGGAAAAGTTAGGTGGCCCTCACTGGGAAAAAGTTTGGGGACCACTGCTGTAAAGGAACAGAACACTTCGTCTCTATAGAGATCTATAAAACATTTTAGTCCCTTATCCTGCCATAAGGCAAAGACAGGATCAGTAAGTGCAGGTTTGGAACAAATGATTTTTTTGCAGTGGATTTAACAAAGAAACCTGACTATATTAAAGTGTTTCCTGAACTGAAACCATGTCTTAAGAGAGTTGATAACAACTGGGTTGCAGGTAAAGCCAGAGGGGCTGACTGTGACTGAATCGGTCAGTAAAGCAAGTAAAGAGGATGATGGACATGACTGTGCTTACATTGACCCCCAAATACCGAATCCCAGTAGGGTTTAGTTTAAAAGGAATGTCAGATTGTGAGAGATGTGTTGATAGTTTATTGACAGGGAAGCATTCACTTTTTGATACAAATAATTTACACAGGGAACAGGCCAAATCTGGAAATATCTTTAAAAATAGAAGCGGACCTCAGATAGCTAAACAACGGCTCTATTGTGAGAGCAAATAAAAGAGGGGACAGGGGACAGCCCTGCCTGCAGCCTCTATTTAGGAAGAAATAATCAGATTTACGTTATTAGTAATTATACTTGCGGATGGTAGTGAGTATAGGAGTCGAATCCATGATATAAACCCTGTGCCAAATCCACATTTTGTCAAGACTGCAAACAGATAAATCCATTCAACTCTGTCGAACGCCTTTCCTGCGTCAATCGCTATCACTACCTCAGGTGTTAATGTAGTTTCTTTAGAATATACAGTATTTCATTAAGTAGAGTTTGTATATTTTAGAAGAACTGGTGCCCTTTAATAAATACAGTCTGCTCCTTAGAAATAATAGTTGGAAGCACCTTTTCCAGATGGTGGGCCCACATATTAGTACAGATTGTCCCGAGGGGTATTTGTACCTGGGTCCCCGTGTGAAAAGTCCTGTCCTTACTAGCTGAGCTATCAAGCTGAGAGCAATTGCGTGGCTAGTATTGGGTATTGAGAACTGGCTCCTCCCTGGAATTGTTATCTTATTGTTTCTTTATTGGAATCTGATCATAACATATCATTTTTTTTTTTTATTTATTAACCTTGTGAATAATACCGTATGTTAATGGTAGGCCTACAGTTGCTAATATACTTTAAAATAAACCTTTTATAGGACTTACAAAGTTCCAGGTTTTTTCCTTTAAAAGGAGACTAATGGAGGCTTGTCTCAAAGTAGGGGGAAGAGAGCCCTGTGAAAGTGCCTCAGTGTAAAAAGAATGCAATAATGGGATAGGTTTGGTTGAAAATGCTCTAAAAAAACTCAACCGGAAACGCATCTGGACCTGGTGTCTTATTACTCAGCATGTTACATAAGGGAAGGGAAAGCTCCTGTGTGGTCAAAACTGAGTCTAATTCAGTAATCACCTCTGGGCACATACTTGGGAAATAAAGGTCATCTAAAAAAAGATCTAACAGCATATCTGTTAGATCTGATGCGAGTTCAGAGCTATACAGCGGTGTGTAAAAAGATGCAAAAAACGTATTGACTAAAGCTGGTTCCTCCAAATGCGTGCCTGACTCATCTTTAATGCAAGGAATTAAATGGGAAGCCGCTTGTCGACGTAACTGGTGAGCCAGTAATCTTCCTGACTTATCACCATGTTCTATAATTTCATGCACTAAATAATATTTAGTGCATGAAAGCTGCAAAAGACGTTCTGCTTCGGTTGTTGTGACCAAATCTAGCCCCTCCTCGCCCCTTGAGGATGAAAAGAAACATAAAAAATAAAGAAAAAATAAACCTGATAAAGAAAAAATAAACCTGATATGCAATGTAAAAAATAAATAAAAAATAAGTAGAACATTAAACACCAAACACAAACTTGTCCCCCACCCCCTGTAGTACCTACCCCTGCCCCATCCCCAAATGATATGGAACCAGTGCAGACTCCACATGGAGCCAAATTGGAGGAACAGTCCCAACGTCAGGCTTTAGGCACAACGGTAACCTTCTTAGTGCAATAAACTCAAACAGAGCTCCTGCAAAACACTAATATATATCAATTACAGGGCATTTATAAAATACTAGTTACAGAAATTAAGATAAGGAACACGTGTGAACATACATTTGCTTCATCAGTTGGTTAATATGCCAACAGGCAAACTATTAAAGAACTATTTTTACAAAGACACTGGACTCCCCTGGTGATGTGAACTCCTTCGTGACATCTCCACTTTATCTGAAGACGGGCTGCATACAGGAGACTATAACGCACATTTGGAATTACCCGAAGCTGGCGGCAGATGTTGTTGAAAGCAGCCCGGGCTTTAGTGATTTTTGTGGTCAAGTAAGGAAAAATAGAGATGAACATGCCTTGGATCTTGACCCGTTGCTGAGTTCTGGCTTGTCTTAGAATGTCCACACAGTCTGCATAGTAATGTAATCTTGCAATAATAGGCCGGGGACGTTCGCCGGGTTTAGGTTTAAGTTGAAGGGAGCGATCTGCGCGGTCCACAACAGGCTTCCTTAATGTAAGTCGCTTTGGACAAAAGCTAAATGACTAAATGTAAAATGAAAGAATAACATATGCATTGTGTTTTAATAAAACATACAGCTGAACATGAATAAATCATCTGGTGTTGAGCCTAAGGGGAGGTGCCCTCAAGTCGGTCAAGGAGAATGAGGCTGAGAGGGTGCGGCGCTCCCAGGATGCAGGTGCTGCCTTTGCACCAACACAAGCTCGAATTCAACCAGCCATCATCAGCACTGAGGCTCCCTGTCATGTGCTGATCCATACTTCCTTGTGTGTTTAGAAATATAAACTGCAAAATGCTGTTTGCTTGTACACAGTGTGTACTTGTGAAAGTACTGGGATAATATACATAATTTCGGAAATAGACGTTCTCATCAGGCCAGCTGACAGACTTCATGGGGCTCAAGACTAAAGTGGCCTTAGTTTTGGGCCCCCTTGGTCCTGAGGCCCGGGACAACTTACGTGGTTGTCCCCCTGTCAGCTCCCTTGTGTCACATACATAAACATCTAAATCTGTAGACGCCTCATTGGCTCTTTTACCAAGATTGAGATTCCCCATGTAAACAAATGCAAACACATGGATCTACAGTAGATAAATCAATCATCATTTATTGTCACAGCTGTAGCAACAGAATTTTGTTCCGAGCATTCATACAAAGCATAGAAAAAGTACAGAAGTAGTGCGAGACCCTATCACCAAGTCTCATAGACACCCACTATGTATTAGTGATGGGAAGATCGGATCATTTTACTGACTCAGTTCTTTAAGTCTCGTTCAGCAAAATGAACTAATCTTTTTTCAAGTCATTTCGTTCGTTTCGTTCGTTTCAGCAAAATCTAATTAAAATGTTACATGTTAAATTTTTCTACCCATTTAGTACTTTTGGAATAAAAACTATAAGCTAATGCAGCCATGGCCAAACTTTGAAAAATAAATTATAAATGCATTGCAGCTCGCTTCAGGCAGAGAGTTCCACTCACCTCTTAATCCAAATCGTTTTTTCTTTTGTCACTTCATATTTAGCTAATCACGTCTGTTCCCTGGAAAGTTTAGTTCACCTCTCGTGTCTTTGAGCCGTTAGTTCCGTCAACATGTCTGGTCTGGGCCATGACAGCCTCATGTAGCTGTTAGCTAGCTGTAGCTAATACATCCGTCCGTCCGGAAACAGAAAGGAGTCGTTCATTTCTCGAGTCCCAGCCTATACTTAATGGTGCGTTCACACCAAACGCGAATTAAGCGTTAAGCGCGAGTGATTTACATGTTAAGTCAATGCAAAGACGCGAATTGACGCGCGTGAAAATCCTGCGGGGCGTTTCGCGCAAATTAGGCGGCGCGAATCACGCGATTCGCGCGAATCACGCGGCGCGGTGGCGAATTGGCGTTTGGCGCGAATCGCGTCAAACGCTTCATTCGCCCGAGTTGAAATATCTGCACTTTGGCGAAAATTCGCGCCGCGTTAACCAATCAGGAGCTTGCTCTAGTAGTGACGTGCAACGACGGAGGCGGGCCATAGAGGCAGAAATCCAAAACAACAATGGAGGACGAAGTTATCGCTGCAGCCTGTGGGATACGAAACATTTTTGTAATTTTACTAAGCCGGGAATCTTAATGGTTCTTGCTCAAAGGAAAGTGTGTGGGGGGTTGAAAAACTCTGGTAAGTTGCAAAAAACTACTTTTAATTTATTAGAGTCGTATATATTGAGCCAACTAGCTAGCTAAAGCCGGAGCTAATTTGCCGTACTTTACAACTAGTTTTCCACTGTCGAGTTTGTGTTTATCCAGAGAAAGTGTGCAGAAAGAGCCTGATGAACATGTATTTAAAGGAGATGGAGAAGAGAAGTGGGTTCTCTCTTTCCTCGACCCCTAGTCTTTTCACGAGAGACCAGCGGGACTGGTCCGAGGATTATGACCCCCCCGAGGACCAGGGCGAGACAGTAGCAGCAGCAGGGCATTCAGAGACAGAAGGAGTGTGGACAAGCCACACAGGGATATGTGTTGTTTGTGACTGGTGTAATGTTCAAATGTTAACTTGTATAAATATTTAATAATATAATTTATATATATTCATGACAGAGCTGAATTTTGATGCAGGTGAGCCCTGGTCCCCCACTGCTGCTTCTGCTTCTCCTGCCCCATCCACATCTGCTGCTGTCTCCACAGGTGAGTACAGGTAATATATACATAATCATACAATCATTTACAGTTAGCCCTCATAGCTTCTTACATTAACATACAAACACAACCCTGGCGGTTTGTTAATGAGTTGATAATGTTTTTCTGCCTTTTTTTATGTGTCATTTCATACAGTGCAACTCCCAAAGAAGAGCCCAGGAGAAGACCCAGTTCAGAAGCTCCCTGAAACACATGCTGTAGCTCCTTCTCCATGTTCAGAGGATGAGCTCTTGTCTTGAGTCTGGTCCCATCTCTACTGTCTTGGACGAAAGAATTTGTCAAATATCAAATACATACATTAATCTATGAAAGCAGCACAGTTCTGCTTCATTTGTAACCCACCGTATAGTTTTTAAAATGATGCAGCTGTCACTGCAGGAAATAAACCTGACTCTCTTTGTTCTCTCCTTCACTTTAGGATTATTTTATGTATAGTATGTATAGTTTCATATTTCCATATATATTTTTTAAAATAAATGTTTTATATAATGTCCAAAGGTTATGACTTGTTTGTGCACATAGTTGTCATGATTTCTATGTCACAAAAACATTTAAATATTTCAGAGTGATTTATTTATAATGAAATAGAAAAAAGTTTATGATGTTCAGTGTTTAGAATAATTATGAACAAATTTTAGAATACTTATGAACAAATTATATTATTGTACTTATTACAATTACAAATTAACATTTGTTTATTTTTATTATATTCTATTGCTAACACATCTACAACAGAACAGTAAGAAAACAGTTATTTATTGCTGGACCAGTGTGTGGAATAATGAGAATGAGATGAGTCAGATTCCTTTTTGAGGCTGGCTCCATTTATTAAAGAATTAAAGCCAAATAAGGGATGCAACACAACATTATAAATACAATTGTAAATACGATTTGAGTCTTTGAGTCGTTCATCTCCCGAGTCTCTGAGTCGTTCATTCAAGTCCCCGTAGGCTGAATGCAGAAATAGAAGGATTCGTTCATCTCTTGACTCAGTGTTCGGGTCTGAGTTTCGTTCTTTTGTCACGCATTGGATACAGAAATAAGTTGATATTTCACATAACTGTATAGACAAGCGCAAATTATATATACTTTTTATTTTTTTATTTTTCTTATCCGGTGAAATCACTGATAAAGCAAAGATTGACACTTTACAGTGGATTCTAATCTTAGGTAAATACCATAGCCATATCATCACAGTCATATCATACAAATATGGGAAATATATTTACTTAGGACTATTTAGCTGTATTTTTATTTCTAATTATATATATATATATATATATATATATATATATATATATATATATATATATATATATATATATATATATATATATATATATATATATATAATGTGTATATATATTTATATATTATATTAAGTATAATTTGTTTATAATAAATAATAAGTGTAAATAATAATTAAAAAACAAAGTGGCACTGACATTTAACACTAAAATAGACTGACATGAACAAATGGAACTTTTTTAATTTTCAAATGTTTATTGCATTATATTTTGATCATTTTAAAATAAATCCTAAACACAATACAATACAGTCAATAATACGAGTGCAATGCTGTTGCGAGAGACTGAACAGAAGCGGTCACGTGACAAAAGAACGAGACTCAGACCCGAAGACTGACTCAAGAAATGAACGAATCCTTCAGTTCCAGCGTTCAGCCTACGAGGACTTGAATGAACGACTCAGAGACTCGGGAGATGAACGACTTCGAACGAACGACTTGGGAGATGAACGACTTCTTTCTGTTTCCTGTATGGCAATGCGCCGATGGCATCCGATGTAGTGAGATGGGTGGATTCGGGTGCTCCAGCATAGTTTATTCAAATAACCCCCAGGGTGTTGGACAGAGTCGTTGTGAACATATTTAGTTTGTGTGAGTTTATTTTATCTTAATAAAACACTGATATGCCTCCAAAACCCAAGCCTGCACATGAAACAGAACCGTCGCGGGCGCAGCCTGTTTCTGAGGCTGTGTCCTCAGAATCCGTTAAATTCTGAGGATACAGAATCTCCCCATGGCAGTGCCGCTGGCCTCCCGGGCATGTCGACAGCGGATTTTAGGGCTGAATTGAAAATTGAAAATTGAATAATGACTGATTTCAAGAAAGAGTTTCACCTTGCTATGGCTGAGTATGAGGCAAAATGCACTGTAAGTAACATGAAAGGCTCCTTATCGGCTTGCACGGATGATGTAACCTCAATTCAAAATAAAGTGGAGAAACTTTCAGCTCAGTGTATTTCTCTAGAGAGTAGCCTAAATGTTGGACTCAAGAAGGCGTTTGTGCACATTCATGACCTGAACACAAATATATGTAAATAAAAGGGTTATTTTTAGAAATGGCCCTCCCCTACAAACTTATAATGGGACCCAAGAATTTAGTTTGTCATAAAGACATGAAATTTGGTACACACATCTCTTACACTCATCTTGTGACAAACATAAAAGCCAATGACAACCACCCCTTATCTATAAATTGTTGCCATAGCAACACTCCAGATATCTGGACAAAGTCAATGAGAAGTGAAAATTTTAGTTTGTCGTAAGCAAATGAAACTTGGTACACACATCCAGCATGGGCATTATGAACAAAAAAGCCAATGGGGACCACACCCTATCACACACGACGCCCATTTTGAATTGAAGATGTAAACTGCCTTAGAATTCACCTCTCCTTTAAACCCGAGAGCCCAATTGGGGACTTTAGGGATTCAGATACTCAGAAAGTTTTGGCAAAGCAGCACATCTCTGAGACTCAGCTACAAGCACAAATAAGACATTTACATTTTTTTTTTCAAACACAGACCAAACAGCAGCAAACAAAAACAGGTTATACCAAAATATGCAAATTCTACCCTATTCTTTAAAATGGAGACTCCGCCCCACCATTTCATACTAAAATCTTAATAGTTTTAGTTTGTTTCACATTAGAACAATTATATTTGGTGCAGGTAATGTTGACATGTGTGGCTGTAATTTCAAATAGTATTTGAGCCTAACCCTAAAGGAATATTAATCCAAATATTGTGGGTTTTTTTAGGCGGAGATGTTCTTGGGATTATTTTGCCGTTTTTCATCTTGATTTATTCTGAAACTGTGCCATTACACATTCAAATTTTCTCTTCTGGGAATTCTCACAAGTGCCCCCTTCATTTTGACACCCTGAGTACATGTGTACATGGGAGGCGAGGGTCTTTATTGCCGCTTGCGGCTTTAATTATTATTATTATTACATAAATTTTATATAGTGCTTTTCAGGGTCCGCAAAGACGCTTTACATACCAATTATTCATTCACTACACAGTCACGCTGGAGACGTGTCAACCATATACGGACTCTCCAACCATCACCAAATATATTCACTAAACATTCTTACACATTCATACACCTGTACACTGGAGGCAAGGAAATGAAAAGACCTGGAAAAGAAAGACCTGACCCTCCATTGATACTGCTGCTGTTTAATAATATCAATAAAGAATAGTAAACCTTTCGGCATTGTGCATTTAAGTCCTATTAACCCACAATACAGAATAAACTGCCTCTGGGGAACTGCAAAATGGGAGAAACGGACCCCAGCCTGGTCCACTTTTCAATCTTTCTCTGCAGAGCTTCAGAAAGTGTTTGACAGCAGGAACAGTAACTCTGAAGTGGCAAGGGGTCTTCTCCAGCTAAAACAGGGATATAGTTCAGTAGATGATTATTCAATTGATTTCAGGACTCTTGCCCATTAAAGTGGATTTAATACTCCTGCCCTGCATCAAGCTTTTCTCCTTGGAATGACTATATGTGGGACGAGCCTGGCTCTCGAGAGCTGCCGTCAGACCTGGACGAACTTATCCACTGTGCAAGTTGACCAGACAATCCGGGCCTTTCGCAAGGTACGGTCCACCATGAGTTCTTCTCAGGCTCATCGTTTTACACAGCAACTACAGTCTTCTCTACCACTATCAGACACCACTGAGCCATGCAGGTCGGCCGGACCTATCTCCCTCTAGAGAAAGACTCCGTCGGCGTCACAAAAACCTCTGTCTCTACTGTGGTAGCCCTGGTCATGTTGCCTCGACCTGCCCGTTTAAAAGAAGCCCTATCGAAGGAACCTCTCACAGAAGTCGGCCTTGTATTCACGCCAAGTTACTGCTACCTGGGGGGCCCCAAACTCTGGTCACTTTCATTGGTTCTGCAGCTGACATAATTTTTTTGGACTGTAGCCAGTTGGGACTTTCTCAGATTCCTTTGCCTAAACCGGTTGCTGCCCGGGATCTGGACGGTCAGCTCCTGGATACAAAATAACCCCAAAAAAAAAATAAAAATAAAACAATATTTGGATTAATATTCCTTTAGATGAAGTCTGTTGAAGCTCAAACACTATTTGAAATTACAGCCATACATGTCAACATTACATGCACCAAATATAATTCTTCTAATGTGAAACAAACCAAAACTATTATTTTTTTTATGAAATGGTCAGGCTGAGTCTCCATTGTAAAAAATAGGCAAAATCTGGCATATTTTGGCCGGGTTACTCAAACTAGTTCCCAGCGCATGGCCAGAGGGTAGATTGTTTGTTCCAGATGACCTACCGACAGAAGTTCTTCAGTGGGCCCATTCCTTTAGGCCCACGTGCCACGCCGGCATTTGAAGGACTCTCAATTTCCTTCAGCAGCGGTTCTGATGGCTTACGCTAGAGGAGGATATCTCTATGTATGTCACTGCTTGTCCAGTGCTGCCAAAAGAAACCCTCTTATCAACCCCCTCTCAGTTAATGTGGGGGGAATACACCCACAATTCCCTGATCAGTACAGCCTTGGGGTTATCCCCTTTCCAATGTGAGTATGGGTTCCAGCCACCACTCTTTCCTCTGCAATACATTGAGAATGTCATGGAGCGTGTCATGTGCTCCGGCCCCGGCCCTCACTTCATTCTACTGCTGTTTGCTAATTTCAATAAAGAACAGTAAACCTTTTAGCATTGTTCATTTGAGTCCTGTTAACCCACATCACAGGACTACTGCAATGGTCTGCTAAGCGAGCTCTACACTGGCTTCCTGTCTCTCAGAGGATTGAGTCTAAGCTTCCATTCAACTACCTGTATTACAGCAGAAACACCACTGGAGGCAAGGTGGGTTAAGTGTCTTGCCCAAGGACACAATGACAGTATGAACTGTGAGAAGAGCGAGAACCAAACCGTCAACCTTCCAGTTAAAGAATGACCGCTTTTAACAATATGTAAATATCATATTATTATACTATTTAACAATTCGAATAGATTTTAGAAGAATAACTAATCACAAATCAATATGAATCTATACTGGACCTGCCTACGCTAATGAACAGTGCATTGCTGCTTTCCAGGTGCAAAAATAATTAATTAAAAATGCCCAACTAGGAGGTTCAACCAGACAGAGGGCAGGGGGCTGTTTCACTTTCATTTGGCACAAGTTAATCAGATGTGTTCAACTTTTTGAATCATGGACACCTCTCTGTGCAGAGGTTTCATAACTCAATCGGACATAACGGTGACACACACACACACACGTTTTAGCACTGGTGTCAATCACCCACACAGCCCTGTGTGAACTTTCCTCTATTCTAGCACACTTTTATTCAATGGCCTTCATTGCTGTAAAGAAGCAGATAAAAGGTTTTCCAAATTAATTGGATCAAGGATTAAGTGGGAGGCAGAGCGCCCCACTGAGCACACACAACAGCAGAAGAAAGAGTTGATGTGGGCGCTGCCTGAAAACTGACACTTGAATGAGATAATGAAGAAAAGACGACAGCAAGAGTGCACAGAGGCCTTTCGTGTGGGGTCTCACAGGGAGCTCCACTCAGTGTTATTTAGCAATATTTGAAAAGCATTGCTCACTATGGCTTTTTTAATTAGGCCCGAGCTGGTGATAGCCGTGAGGGTCTATTGTTTTTGCTCGAGTTATTTCATTTTATTATTTTTTTATTTATCTGCAAAATGATCCTCATTTTTTCGATTGATTTTTGTGATTTGCATTTTGAATTATTAAAGGGACATTGCGTAACTTTCAGAAAAAGTTAACAACAGGAAGTCCACCATGTGGGGTGAAAGGCGCGACCACCTAAATCGCACCCCTTACGCCAAAAGATTCAACTCATTGTGTTTTTGTCTAAATGGCCCCAAATTTGGTGAGTATCATCTAGACACGTGTGCCAACACATTTTGTTTTTTGATATCTTATCGGGTGTGGGTGTGGCAAGTCTGTAACGAGGCGGCCATTTTTGTGGTAATAAATTATCTCTTAACTCTCAAACGCCTTCTCTGATCAAGTTGGACCCAAAAAGGCGTTTGTGCACATTCATGACTTGAACACAAAGATATGTAAATAAAAGGGTTAGCTTTAGAAATGGCCCTCTAGCGCCCCCTACAAACTTATAATAGGACCCAAGAATTTAGTTTGTCATAGAGACATAAAATTTGGTACACACATCACTTATGTCATGACGAACATAAAAGCCAATGACAACCACCCCCTATTTATAAATGTGTTGCCATAGCAACGGTGAAAATATGTAGAAAAAGTCAATGGGAAGGGAAAATTTTAGTTTGTCGTAGGCAAATGAAACTTGGTACACACATCCAGCATGGGCTTATGAACAAAAAAGCCAATGGGGACCACACCCTATCACACACGAGAAGGCGACCATTTTGAATTGAAAATGTGAACCGGCTTAGAATACACCTCACTTTTAAAAATTGACAGAAAATAGCTGCTTCAATCCACAAACACAAAACTTAGGCAAAATTAGCTAAACACTTGTGTGGTAAATAGACAATGCTTTTTCTTGTTGTTTTTGCTCAATTTATATATTTTTTTATTTAAATTTTTCTGCAAAATGATCCTCAATTTTGACCCAGTAAATGTGCGCAAAAAGTACATTTTATTGGCCACTAAACTCTAGCCTGGTGAAAAATTTATGTATTTGAAGTATTTGAAAAATAATGAAAAGAAATGACTCAGTGGCGACTCCTGGAAAATGAAAAATGAGACCTTTAACTCTAAATACAAGGTGGTGTAGCAGGCCCCAGCAGTAGCACAGGCCCAAGGTGATGAAGCAGGCTCCAGCCAGAAGAAGATTCAAGCAGCGGCACAGGCCCGGTTATTTGACATTAATGTGAAGTTTACGCTTTAAAGCACGAAATGCAATCCTCCGAGTACATGTGTCCCCGCGGTCACAAGGGAGGCGAGGGCCTTTATCGCTGCTTGCGGCTTTAATTATTATTTTTATCTTATTTAGGCTGATTTCACATTCCTTAACCAGTTCATAGTTTGTATTTTTTTTCATTTATTTCTAAAGAGCTTGCAAACCCCTTTAGCCTCTCATTCACCAACCGAGTCGATCCCTACCTTTCATAGTCCTCCAGAGCCGCCATATTTTCCCTGGCCTCTGAAAACCCCTATACGGAAACCCCTATACGGCTCCGGAGCCGCATGCAGCTCTTTCATCCCTTGTATTTTATTTTAGTTTGTTCGTTTTTATGTTGTCGCTGTTACTATGCGTCACAAATGCCAATGTGCGACACTTACCAGCACGCAATTTCTTGAACTTTTCGAATCCCGGGTAGGCCAACTATGGAGAAGTCTAAGAGGAATGCTTAATATGTAATGAGGAGATATGCAGGTGTTTTCTAACTTAAACTTTATTTAAAGCAAACATCGCGCACGCCTCACAGAGGACAGCTTACAATCCTGTGGAAAGATAAAGGTGACGGCATACAGCCCTGATGTGCAGACGCTGTGCGCTGAGGTTCAGGAGAAGATAAAAAACCTTTTAACTAAGAATGGTAAATATCTTAATTTCCTATTATGTATTTCCGATGTTCAGTGAAATAGTCCTTTTTATTATTCAGATTGACAGCTGACTACATGTGCCAGTAAAAGGATGACGACACACAGACAGAGGACGACATTTTTGGTTTGAGATGGTGGATAATTTAAGTAGGTCTTTTCAGCTGAAATAACAGGAGCCATAAAAGACAAAGGTAGGTGGATATGAGATTATGGACTAAGCTACCAATTATTTTACCAATGTTGTCATAACAGCCGTACTGAGTTTCTAGATCTTTTTGCAAGATAGTACACATGGAGAATATTCTTTAAATGTTTTAACTATATGTGGGAGAGTGGTTAGCACTCTCCGGGTACTTCCTCCCATTGTCCAAAGGCATGCATGTAGAGGTTAATTAGTAACTCTAAAGTGTCCCTAGTGAATAAATGTGAGAATGAATGGTTGTCTGTCACTGTCTGTCTCTAAATGTTAGCCCTGTGACTAACTGGCCATTGTCGAGGGTGTACCCCACCTCAGGACCAAAGCTGCTGGGATAGGCTTCAGTCCCCCGTGACCCCTAACAGCACTAAGCGGTAGAAAATGAATGAATGAATGTTTTAACTAAAAAGAGCCAATTTGCAATCCACTGCTTGCCCAGGAGTATACTTACTTTATTATTTATAAAGTTATTTAATTTAATAAGAACACACAAAAATTGTAATTTACCTTGTGATTGAAATTGTAAATGAAACTGTTGTACAGGTTGTAGTGAAGAGGACACCAATGTGGCGATCATTGCTGAGGTTCATTTCTGACATGTTCCTTGTAGTTCTCTAACATCTCAAATCTGAGAAGAAAAAAAAAAAAAACGTGTACAAAATTTTGAATAAATGATTTTGCATATCATTTGCTCTGTGGAAGACAACTCATATTGTCAAAAATATCATCATATGGCACAAGCTCAAAGTAACTTCCACCCACAGTGAGAAGAATCATTTACTTTTATTTTGAAGTATGAATGCTCTGCCCATTAAACAAATGCAGTCTGAAAGATGCAGAATGACCTACCACCTAAATATTTTTACTACTATCTGTGGATGTAATAGGCAGTTTGTTAGGGGAAGAACTAGAGATGAGATTAAATAAAAAAAATTAAATGGCCTTAACATTCATTTATTGGTTTAAGTAACTTCTGTGGGAGTCCTGATGATATGCCACATGCACACTGGGTTTGTAACTGTGTGATGAGAATGAATTTTCCCAACTATGTGAATTATTACTGTGCCTTCACTGTAAAGGATTTGGACTGTTCTTGTGTAACGAAATTGTAACGAGCTTTGAAGTCCCACAGTATTACAATGGAGTCCCCAGTCGGAGCTCTTTTCAGCACCCCTCCCAGAGACTCCAGGAAGGTCAAGTACTCTGCAGTGCCATTTGCCCCGCAGGCACACACGACAGTAAAAGACCTATCCCCGACCCGAAGGCACAGGGAAGTGACTCTCTCGTTCACCGGGGTCAACTCCAACACATGGCGTCCAAGGCCTGGGGGTTAAGAGCAAATCCATAACAGCACGCCGCCTCTCACCACTCTGCAAGTGGTGAGTCCACAGGAGGGCTATCCCACATCGTTCGTTTGGCTCCAGGTTGGGGGCCCTGGCTGTGCCATGCTAGGCGACATATAGCTCCGGACCACAGAGCTCCTAGGATCATTCGGGTACTCAAACCCCTCCACCTTGAAAAGGTGGCAGTTCAAGAAGGAGTGTCAGAATAAAAAAATAAATCAATAATAAATAATAATAATAATTAAAGCCGCAAACGGCGATAAAGGCCCTCGCCTCCCTTGCGACCGCGGGGACACATATACTCGGAGGATTGCGTTTCGTGCTTTAAAGCGTAAACTTCACAGTAATGTCAAATAACCTGGCCTGTGCCTCTGCTTGAATCTTCTTCTGGCTGGAGCCTGCTTCATCATCTCGGGCCTGTGCTACTGCTGGGGCCTGCTACACCACCTTGTATTTAGAGTTAAAGGTCTCCACATTCCCTGGTTTTCCTGGGATCTGTCTGAACTTATAAAAATAATAGATTATGTTTGGGCTAAGGCGAGAAAAACAAAATAATGACTGGAGATTTGCTCAGAAATCGCTGCACCCGCCTGTTAAAAAGTAAAAATGTAAATATTACTTGTCTAAAAAAACAAGTTTACAAGTTCCAAAAGATTCTGAAGAGCTTTCCAAGGCTCTAGTCTTGGCTCTGGAGGAGCGTCCTTTAAAGGAAGGATCCTGGCATTTTGTAAATGGCATTTATTTCCCAAAGAAATGGCTGCCTCTTCACAGGCTCATTACGACCACAGCCGTAAATGTATCAAAAAACAAAATGACAACTTTGGTTGGCACTCGTGTCTAGATAATACTCAACAAATTTGGGGCCTTTTAGAAAAAAACACATTGGGTTTAATCTTTTGACCCGAGGGGTGCGATTTAGGTGGTCCCGTGTTCCACCCCACCTGGCGGACTTCCTGTTGAGTTTAGGCTGTGGCTGTCATAGACTTTTCTGTTTGGCCTGAGGTGTCCTATGGATGTACCAAGTTTCATTTTTCTACGTTGGAAAAAATTACTTTCACTTTCCATAGGCCGAATGTATTTTCATTTCCCAGGGGTCGCCACTGAGTCATTTCTTTTTATTATTTTTTCAAATACTTTTTGCGCACATTTACTGGGTCAAAATTAAGGACAATTTTGCAGAAAAATTTGCAGAAAAATAAAAATTAAATAAAAATATAAATTGAGCAAAAACAACAAGAAAAGGCATTGTCTATTTTGCACACAAGTGTTTAGCTCATTTTGCTTAAGTTTGGTGTTTGTGGAATAAAGCTGCTATTTTCTGTCAATTTGAGGTATATTCTAAGGCGGTTCACATCTTCAATTCAAAATGGCCGCCTTCTCGTGTGTGATAGGGTGTGGTCCCCATTGGCTTTTATGTTCATAAGCCCATGCTGGATGTATGTACCAAGTGTCATTTGCCTAGGACAAACTGAAATTTTCCCTTCCCATTGACTTTTTCCACATATTTGCGCCGTTGCTATGGCAACACATTTATAAATAGGGGGTGGTTGTCATTAGCTTTTATGTTCGTCATGACATAAGTGATGTGTGTGCCAAATCTTATGTCTCTATGACATACTAAATTCTTGGGTCCCATTATAAAATTGTAGGAGGCGCTAGAGGGCCATTTCTAAAGCAAACCCATTTATTTACATATCTTTGTGTTCAGGTCATGAATGTGCACAAATGCCTTTTTGGGTCCAACTTGATCCGAGAAGGCGTTTGAGAGTTAACGGATAATTTATTACCACAAAAATGGCCGCCTCGTTACAGGCTTGCCACACCCACACCCGATAAGATATCAAAAACAAAATGACAACTTTTGTTGGCACATGTGTCTAGATGATACTCACCAAAATTGGCGCTATTTAGACAAAAACACAATGAGTTGAATCTTTTGGCGTAAGGGGTGCGATTTAGGTGGTCGCGCCTTTCACCCCACATGGCGGACTTCCTGTTGAGTTTACGCTGTGGCTGTCCTAGACTTTTCTGTTTGCCCTGAGGTGTCCTATGGATGTACCAAGTTTTGTATTTCTACATTGGAAAAAATGTACTTTCACTTTCCATAGGCCCAATGTATTTTGACTTTTCTAGGGGTCGCCACTGAGTCATTTTTCATATTTTTTTTTCGGGGACTTCAAATACATAAATTTTTTGCCGACCTTGAACTTTGGGCCCAATAAAAATGACTTTTCGTGCATGTTCACTGAGTCAAATTAAGGATCATTTTGCAGAAAAAAAATAAACAAAATAAAATAAAAAAAAATAATAATAATAATAATCCGAGCAAAAACAATAGGCCCTCCCGGCTATCACCGGCTCGGGCCTAATAATAATTAAAGCTGCAAGCGGCAATAAAGGCCCTTGCCTCCCTTGAGACAGCATTTCGATTGCATTTCGTGCTTTAAAGCGTAAACTTCACGGTAATGTCAAATAACCGGCCTGTGCCTCTGCTTGAATCTTCTTCTGGCTGGAGCCTGCTTCATCATCTCGGGCCTGTGCTACTGCTGGGGCCTGCTACACCACCTTGTAATTTAGAGTTAAAGGTCTCCGCATTCCCTGGTTTTCCTGGGGTCTGTCTGAACTTTTGAAAATAATAGATTATGCTTGGACTAAGTCGCGAAAAACAAAGTACTGGCTGGAGATTTGAGATGACTCTGAAATTGATGCACCGCCCTGTTTAAAAAGTCAAAATATAAAAATCACTTGTCTAAAACTACAAGTTTACAAGTTCCAAAAAATTTTGAGGAGTTTTCCAAGATCCTAGTCTTGGCTCTGGAGGAGCCTCCTCCAAAGGAAGGAGCCTGGCATTTGGTAAATGGCATTTATTTCCCAAAGAAATGGCTGCCTCTTCACAGGCTCATTACAACCACAGCCACAAATCTATCAAAAAACAAACTGATAACTTTTTTTGGCACTCGTGTTTAGATGATACTCACCAAATTTGGAGCTGTTTAGATGAAAACCCTTTAGCCCAAGGGGTGTGATTTAGGGTGTGGCTGACAAAGCGACTTACATTAAGCTTTAATTTACCAGTGTTAAAGCTGGAACACCACTGGAGGCAAGATGGTTTAAGTGTCTTGTCCAAGGACACAACCACAGTATGAACTGTGGGGAGAGCTGAATTTGAATCACCAACCTACCGCCTCTACCACTGAGCCACTGCGCCCCCAAAACAATAATCCACAGAATTGGCAGCTGATCTTTTCATTGTATCAGCTATGCACAGAGGCATTTTAAAGACGGGGCTGTTTGACTGGCCTTTTTTGCATCACACTGGCCTTTTTGTTACTTCACACAAACACAATGCAGCATATGAATGACATTTTACCCGGTGCGCAGAGCTTCTTTTTCTTTGTCAGTCCTTGCCTTGTCTTCTCCCTAACTAGTGTTTTGTCTCTGTCTGCGGAGCAGCCATCCCGGACCCCTGTAGGCCATCTTGTCCAGTGGAACCTGTGAAAAATAGAGTTCCTTTTTGACACTCCGGGGGACATTTCAGACAAAGAGGCCGTCCTTGTCATTTTTTTGTATGGAGTGAAAAGAACATGGCCAGTGGGGGGTTGACTGTATCTCATGGGCCTCTGCCTGTATAGAAACCCTAATCTCCCTTTGACTTGTATTACTTTGAGGTTGCAGAACCACAGGTGGCTGACAGGGGGCTCACCTACTGCTACTACACTACTCAACCTTCCATTTTTCTTCTCCATTCCCTGGCTCTACAGGCTAGGTTTCTTCAGAGGGCAACTTGAGCTGTGTTGTATTTATTCATGTTCATGCCTTGTATTTTTGGGGAGGCCATGCCCCCCACATCACTCTGGCTCTTAAAAGGCTCTCCAGCAGTGCCACAGTGCTTTTAAAATTTGCTGTTTCTGAGGCAGAGATGTGGCAGCATTAAGATATTCAGCCTGGAAAACACTGTAGAGAAAATAATGGCCTCCGAAAAGGCAGGAAAACCCAATATGTCACTGCCAAAGTGACATATTGGGCATAAAGTGACATAAAGTATAGACCTTTTCTTTCACCACACACAAAGCTAGGAACATGCCTGATATGTGGACATGGCCTGTGTTTATGGAGCCAATACGTGATAAGGCTGGGCTCCAAGAATCTTAAAAAATACAAATATGGTGGCTATGGATTAAAATATACAAGGCACTTGAGTTTTGTTTATACAGTTCCATTCCATTGTATTATTTATTATATATATATATATATATATATATATATATATATATATATATATATATATATATATATATATATATAATATTATATTATTATACTACACAAGCCAAAATTTATTTTAAGTGGTCTTATTGGAGGTGCGGTTAGACAGACATGAATTGGTGAGTTGGTGCATGAAAATGTACCAACTCAGAATTTGAACATTGTCCTACCTACCTGGTTAAACAAAATATCTGGAAATGTAAGGTCTGGATAAGACGTGTCACAAAGCAGGTTAACAACTGCAGTTAACCCTGTGTTTTACTTCGGAGCTGTAAGCGTGTTCATGTGGAGCAAGTTGAATAAGGTCTCAACAACCAAACACATCAACAGGATTCTGCTCTGGACCAATCAGAAACTCATGCAAAATTAACCACACCATATACTGAATGAATGGCACATATGCAGCAAGTACAGACCAACAACCAACATATGTTTCCTGTTAAAATGTAACATTAACATTATAATCACAGATAATATATAATGAAGACCTTTAAAAGCCATTCACAGCTGGGTATACACATTCACAGTATTTTTACTTTACATACTTTACAGTGTCACAAGTTAGTGTTTGCTGTCTGTGCTCCAATCAGCTGTGCTGCTTGTATATATACTTTATTCTTTTTTAACTCTCCATGCAGCATTTTCTCCTCCTACTCCTCCTCCTCCTACACATTATTGTTTCTCTTTGCTGTTCAGTGGGCAACACACACACCTCTATGGTGATAGCTAGCCTATTGAGCATAAATAAGAGACATTATCTCCACATGTGTGACAATAGTGAATGTGTTGTGTGTGAGTTTTAATTGCACAATATATTTTTAAGTAGTAAATAATTTTACAATTACTCTTTCAATTCACAGACTAATGCAACTGCAAATGCATTTATTAATACCTCATTTTAAAGTTTAGTGTACATTTTCTTTTATTAACTTTTATTTACATTGTCCTAAAAATACTCTGTATTGAACAGGTTAGACGTTTAGCGTAGGTTTCGACAAACATCTACCTTGTTAGAAAGTGAACCAACTATGAGACATATAAAACCCTAACTTACTAATCCACTTTCAGAGTACAGGGCCATAAAGTACTAAAGCTTGTGCTGCGTTTTACTGGATAATAGATCAAAACTAGGGATGGGGTCATGATGACTGTGTCACATTGCCCTGTGTAATAATAGCTTCAGTGTGACAGTGGCCAGAGCATGTTTGTCACAGACTAATAATAAAGAATAAACATTTTACACTTCAGAGGCTCCCGCATTATACTCAGTGGATTGGACTGCTCATAACATACCCCACACCACAGTGGGGCTGTTCAAGGACTGTTGAAATTATTTATTAGAAAATTAGTGCTATTGCCTTTCCATTGAGTAAGCTGTATACAATAGTTTTTTTCTGGATAATAAGAAGACAATATCATACTACTATGCTGTGTTATTGCGAGTACGTGTGTCCTGTAAAGTGTAACTACAAATGTTATGTTGATGTCTGCTATGTCTGTAAAATGTTCTATTTCATATTCCTAAAGACCACAGCACGTGAAGCACTTTGTGACTATTTTTGGGAAAGGTGCTATATAAATAAACTTTCTTCTTCTTCGTTGGTTGAGGAAGTAGTTTGAAGTAGTGCGCGGGTTTTGTTTTTTCCAAAAAAACTAAGTTGTGACATATATACGTAGATTTGTTTTACATCTCTCTGTGATACAGTGTACAGTGGTCACTTACCTGTCCAGGTGTGCGCTATTGGGCGGTGGGGCACGACCACTGAGTTTGAACGGTTGACACGCCGTCATGCTGTCAAGCTAGTGCCGAGTGTTAGCTGCTCCGAGTCCGTGGAGGAGGCCAGTCTTGCCGTCGGAAAAGTGGTGGGATATAATATAATATAATATAATATAATATAATATAATATAATATAATATAATATAATATAATATATTATAAAATCTAATATAATGCGCCTCCGTTCATTAGAAATGAAACAATTGCAACTGAACTGTCACGTTTTGGTCAGCTTGTGTCCCCTATTAAAATGATCCCTCTTGGCTGTAAATCTCCGCTGCTAAAGCACGTAGTGTGTCACCGTAGACAAGTCTATATGGTCTTAGAAGATAACTCGACAGAACTTAACTGGTCTTTCAGTTTCAAAATTGATGGTTTTATGTATATGGTTTTTGCTACAAATTAAACCATGAAGTGTTTTGCTTGTGGAGCAGAGGGACATTTAATAAGAGCTTGTCCAAGGAAAGAAAATGATGATCTCCCTGAAAACACCGACAGCTCCGCGGAGGCTCCATCCGGCGCTCGCGGTCTCCCCGCGAAGGACCCCCCGTGGCAGACGCGGCGCCTCCCGCTTCAATCTTTGGCACTGTACCAGCATCGGTCGAAGATTCGCCGGGTCACATCGAGGACTCTCACGGTTCTAAAGCGGGGTCTTCCATGCCCCAGAGTTGACCGATCCCCCAAATCACTCTCAACCTACAGCCAGTGATAATAGCACCTGCTTCAATTTAGAGGAGATTTGTGAGGATGAAGAAATATGTGAGGAGGATTTCCTGAAAATGTCTCAAAAGAGGAAAAGCGCCGAAAACCCAGAAAACAACGAAAAAGCCTCCAAAGTAACTAAAATGAAGAGCGTCATCATTACAGAGTCTGAGGGAGAGCCTATGTCTCAAGAAATGTCGCAGCCAGCTTACCCTGCAGGTGAAATAAAAATGTTTTTGCAGGAGACCAAAGGAGCAAGGAATGTTAAAGTTGAAAAATGGTTTCCAGACCTTAAATTGTTCGTAGAGTCGGCCAGAGTGATTTTGAAGAGCTCAGGAGGGAATGGAGAAGATGACCTGACAGAGCAGGAGGTTTACCGCCTAAAAAAAGTGCTCATTCGTGTCAAAAATACTGTAATTTAGCCACATTCAGGTTTTTGTTTTGTTTGTTTTGTGGTTCTCCAATTACTCAATATTTATGTGTAAGTTTAAAGTGGGTACTTTAAATCTGTGAAGAGAGCCAGTTTGTTTCATTTAATAGACATTAAAAAACTGGATGTGGTGCTAGTACAGGAGACATACAGCACACCGGACCTGGAGTGTGACTGGATGAAGGAGTGGAGTGGACAGGTGCACCTCAGCCATAACACCAGCTGCAGTGCAGGAGTGGGACTGCTCTTTTCTAGGAGCTTCCTGCCAGTTTCCACTGAAGTGGAGGAGGTCGTTGCAGGTCGCCTGCTGAAGGTCAGGGCTCAGTTTGAAAACACTTATGTGATCTTCATATGTTTCTACGTGCCCATCAGTGGAGCACAGAGGATAACTGTTATGGATGCCCAGTGTGACACCATTAGGAGCTGCAGCAATGGGGACTTCCTAGTTGTGGCTGGGGACTGGAAATGCACTGTCCAGCCGGAGCTGGACCTGAACCATTCTGAGCCCCATCCTGCCTCCTCCAACAAGCTAGGACAGGTGATCAAAGAACACGACTTGGTCGATGTCTGGAGAACTTTCAACACACCCAGCAGGCAGTACACATGGAGTCCCTGTAAGGAAAATAAACTGTCTCTGGCCCGCATCGACTGTGTGTACGGCCTGAAACACCAGTTAGGTGTGTTTTCAACATGCCACATCAGCCCAGTGGGCTTTTCGGACCCTTCCCTTGTACAGAGCTCTGTACAAATTATTAACACTAAAGTGAACAGTGCATATTGGCATTTTAATTGCACTCTAATCCATGACAAAGTTTTTAAAGCTGCACTTGAGTTGTTGTGGTCCTCTCACAGAAATTATAAAGCACATTTTACATGTATTCAGCAGTGGTAGGATTTTGGGAAGGTTAAAATCAAACAGCTGTGTCAGCAGTACTCACATGGTGTCACTAGAGACAGGGTCCAATGTGTAAAAGACCTGGAGATACAAATAGAAGACCTGCAGTCTTTAGCAGAGTCTACAGAAAATCCTGGGTGTTTACAATCCCTGAAATCTAAAAGGTCTGCTCTGACCAACCTGCTAGGCAGCTGTGCACAGGGAGCTCTGGTGCGGTCTCACCACATAGACCTTTCCCAGATAGATGCCCTGTCCCATTTTTTCTTCAGTTTGGAGAAGAAAAATGGTCAAAAGAACATCATCCAGTCTCTGCGCTCTGACATCGGCAGCTTAATTACAGACTCCTCCAAGATTGGAGTTTTGGCCTCCAATTTCTATAAAAATCTCTACACATCTGAAGTCTGTGACGGCACTGACCTGGACAGGTTGTTTCACAACGGCCTGCCTCAGGTCGGTGGTGAGCAGAACAGAAGGCTGGAGGCCCCTGTATTGTTGACCGAGCTGACCAATGCTGTAGGGAAACTGAAAACAGGCAGAGCCCCTGGTATTGACAGTCTTCCAGCTGACTTTTATAAGGCATTCTGGGATATTCTGGGGGAGGATCTATTGGAGGTCATTAAAAACGGCCGCCTCCCTTTGAGCTGCAGGAGGGCTGTAGTTACCTTGCTGCCAAAAAAGGGTGACCTGCTTAAGAACTGGAGGCCAGTGTCGTTGCTCTGTACGGACTATAAGATCCTGTCCAAAGTCTTGGCCTCCCGACTCTGAGAGGTGATGGGCTCTGTAGTTCACACTGACCAGACTTACTGTGTGCCTGGCAGGCTTATAAGTGACAATGTCACTGTAATTCGGGATGTTTTGGAGGTCTCTGGTTCATTGGGCATTGACATGGGACTAATTTCAATAGACCAGGAAAAAGCTTTTGACAGGGTTGAACACAGGTACCTGTGGGAAACCATGGCTGCTTTTGGGTTCAGCCCTAGCTTTATAGCCCACATTCGGACTCTGTACAGTGACATCATAATTTTACTAAAAATCAATGGGGGCCTGACTGCTCCATTCTCTGTGGGCAGAGGGAAATGTCAGGGGTGCGCTCTTTCAGGGATGTTGTACACCCTGGCCATAGAACCTCTGCTTCACAGACTCAGAACCCAATTGACAGTATACCGAGCTGTGACGCCAGGTTCAAGATGTCTGCTTATGCTGATGATGTCATTGTGCTTGTGGACTCTCAGGCCGATATAGACTGTTTAGTCCATGCCGTGGGGCAGTTTAGGCTGGTGTCCAGTGTCAAAGTCAACTGGAGACTGGGGGGGGGGTTACACTGGGTAACACAGGGAGTCCTTTTCCTTCCAAAGGAGGAGGGGGGACAGGGACTGATCCATTTGGCCAGTAGAGGGGCAGCCTTCCGGCTGCAGTTTCTCCAGCGGCTCCTCAGAGGTCCTGAGGTGCTGGTTTGGAGACCACTGGCCGTTTCTATCCTGCAGAGAGCCGGGGAGCTGGGCCTGTCTCTGTTTCTGACAGACGGCAGCAGACCTGTGTCTCCATCACTGCCACCTTTCTATCGCGGCCTGCTGTCTGTATGGAGTGTCCTTACAAAACGGAGAACGACTGACACCATCTCACTCTGCTGGCTGCTGAAGGAGCCTCTCCTGCAGGGATGCTTCACCTGTCCTGCATGGGCGGGGCCGGCACTGTGTGGGCGGTTCAGTGCTGGTGGGATTTACACCTTAGGCCAGCTGCTGGAACGGGCTGGGCCACAGCTGGACAACTATGTGGATTTAGCCGGTCACTTGGGTCTGAAGTCTTCTAGGACAGTGTACCGGTTACTGGCTCACTGGAACCATCAGCTGACAGCACAGGCCCGAATCCTGCTGAGTGAGTTCAGTGCCGGTTCACTGATCTCTGACGACACAGATCCCTTCCCTGACATTTATTTAAGTCCGGACATAGGACAATCTTCAGGTTCTACTGTCTTCACCCCAGTGAGTGTGTCACTGGAAGGAACTGAGAAAATGTTTTATAAACTTATGGTCCAAGCCCTGAACTATAAAAAAAAAAACTGGTCGGGCAGACACGGTCTGGAGGACACATTTAGGGGTGGAAAAGCATGATGACCTGCAGTGGAGGATATTGCACGGCGCCATTGCCACAAATTCTTTTGTAAATCATGTAAATAACACTGTTTCTGTGGGGTGTCCGTTTTGTGGGGTGAGGGAAACTGTTTTTCACTGTTTTTATGAGTGTAAGCGTCTGACACAGTTGTTTGGTCTGTTGGGTAAGGTGTTCGGACAGTTTTGTGAAGTCTTTGACCCACATTCCTTTATCTGTGGTTTAAATTACACTCGCCGAAGGAAAGAAAAGGGGCAGATTTTAAACTTCCTGCTTGGTCAGGCCAAGATGGCCGTTTACATGAGCAGGAAAAAGAAGGTGGAGGGTCAGGGTGATGTTAATGGAAATATTTTGTTTTTGAATATGGTGAAGGCAAGCCTGGTGGTGGATTTTGAATTTTATCAGGTGAATGGGGATCTAGGAGGGTTTGAGGTTCAGTGGGGGTTTGGGGGGGGTACTGTGTTCTGTGCAGGGAGGAGGTCTCAGCTTTGGGCACACGTTTATGTAAGATTTTGTAATTTGGTTGTATTTTAGTTTGACTTTATTTTTATTTATTTATTTTTTTCATGCAAATAGTATGGTGTGATTTAAAGCTGTAAAAATGTGTTTTTCCAGACAATAAAAGTCTGGAAAAAGTCGTTGAAAATGAGCTTAGAAAAGGTTTTGTTGGAAGTGCTGTTCCACCATGTTTAGCAATTCAAAGAGCTGCCTTTTATGTTTTTTTAATGCCTTTTAAACAGTGTCTGTGTCAACATTTCAATCTCTTTTGGCATAACCAAGCCCGTGAATGTGATAGCGATGCTGTGGTGTTCTCTATCGCTCCCCACAGGATTAGCAGACAGTGGACTAATAAGATTCTTGGAGACATAATCCTGTCTTCTGGTCGGCTTGACATCCTTGATCTTTCGCAAAATTCATATGCATGAATGCTTCAGAGAGATAAAAAAATACATGATGAAAAATACATTGGCTATGCCACATACACTGACGTGAATATGGAAGTTCAATTAAAAGATAAGAGCTCCGGTGCAGCTTAATGAGTTGACATAGTGGATAGAACTTTATGTGATGGTCTCCAACTAATGGTTTCATTCTGCCTGTCTTTAAAACTCATTGAGTGTCATACTGTATACTTTGTGTAGCCCATACCTAAACTTTGTGTAAGCCATAAGAAACCTTTGTGTAAATGCCATTGTTGCAGAAGGTCTTTGGACTAAAACGTCATTAATCACTGGATTTATTGCAACGTCCAGATTTAAATAGTTGTCTTTAATACTTGTGTGATGTGTGCCTGCCTTACATGGATTATAGGTGAGGTGCCATTCTCAGAAGGCCTCCTATGGTTCCAGATATAAAAATAGGGTGACTGGTGGGTGACCTGGTGACAGCTTTTGGATTTTGGTCGTTGTTTGCACAAATGAAGAAATTGAGAGCAACGTAAACAATGGCATTATCAAAGTTTCACAAAAAAACAAATTTATATTTAAAGATATAAAACATATTTGAAGCAGATGTTTTGAAACTTAATAATTGTTAATATGAAATCTAAATTCATGTCATACAATTTCACACAAAAATAGTAAGATGAAAAGAAATGCAGACATTGCAAGAAAAGCAAGGAATCGAGGTTACTAAAAAAACAAAATCACATTGTTGCAACTTAGGTTTTAAACTGGTTTTTAAATGAGTCTCAGCTGATAAATTTGAAGTGGGTGGGTATTGGATCACGCTGTTTGTTTGTGACATGTGACCATGGGGGCTGAACCGGTCAAGCATTTAATAATCAAACATTTGAAGAAAACACTTTATCAATTCTCCACATAAACAGTTAAAATATTTTAAGTTATGAAAAACAAAAGCCAACCTTAGTGAGTTTAAGAAGAACTAAAGTATAATAGCAGTTACAGAAACATGGTTTAGGGATGACTTCATGGATGAAGTTCAAATGGATGGATATGAGCTTTTTTCTGAAAATAGAGCAAAGAAAAGAAATGGAGGCGTTGCTCTATACTTAAATATTTATTTGAAAATGAAAAGAAATGACAATAATAGAGAATAATGTGATTGAGATGGTGACAGTGAAAATCATAAACAACATCAAAAAACATCTTAATCAGTTAACATTAACTGAACTTTATAGAACTATTGGATCATATTAAAAATAAGATGGAGATTATATGTGGGTATTTTAACGTTAAATTGGATCATTGGGTAGTCATGGAGAGATTTATATTATCAATTCCATTACTAGTCTGTGTCTCTTTTCATTAATATCTAAACCAACTAGAATAACAGCCCAAAGTGCAACTACAAAAGAAAGACAACATTACAAATATAAATGAGGAAATTGTAATTAGTAGTGACCATTTAACTATATTTACTGCATTTAGATACAATCACAAGATAAAGCAAAACAATGCTACAAAGCATTGTTTTGCTGAAAGCACTAAACAAAGATCTCAAAAAACAGAAGTGGGATGCAGTTTATGTTGAAGAAGATGTAAATGTAGCCTACAACTCATTCATAGAAAAGGTGATAAAATTGTACAAAAAAAATTATACCTTTTAGAAAAGAAAATTCTAGATAAACCAATGATGGCCAAAGGAATAAAAAAAGACAAAAACAAAAGAATAAATATAAAAATATAAAAATGTATTATTATGGCTTATCAGAAAACAAATCACAAGTAAATGGGGGAGCGAGAGGATGTTCCGCAAGAAACGTGAGGATATTTTGCAGTGAAAACGGATTTAGTTTGATGGGACTCTCTGACGCACATTTGGAGTTGGAGGTGGCAAAAGCTATAACCGAGGTATGATCATGCTTTTTTTTACCTTTTACTACAGAGAAAGAGAGAGAGAGAGAGTATATTAATTTATTATTATTATTTTACTATTGTTCATATAACTGTTTTATTGTGTTTGTATATATTATGTATATATATTTTATTTGTATATGCTTTGGCAACATTGTTGCAAAAACTTTCATGCCAATAAAGCCCCATTGAATTGGAGAGAGAGAGAGAGTGAGAGAGAGAGAGAGCGAGAGAGAGAGAGAGAGAGAGAGAGAGAGAGAGAGAGAGAGAGCGAACGAACATGTGATATGCACAGTATGTCCTGCATTTATATGTCTTATCAAATTTATTTGACTGGCATCTTTAATGCCCGTTTATTACGAATAGTACATAAATCCCAATAAATAGCCTCAGCCTTCCATTATTTATAAATAGTTTCTAAGTCACAGTTAACATAATCCTCACAACACTGATAAATTCTTATTTCATGATACACACATCAGCTGGTATAATTTTGGAACGTAGAAAAAGACATGTATATTTTTTTTATTTTCTAGACTGGACCTACATATGGAAGAAAGATGATGAAGGGGTATCTCGCTATGAAAGGAGTGTATGCTGCAGAGACACGAATTGGATCAGCGCTCAGAACCATGCATCAGCCATACCATGAAGCAAGACGTCAGGTCTATTACTGTCTCCTCTTTAATACCTAATCAAATATGTGGAATTTATATGTAAATATGAGATAATGTTTTTTTGTCTGTGTTTTTTGCTGTTTAGCTGCAGTTACTTAGATTGTATAAGATTAAAAACTTACAGATATTTATAGTAAGCCTATAATCAGAACAATCAGAATGCCTAATTTTCAAATTTACTTTTTTGACAGAGACACAAATAGACATAGGTTATATTTGTAAAATATGCAGCCATATAGGACTAATGAGATTTTTTTTGTGTGAAATAGTTACATCGTTTTCCTATCTCTCTTAGGGTGCCCGCAATCTCAACCCCATACCATATCAAGCTGATTACATGGGTCAAAAGGTTCATATGGACCAAAACAAAAAACTGGCTATGTTTGGGGTTACACATGTTTTAGCCATCGATGGCTACAGCAAAAAGATTGTTGCTCATTTTACAATGCCTATAAAAAATAACCTTGCCATTGTGGTGTAATATTTCTATGTGAAGGGTATGTTTTTGTGTGCTTAGGTTATTATTCACTTTATGGTATGGTTTAAATCATGATAAGTTGTGCAAACACACACAGGGAAAATTTACTGGACAGGACAGAGAGTCTTTGTCTGGAGAAACCAGGTTTCAAAGGAAGAAGATGCCGATGAGGAGGGGTCCTCAAAGCCCTAACGAAATAGACGTAAATAAACTGTCATGTGAAAACTGTATAAAAGCTTGGGTCTAATGTACAATCATTAGTAGAGCAGGTGTGTCTACTCGGGTCGTTTATTATGTTGGTTGTGAACAATAAAGACTATATGGCATTGAAATGTTGGTGCGTTTGTCACCGGGGGCCCGGAGGGGGCCAGGTTCGTTCTGATCACCAAACTAAGGTACCACAAAGAATGCGAGGGGGACGAGCTTAGAATAAAACAACAGTTTATTAAAACAAAGTTAAAAAGAGTCCAAGTTAAATCCAATAAAAAGGCCTGGATAAATAAGTTAAAAAAGGGGAAAGGCTATAACTAATAAAAGAAAGAGTCACAAAGTAGTGGGTTGTCGGCAGTCTGTAGAAGGAGATGGCAGGGATTATTCCTGGTCTCCAGCCGTCCTTCTGAGCCCGGTAAGTCTGTCCTTCAATGCCCTCCCGGCGGTCCTGGCTGGCTTCGAATTCCCAGTCCTTCGTTCACTGCTTTAATTGGCTAAAACACAAATACAACATCTGGTTCAACCGACGCTCTAAAAACACAGATAAAACCCACAGCACACAGCGTTATTCGGGACACGTCCCTTTACTTATCGTTTATGAGCGTTGTACACGGTCTCTCCCAGGGATCTGTCGCTTCGGAGTTCCGTCTCCTCTCTCTCCTCCGCTTCTTCTGCCGTTTCTCTCCCTTTTCAGCAGTCCATCGATTCCCGCCGGAGTTCCTCGACCGTACCAGTCCCTGGCTCTCTTTCTGGTCGCGGGTCACCCCAGGCCTCCTCGTCGGCCCCTCGCTTCCCGACCTACCAGTCACGCCTCCGGGTCCCCTGGCCTCGGGTCTCTCTCGGAATCCTCCCGACGCGGCTTCCATCCGACTCCGTCATCGTCCACCTGCCCTCTCCACTACCGGCGCAGTCCCTCGTCCGTCCCAGTCCCTCGTCTTGGCTCTCCGGTCTCAGGGGCTCCAGGCTTCCTTTTCAGCCCTCCGCACTCGCCCGACCGGTCGCCTAGGCTCTCCGGTCTCAGGGGGGGTCCAGGCTTCTTCCTCAGCCCTCCGCACTCGCCCGACCGGTTGCCGTCTCTTGGGTCCACTGGGCTCAGGTCACGAGCGGTCCTCCCGGGCTTCCTTCTTCCCTGCCCGGCGTCCGCCAGGGCCCATCTCTCCTTCCGCGATCCCTTACGCCCTCTCCTCGTCCGGCGGTTTTTCCCCGTCCGCTCTGTCGTGTCCCTCTTCCTCTCTGTCCTGTGTGTCTGAGCCTTCTGTGTCTGTCTGTGTGTCCCGTTTTAAACTAAACAATGAGAATCCTCATTGGTCCCTGTGATTCCCCAGGTGTGCCGGCGCTCCTCATCAATGATTAGCCCGACGTCACCTGCCTTAAAGGGCCACACACCCTCGCCGGAACACAGGGAATTTGGGGACACCGCGACACGTTCATGACTTATTCCATCTGATTGTGCCAAAGACTGAGAGGTCAGTTTTGGACACAACACCATCTATGAAGATGTTTTCAGGTAATAGCAATTATTATTATTGTGGACACTAAAGAAAGTGCATACACATGGCTACCATTCATGATAGAATATAAAACATATAATAACTGTTGAACATCTACAGTATATTATTATGAAGCCTATTATACTGAGAGTAACTAATAACAGTTAATTTGAAAAGTTTTGCACAAAATAAAACACTTTTTTCATCCAATAGGCCTGCAGTACTTGCCTATGGTATGTGGGACCAGGTACGAGTAGATCATGGCAAGGAGTTTTATTTGACGCTTTTCATGCAGGAGCTGCTGTCATCTCACCACAATCAGGAGCGAAGGCCATATTTACAGACTTCATTCACAAAGGTACAGCTCAACAGTTTGTTTGGTTGCTTCAGCAATTCACTTGTATGCCTGTTTTTTTATTATTATTACTATTAGTATTTTTGCTTCAGCAGCATACTGTTGTTTTGCATGCATGAGACAAATTGTCGTTGCTATTACTATGCTTTCCAAATTTTAGAGTTAATTTAACAAAATTAACTATGGCTGAGAACATGTTTCTTTTTAAAAGCTGGTTCCAGCTTAACAATAAAAAATGACATCCTATTTGTCTTCAAGCAGAATTCCTGTTAAAACTATAAATTTACTTGTTCGGTGGTCAATGTGCATAATGACTGCTGAGTTAATACATTTACTGGGAATTCTGCATTACAATTTTCCTTAATAGACTAAGATTTATTTACCCACCAGAACAAATTGACTGATGACACATCTTTGTTGCAAATTCAGAATCATATAGTTGAACAAATCTGGCCTGAAGTCAACAATCGTGTCAACTATCCACTGAAGACAGCACTTATGGGGTTGGTGGATCAAGAGGAAATAGACATTAACAACAGCCTTGTGAGATATTGTGTGTCCAACCTTACTGGCCGCTTGTGTGAGATTGGTCTTACAAGGCTGGTGGAGTCATGGAATGCTCATAGAATTCCAGGTGAAATTACGGATTACAATTATTACAAGAGGCATTCACAAGTTTTAATACCAACAGTATGGTCTTTATTTCACAGGTAAAGGAACACCAAATGACTGGGTGAGGTGGATCCTTTCCCGTCCTACCTATCCCATAATTCTTTTCGGCAGAGCGTAATGGCCAATGAAGCGAGCGGTAGCGGAGTGGGAGAGGAGTATGCTTTTAGATGTACGTTTTTTAAAAACTGGCTTTTAAAAAAAATACGTGTTTTTTTCAGTGGTTGTCATACATTTTGTTAAGTATTTTATTTTATTTTTTTTACATTTGTACGTTTATATACCAAAAAACATTACTCGTAAACTAGCTTCTTCCTTACAGCCTGTGTGAATATCCCCTTACACACAGCTAATTTGTTAGTGATTGAAGCTGTTGAACGCTTCCAGGGATGAAAGAGCAGACAGAAGTTTTTATAAAGCTCCGGGGAAAGAACGATGAGCTCTTCACCGGAGCAAACAAAAAAAAAAAGCTTAGCGCTGTCACGGTTGCTAGGCGACAGGAAATGAGCAACGGGTAAGGGAGGGAACTGAAAGAAGGGTAGGCTGTCCAAATTCACAAACACCGACTTCCGGGTCTTGCGGTCGTCGGAGGACCCCTCCTCCTTCAACCGGGTAGGAAGGATCCTAAGGAGGATGTAGACCCTGAATTTGGACACAGCCAATGACTTTGCCCCATACAAACAGGCATTGCTCTTATAATTGTCAACTCTCAACTCGTTGTCTTATAACCACAACTCAGCTCAATGTGTGAAAAGCCATTAGCTCTATTTAACTTGAAGACTGTTAACTTTAAATTTGTTTGTGTTAAAATTAAACATTTTAAAACAAACATTTTCTCCTCTTCAAAAAGGGATCTCAGAACAGAAAATGTCTCTGACAGACCATTAATTTCAAATATGGTGTTGTTTGCAGTGTTCCCTCTACATTTTGCACAGTGCACAGAGGTCTCCTTCCACTGTTTTACACATGTTTTGCAGCCAATAATGCTCCGGCAACACTCTGTGAAGACTGGCTCCTCGATGAATTCTAAAAGACAAAATGAGGAAAAACTAGTCATTCTGTGTGTGTGTGTGTGTGTGTGTTGTCCATATGACCTTAACTCTTAAACAGCACCCCTATTTTTTGAGAATTTTCTGAAAATGACATATAACTCGCTCGCTCCCTCACTTTCATGCAAGCTCAGTCCTCTAGGCATTGAATTGTGGTAAAGTGCTTCAGCAAGTGTACATCGGATGTAAACTCTAATTCAGAGAGAAAGTAGTAAACGAATGTAGGGAATGATGTCGTTCACTCAGATTTCGGACACCGAAACAAATTGGCAGACACCCTAAATAGTGCACTATATAGTGGATAGGGAGCAAGTTCAGACACAGCTTTTGTTAATGTATCGTTACACCATGTGTTGTAACACAAAGGTCTGCATTTGTACATCTAATTAATTGTAGTGGATGAGACATAGGTGACCATGGTTCGAAAATGTAATAATGCATATTTGGAAAATTACAATTCTGGATCAAAATGGATTCAAAATAAGTGTACATGTGGGACAATGACTATCTATTGTGTACTCACTCATACAAATAACACAGCAGAATCCTTGCTTGATGGTCTGTAGCTGTGAAGGAGTCAGGATCACTCTTTGAGTGGCAGCTAGATTGGTGAGCTCTCTGATTGCTGCAATGATATCTGGTAAGGTCTGTGATGCCAGTACAAGCTCTTCTATCTTCTCAGTGACCTCTCCAATTCCGGCAGCATCTTCATCTTTTCGGCTAATACAAGGAAATAAATATAATAGATATATGCTGTTTGTGTTTTAGCGGTTTTGCTTGTGGTAACCAAATAAATCTTTGGCCCAAACATTATAGAAGCCACTAAAATACAGAAGCATTGATGGCCAAAGGGTTGGCAAACCAGTGCTGTTTTGAAATAAAGTTTCAATAGTCTGGACGACAAAGGTAAGGACAAATATAAGTAAATAAACAATGCCTTTCAATATTTGGACAAACAAGAGAAATACGAATACTTAAGATTACCTCATTCTCCTCCTTTTAGAGCCCTGTACCTCCTGGAAGGCCTGTTATCTTTCTTGCATTTTGTTTCCAGTACTGGGACCCTTTACATTAGGGGTAAAAACCAGGAAAAAAAAAGGTTAAATCACCATGAGCTATCTCATCCCCTCTAATTTTAAATCACAAAAGTAAAGACTTAAAAATAAAAACAAAATTAAAGGGTTAGTTCACCCAAAAATGAAAATGTCAGTTATTACTCACCCACATGTTTTTCTAACCCTATAAGACTTCCTTTCTTCGTCGCATCATAATTTAAGATTTTTATGATGACATCTGATAGCTAAATTACTCCTCAGTAGTGTTATAGGTGGCCGAAACTTGCTCGATCAGAAAATGTATTAAGACATTGTTAAAATAGTCAAAGTGACTCCAGTGGCTCAACCATACGTTTATCAAGCAACAAGAATACTATTTGTGTGCAAAAATAAACAAAATAATGACTTTACTCCACACTATTCATTCTCTTTAGCATTTGTCTTGTGTTTCTCTGGTGTTTTTACTTAGTCTATGTGCGTAGAGCTTCTGGGTTGAACGTCACACGCACCACTCAAATGACCTGCGTAGACCAATAGTGAGCCTGCGTGTGTAGACTATTCATACGTTATAACTAAGTAATCTTATAATATAGTATGTTTTTCGCAAAATTGCGACAAGCAACTTAACTGGAAAAAACAGCCGCTACTTCTGGTTTATGTGGTAAATCATAAAGTTGCAGTTCAGAAAGTTGTAGTTATAATTTACTACTGTTGCTTTCCAAGTTACTGTTATTAATCATTTAATATTTTCAGAAAAAATAACAAAAAAAAAAGGAAAAAAACTATTATAATATGTTTATCATCCTGTATGTACTGTAAATAACATAACCACCAATGTATAACATCATAATATGCCAATTAGATGCAAATTAGATGCATAAGTTTATTTAACTCATAATCTGTGGGTCATACCTGACATTTTTCTAATTTACAGTAGGACTTATCTCTTATCATTATAAAACCACAGTCCTTTGATATTTGTATCTCAAAAAACAGTATTTGTCAAAATAAACCCTGGCGCCTAAAAGGTTAAATGGAATATTGAAGAACATGAATGAGCTGGCTGAGTGGCCCCATTGGATGTCCACTCCTCTCACTCCTCACTCGCACCCACCCCCGCTCCGTCCATATACGTCTCGCTCCGTTTTCGCTCCAGGGTTGTTTTTTTTTTTTTTTTTTAATAACACCAGTGTCTGATCAGAAGATGCATGTAGTGTAAAACGAATATGCAGTACTAAGAGAAGAAATTCCATACTTTATTGGAATTTTGAACACTGAACAGCCCCAAACCCCTCTGTCTCCTTACTGTGTTTTGGTCCTGGGACTCCTGGCTCATGATTGGTAATTGAGCGATAGTGGAGCGTTTCGGAGCGGGAGAAAATCACAACGCTCCAACATTTAAAAAATCCGCTCCTCGCACCGGGCAAAATCACACAGCTCCACTCCCACTCCGCACCGCTCACATACTCTGATAGACAGTGGCGGTCAAATTGCCATTATCCTTCAAACAAATCAGTCCATTTCAAATGACGGGAAAACAAAATACAATCCGCATGATGCCAAATCTAATGCTGGTAACATTGAATTTGTCCTGCTCAAGGTCAAACATGCTCATTTCAAACACAGTAAGAAGCAGTAATTTTATGAAGACTATGTGATGTTACACGGAAATTTTCTTCTAACCAGCTCCTCTGTAATGGAACCAGCTCCCAGTCCAGGTAAGGGAGGCAGACACTCTCTCCAATTTTTAAGATATTTCTTTTTGATAGAGTTATAGTTCATCTAGAGTATAGGTCTAGATGAGCGTCACTACCTGACACCAGTGAACTGCTGTGAGAACAGAGGGACATGTGAAGCAGCAAAGGTTGGTAGGGGGGGGGCTTATATTCAGCAAAGCTACTGCTCATAGATACCAGAAGCCCCCTATGAGGTTTTGGAACAGAACTATAATACCCCAGGACTATCCACTAAAATTATGACTATCTCTTAGGCCAGATTTCTCTAAAATGGACCATAACAAAGTGGAAGGAAATGGTGTCACTTAGCTGTGATAATTTTTGTGAAGGACTGACACAAGTAAAGCTAAGAATCATGCATCTGAGCCATTTCTCTCCGGGAGCTGCTGCGTGCCTCCACCTCAGTTTGCCAGTGTTTTTTGTGGTTGTCTGTTCTACTTGGGCCAGTCCTCTCCTCAGCTGACCTAGCCACAGCCCTTTGTCCTGCAGATGTCGGCCTGACTTTGTGGTTTGTTGTTTCAGCACAAAGCTGCTCTGTGACCAGGGTCTAGTACCTGCCAGTGTTATCGTTTCTAGACAGCTGCTCAGAGCCAGGGCAGGCTGGGCATAAGCCGGGCATAAGCATGGACAAACAAAGGGGTAGGGGCACAGTTGTGAGGAAGGGGACCATCACACTAAAACCATTCAATCAGCAAAAAAGCCATATCTATAGGGACAGTCTGCCTGAAAAAGAGTAGTCTATATATCAAAGCAATGAGACCAAACTTGAGATCAAATCATCGAATCATCAGATCATCATCGAAACTGTGTTCAGCTAAACTTAGGCTCCAGTTTAATGGACTGGAGGCAAATGTGGCACTTAACTCAAATGAAACTTGGATTGCATCATGGTTGTGGATTTCTGAGTTAGTGACAAGTGTTGGACTCTGAACACCACACTTCATTCATTTCAGAACCAGATCCTTCTTCTACGCAGCCATAATGTTGTAACTGATGCAGTATGTGGTCAGGCATTGTCATGTTGGAAAATGCAAGGTCTGAAAGAGACAACGTCTGGATGGGAGCATATGTTGTTCTAGAACTTGGATACACCTATATATGCCTTTCCAGATGTGTAAGCTGCCCATACCACAAGCACTCATGCAACCCCATACCATCAGAGATGCAGGCTTCTAAATTGAACATAACTACTTTAGTCAGGATGACATGGCATCCTAGTTTTCCGAAAAGAAAGTTTGATTTGTCTGACCACAGAACAGTTTACCACTTTGCCACAGTCCATTTTAAATGACGCTTGGCCAAGAGAAAATGCCTGTGCTTCTGGATCATGTTTAGATATGGCTTCTTTTTTGACCTATACAGTTTTAGTTGGCAAAGGCGAATGGCCCGGTGGATTGTGTTCACCGACAATGTTTTCTGGCAATATTCCTGAGCCAATGTTGTGATTTCCATTACAGTAGCATTCCTGTATATGATGCGGTGGCCCGAAGATCACGGGCATTCAGTATGGCTTTCCAGCCTTGACCCTTACGTACAGATTCTCTGAATCTTTGGATGATATTATGCACTGTAGATGATGATAACTCTTTACATTTTTTTTCTGAGAAACTCCATGCTAATATTGCTCCAGTATTTTTTGTCACAGCATTGGGGGAATGCCCATCTTGACTCCAGAGAGACACTGCCACTCTGAGAGGCTCTTTTTATTTCCAAGCATGTTGCCAATTGCAAATTGGTCCTTCAGCTGTTCCTTATATGTATATTTAACTTTTTTGGCCTCTTATTGCTACGTGCCCCAACAATCCCAAATGTGTAGCTCTCATGAAATCCAAAATGAGCCAACATCTGGCAAGACACTTCAAAATGACTCACTTTCAACATTTGATATGCTATCTATGTTGTATTCTGATTAAAATACTGAAATTTGAAACTTACACATTATTGTATTCTGTTTTTATTCAAATTTGTACAGTGTCCCACCTTTTTGGGAATTGGGTTTGTACAAATGTACAAACCCAATTCCCTTTTTTGTACAAAAAAAGTACAAAAGCAGAAGCTTATTCGTTTTTTTTTTTTGTTTTGTTTTGCTTGTTAAAGTCAATGTGCTTTTTTGGAGGAAATTTCTGTAAGCACTTTATTAAATTTGTAGTGTAATTTGACGTTTTCTTACCACACTTCGGAACGTTAACTTTGCATATATTACAAACAGCGATGTTCTGGCTTGCTTCCTGCTGTTAGTTTCAATACTAGTAATACTAATAATAGAGTACACATCTGACACAACAGTAGATTAACACCACTCGTTTTGTCTGGGTTATCTTTAAGTGACTTGGGATCTTTTTTTGAAATTGCAGTTAAATTGACAAAGTTGACTTGTCTTGTCAAGGATTATTATTAGAGTTGTTTGTGTTTGTTTAAAAATTAAAGGGGCATTACGTAACTTTCATAAAAACCTAACAGTTACTGCCACCAGTGGTCGACTGTAGGAGAAACTACAGTCAGTGTCCAGCTCGCTTTCGCGTTCAGACTGGCACGTGTTCGTACGTGCATGACTGAGTCACCGGAGCATTATCTTTCAGTCTGTCGCACTGAAGGACTTGGACATTTACTTGCATCATGTTTACAAAGGTAAGAAAAGTTACACTTCTGTAAAAGTGTATTGCTGAACAAACTTTGAGAGTAAACTATATTTTATTTTATTTTATTTGTAGAGTGCTGACACAGCAGTAAAGCAAACTCTTGAGACATGGAAGATTATAAAGCACCAGACTGACAAATTGCGTGTTTTTTAAAGAGTTGTTCAACGCATTATAGCTGTTGTAACTTAGTATATATTATCTACTGTATGTTACTTTTGTTAAAAGTGAGTCAAGAAGGGGGAGGGCAAGAGGTGCAGAAGAAGAGGCCATGGGAGGCAGTCTTGCCAGATTGGGCGGGTTCCAGCCCAATTGGGTGGTTTTGAATTTGATTATGCGGGTAAAAAATTGGCTTGTATGCAAAATTTTGGCGGGTTTGTGATCAGTTTTAAAACTGCATTTTATAGGCTAATTATTAAAAAAAAACTGTATGTACAACACTGCATCCAATTACTCTTTGTGGGCCCATTTCATAATTGTGTTTGTGTTGACATTGCCACGCTCACGCTCGCTGATGTTTAGCATTACAATAACAGCTACAGTCAGCTCAGTCTCGCAGAAAAATCAAAATGTCGAAGTGGGTATACTATATATATACTATATATAAAAACGCCACGGGTCCGTTTTTTTGGTTTGACGCGCTGCGTCAAAAACTATATGACCAATGAGATTAGCGCTTTTGCTCACGGGTTTGGAGCTTCTGAAATTACAGTAAAACACAACTTGGGGGCCTCAAACACAAAATGGTCTTGCAGAGCACACATACGCAACGGCGAAGAAGATATACGCCAAGTAGCGTCTACACTGCCGGGAAGAAATAAGACGAAGATGCAAGGCAATGTCAATGTAGAGCTGCTGGTCTCGTTGGTGTCAAAACATTACAATGAACTATATGACAAACGCGACTCTCTTCTTCTGAGTGAAAAGCGAGTGTCAGAAGCGTAAATTTGCTCAGCGCCACCTTGTGTACCGGGGTATTTCTGTTTTACATTAAGCACCATCTAATGTCAGGGAATGAATTTGCATGTTCTCTCGGCTCATCGTCAGCGAAAATCGTTTGGATGTGAACACAAAAAATGCGTTGAAAAACGCTGGCGAATAACGCTGGCGAATATTTGTCCCGGTGTGTACGGGCCTTTAAGCTGTTCTCCGTAAAATATATACTGGATATATATGAACAGAAGAGAGACCCGTGGAGGCCTAACTATTTTAAATAGGGGAAGTTTAAGCTTTTTGCTACACCCAAAGATTGTTTTTGGTTAGTCTTTGTTTTCCAAAGCTTTTTAGCCAGTATGTCTTCGTTTTTTGTTAATTAGTTTGTTAGTTGCTGCTGTTCATGAATGGAGATCACTTGCTGTTAGCTAAAAGCTAACGCTAGCTGTGTTTGATTTAACTCCGCTGTTTTAAATCACTTTTTCATCGTACAACTGCACTAAATGAACCACGTTCCAGTTTCTAGGTGAGTACATTTTTGCATGTCTTAAAATACTGCTCAGAATATATACATTTGTTATACGTTCGTCAGCTGACCTGAAGGTGGCTCTCCACCGTTTTAGCTTAATATGACACACTGGACCAACCTTGGTTAATATATATATGATATGCGGTCATATCTAACCATCAATTTGTAAGGAATTAAACATACTGCTCTTATAGTTTTTAGTAAGATAAGGATGTCTCTGACTGAATAATTACTGCAGTTCGCAAACAAGGTAAATGCCATAATATAATCATAATAATAAAAGCAAAAATTTGAAGTGGGCTTAATGTACTCTTTTACAAAGATCTGGGTTGTATCATTTTGATAAATACATTTGAAACGTGCCTGTTTTATAAAAATAGATATTGTTCTTTCACAGATTTCCTAAAGGTGATGCTGAGGCTGAGGCTGATCAGAAGAAAGGCTCTTGTGGTGTGAGCACTTTGAAGAGGATATTCAGACAATGCCCACCAACCTCTGAGACTTTTTACTCTAGAAAACACTTTCCTTTACAGTCATACATCTCTTGAACATTACTGTAGCTAAAGTGCATGTGTTAGTTTTATATTTGTACATTTATCATCTGTAAGTCAAGACAACAGTCACATTTAAATGTTTAGGACAGGTTTTAAACATGACAGACATGACCTCTGACCCAGTACAGTTCACATTAACTAAAGTATTATATTTAGGCAAATGATAGTCCAAATCAAAGTCCACTATTTTCTGAAAAACAGTTCTTACACACACAGTAACGTACAGTGAGCTGGTGAATAAAAACTAAGATATGTGTTTTTTTTTCTGTGATTAACAGTACATCTCATGTTCAGAGGTGACCGGGCCCAACAGCAAGACGGTCTGCTGCTCTGTTCTTGGACAGTGTGTGTGTGTGTGTGTGTGTGTGTGTGTGTGTGTGTGTGTGTGTGTGCGCGCGCTCCTGGACAGTTGACATAGCCCAGCCTCGTCTTCCTCAGCTTCATCCTACATCACATCCTGGTCCATCTACAACTTCAGCGTTTTTTAAATGAACTTAAACAAAATAGACTCTCCGTTCATTTATGTGCTGCAAGGTTTGAAAGCATATATAAACTGTTTTTTAAGATCTTGAATCTGACATAATTTAAAAACTTTATTTTTAAATGCACAGAGTTAATAACTTGTAAAAAGTTTTTTTTTATGTTTTAAAGAAACTTAAATAACATGAAAATATATGAAAGCAAATAGATAAAACTTTAAATCATTTATTACTATAGTGTTATTTTAGAATGTCATAAGCAATAGAAGTTTTTGTGGAAAAAAGAATCGGAAATCATAAAACATATTTTTTGTGTATTTTTAAATTGTATAAAGTAGTGCTGCAAAGATGGAAGGGTTTCTTGAACTTTCAGGTTGCTCCTGAGGTCTTTGACCTGCAGTTGCACAGGTAAGGAAACTGAAAAACAAAAATCAAAAATGGTTTAACACAGATTTACTCCATCTCAAAACTACAGCATCTTTGACTATAATTTCTAAATAACCAGTTTCTTAAAAAGGTATGCAACATGTCTATTTTAAGTTGAAGAAAACTTATTAACCACAGATGCTAAGATAGATATCATACAGAAACTATCATTTTAAATAATCTACTTTATATATTTTTACAACATACAGTTTATAATTACGAGGCTATCTAATGATAAGCAGTTTAGTACTATTGCTAGCTGTAGATGTGTTTTAGAACAAAGATGACAACATGGTACTTAGTAAAGTAGGAGAATATTTAAAAAACGTAGATAAAAGTGAAATTCACCTGAAGTAGAGCAGCAGCAGAGGGAACAGTGAAGGAGCAGAGATGTTTTAGCTCAGGTCTCTGTCGGGGCCAATAACAGTAGAAGGGGTAAATAATAGTGACCTGAAAGGGAGATATAATCATTAAATTAGATATTGCTTACATAATAATACACTTCGTTTTACCAATATATTATTCTATACATAATTTGGGTAAAAACTAAATATAGGAAAGGCAATTAGTTTTAATAACTAATGCCATTAGTTATTAAACAGTACCAATATGTCAACATGTTAGATTTTCTGTCACTATTTTTCTAATTAACTTCTCGCATTCAGGTACTTGTAATTTACAAATAGAAGAGCATATCACAAGAGCATATGTAGCATCACCAGACATCCAGCTAAAACAGATTGCAACCACTGACTTAGCTAAAGGTGAATAAACCAGAAAACTCTGCTGTAACTGAAAAACATGGTGTAAATAAAACCTATTTTATGGAAAACAGGAAACATGAATCTGTGCCAAAAGTGACGGACAGAGATATCCTGCTGCTTTTAGACGGTGCTGTCAGAGACATAAACAACAGTTGTTTTGTTACATGCAGCTATCCAAGTTCTATGGTCACATAACAGCACTCCTCCCACAAGTCCTGTCCAAACACACAGGGATTAAACAGCGGATAGTACACATGGGTGCAGTTGACACCAGGAAGGGGGAATCAGAGGTTTTAAAAAAGGATTTCTCCAGGCTTTTAGATAAACTTGAAAATCTGTTCCAGGCATTTTTGTCATAATAAAACACTTATCAAGCTGAGGCCCTGGGAGAGAACACTCCCCCCCAGCTCCATAGCTGCAGTCAGAAGTCGCAGATTGGAGAAGCGAATAACAGTCAGATTGTCTAATCAGACAAACCTGATTCAAATCCCCGTTAAACAGATAAAATCTGGTCCTGCTCAAATAGACTTGAAACTTGCAGTGTTCAATGTCAGGTCTTTAGGAAACAAATATTTTTAATTAATGATTATATAACTTCAAAAAAGCTTAATTTTAAGTTTTTAACAGAAACATGGTTAGACAGCAAGACTGGAACTGCTGTCCTTATTGAATCCACCCCATCAAATTTCACATTTGCATCAAAAATGTGGGAAAACTTAAAGGGTGGTGGTGTATGTGCCTTTCTTAGGGATAATATTCTTATCCCGAAACTATCACTTGGGGAGTTTTTATCATTTGAGTGTGTGTCATTCAAAATGGAGTTGAGGTTTTCTCCATCTATTTTATATATAGTTCTTTACAAACCACCCCAACAATGTCATGATTTTATTGATGAGTTACTGAAATGCTTTCGGTTATCTGCACAGAATATGAACAAATAGTCATATCAGGTGATATTAATGCGCATGTGGATAATGTTTGTGACAGGAATGCCAAAGAACTTTCTACTATTCTTGATACTTTTGGTCTTTGTCAGCATGTTAATGACCCGACTCAGAGGTCACACTCTGGACCTGGTCATTACTAAGGGTGTTCATTTTTCAGATGTCACTGTGATTGATGTTGCTCTATCTGATCATTCTTGTGTCTTCTTCCATCTGTCCATAATTCCAAAACCTGCTGCTGTACATACACGATGATATGATAACACCAGGACACAGTTTATGGAGGCAATCAGGTTTGAAAATGCCTCATCAGGTCAAGATGATGATTTGTTGAATTGTTATACTTCAGGTGTTTGAAATGTTATGGACACCATTGCTCCTGTTAAGGTTAAAGTGATGAGGAAGAGGCAGAAAGCTTCATTCTGTCAGGGCACACAAAAGGTAATGCCGAAAAGCTGAAAGAAAATGGCGTAAATTGAAACTCTTCATTTATTATGAAGTATACAAAGAAAATTTGCATGTTTTCAATCAAACTTTGCAAAAAGCAAGAAAAATATTCTTCTTAGAGATCATCAACAACAGCAGTAACAACCTGCCCTTTAATAAACCCTCCAGCTCAATTTCTTCCAGAATTAGTTTCCACCACTAAAAGCAATGAATTTGCATTGTTTATTAACAACAAGATTCAAGGCATTACCCTTTAAGCTCGAGCCTGTTTTTTGGTGTGTCTGCTCGAAAAGGACATGTCCACAGTAAATTGACTATATCTCTGCAACTACAAGGTGTATTTCAATAATTCTGGTGTCAAAATGAAGGGGGCACTTGTGAGATTTCCCAGAACGTTCCCATTGATTGTGCAATGTTACAGTTTCAGATTAAATCAAGACGGAAAACAGCAAAATAACCCTAAAAACATCTCCGCCTTAAAAAAACTAAAACGCAATATTTGGATTAATATCACCTTTATATGAAGTCTGTTGAAGCTCAAACACCATTTAAAATTACACCCAAACATGTGCCAACATTACCTGCACCAAATAAATTTGTTCTAATGTTAAACAAAACAAATTTTTTAAGATTTTTTTTATGAAATGGACAGGCGGAGTCTCCATTATAAAGAATAGGGCAGAATTTGTATATTTTGGTACCACCTGTTTTTGTTTGCTGCTGTTTGGTCTGTGTTTGAAAACATTTATAAATGGTTTATTTGTGCTTGTAACTGATTCTCACAGGTGTGCTGCTTTGCCATCATTTCCTGAGAGTTTTAATCCCTAAATTCCCCCAATTGGGGTTCATGGGAAAACATGTAAAAGCCCCCCAAATGGGGGGCCCTCGGGCTTATTAAACATGCTCCAGTCCAAAAGGTATACTACAACACTTCAGCCACCTAGGAGACCTTTGGTTGGTGTTAACACATTTTACACCCATTAATGACAGAACAATAGAAAAAACTGTCTCCAGCCTGAGTTCATCCACCTGCTGCCTCAATGTTTTACCCACTAGATTTCTAAAATCAGTAATAAGCAGTTTGTTACCACAACTCACTGATATAGTCAATAATTACTTACAGTCTGGAACATTGCCAATGGCCTTAAAAACTGCTGTCATTAAGCCTCTCCTAAAGAAGAGCAGTCTTGATGCTACAGTGCTCAACAACTATCGGCCCATATCAAACCTGCCATTTTTAGGGAAAGTCATCGAAAAAGTTGTATATCAACAACTTAATAACTTTCATTTACATAGCAACTGCTTTGATCCTTTTCAGTCAGGTTTTAGGCCCCATCACAGCACTGAGACTGCACTTATCAAAGTCACAAATGACATCCGTCTGAACACTGACGCGGGCAAAGTCTCTGTCTTAGTTCTGTTGGACTTGAGTGCTGCGTTTGATACAGTGGACCATGAAATCCTGTCACAAAGATTAGAGGAGTGGGTGCACGTGGCAGAGTGGTTAGCACTCCTGCCTTACAGCAAGAAGGTCGTGAGTTCAAAACCCGGCCGACCCAAACATTCTCGGCCGACTCCGGTCTTTCTGTGAGGAGTCTGCATGTCCTCCACGTGTTACCGTGGGTTCTCTCCGGGTACTCCGGCTTCCTCCCACCGTCCAAAGACATGCATGTATAGGTTAATCGGCAACTCTAAAGTGTCCCTAGTGAATGAATGTGAATGTGAGAGTGAATGGTTGTCTGTCAATGTCTGTCTCTAAATGTCAGCCCTGCGACCAACTGGCCACTGTCCAGGGTGTACCCCGCCTCAGGCCCAAAGCTGCTGGGATAGGCTCCAGTCACCCGCGACCCCTAACGGGACAAAGCGGTAGAAAATGAATGAATGAATGATTAGAGGAATAGATAGGTATCTCTGGAACTGCTCTTAAATGTCAGTCCTATCTTGAAGACAGGAAGCACTTTGTTTCGGTTGGTAATTGTGTATCAGACCAAATGACTATGACATGTGGGGTTCCACAGGGGTCTAGCTTGGGACCTCTATTATTCAATCTTTACATGCTTCCTTTAGACCAGTTAATACACAGCTGTGGCCTACCATAATTATGCAGATGACACTCAGATTTACATTTCACTCACAGCAGATGAAAATGGACGAATCCAGTCACTGTGTGACACAATCGAACAGATTCAAGTGTGGATGCTTAATAATTTTCTCCAACTGAACAGAAACAAGACTGAACTAATCATCTTTGGGCCACAGAAACAAAGAGAAAGTGTCAGCAGTCACCTCGAGTTGCTTTCTCTAAAATCTAAAAAACAAGATAGAAATCTAGGGTTCATCATGGACTCAGAATTTAATTTCCACAGTCACATTAATTCAACTACATCATCTGCGTTTTATCACCTAAAAACATTTCCAGAGTCAAAGTTATAATGTCTCAACCAGACTTAGAGAAACTTTTCATGCTTTTATCTCCAGCAGGTTAGATTATTGTAACGGCCTGCTCACTGGTCTGTCAAAACAAGGGTTAAGACAGCTGCAGCTTATTCAGAACGCTGCTGCTCGGGTTCTAACTAACACCAGGAAGTACAACCACATCAGTCCAGTTTTAAAATCTCTGCACTGGCTTCCTGTTGCTCAGAGAATAGACTTTAAAACACTACTGCTGATTTACAAGTCTCTTAATGGTGTAGCAGCAGAATATATTTCTGACATGCTAGTTGCTTATGAACCTCCTCGAACTTTGAGAACATCTGGGACAGGCTTCTGCTCATGCCCAGAGGTAGAACTAAACAGGGTGAAGCAGCATTTGGAACAGCCCCCCAGATGAAGTAAAACAAGCTTCAACACTAATAGTGTTCAAGAAGAGGTTGAAAACCTTCCTCTTTAGCTCCACCTTCACTACAACTTAAAGTTTTTTTTTTATTTATCTGCACTCTTTTAAAATGTTTTAAAGTTTCTTAATCTAAATCTTGTAAATTGTCTTTTATTCCTGTAAAGCACTTTGAGTTACCTAGTGCCAGTGTGATAATGATTTGACCACACATACTGCCCAGCAACAGACTAGGCGACTCTCTGAATTACTGTAAAGACCATCTGGGGAGCTGAATCTTCCATGCTGTGCCAAGCTGCAGAAAAATTACTCATCGTCACAGTTCCCTCACAGGAAGCCAGATGGCAGTTGTGTCCAAATACTCCAACAGACCTTGGCCACAGCAGAGTACCTGAAACAGCGGGACCCCTTCTGCCCCTAATTCTTCTGTTGCGTGGACAGTAGAGTCAGCCAACAACAGTGAGATAGGTAAAAGTCAAATATGAACTGATATCTTGTCTCAGGGCACGTTTTGAATACAATATATCCTGACAATATGTTCTATCACATAACAATTAGAGCAGGTCTGGACCATATTCTTTAATTTAGCTTAGAGGGAAACAAAACAATCCTCCATGAGCAGCACTTGGCAACAGTTGCAAGAAAAAACAGGCTTTTAACAGAAACAGAAACCTAGAGTAGACCTAAGTTCTGGGTTGATGCAATAGAAGCAATTGAAGAACCAGCAATAGAAGAACATTAGTAAAAATAAGTAATGCTAGTATTAGTAATAGTAGCAATAAATAAATAACTTGTATAAAATAATTGAGAACCTTTTATAAAAATAGTCCTAACTGGACCTGTTTCTTTTCTGAAGCTTCAGTGAGTTCCAACCCAGTCCTTCTCATCTCAAGCCCGTGCACGTGCATTTATACATTTTTTTGGCCTTTATTTAACCAGATAATCCCATTGTGATCAGCGATTTGGTTTTTAAGAGAGACCTGGCCAAGAGGCAGCAGCACAGTGTTACAACATTCAGACAACTTAAATAAAGCACATACACTGAGTTCATAAGACGCATGAGATAAATCGTGGATAATTCCTGAGTGAAGACTGAGAGACAAAAACAGAAACTGAGATTTTCTTAAAGTATCTGACAAACTGTTGTTCTATTTAGTGTCATTGTGGACTGATTTATCACAGCATGGAGTGAGTAAATACTGTGTTTACTGCATGAAGGACACATAACGGCTGTTTTTATGCAGCGACAATAGCATATATAGCATTTTACTGAGTAGATTATTGTGTGTCTTCCTCATGTCTTTATGATGAGAATGGGCTTCCAGTTACACAGGTCTTTATGCAGTCACTAGTTGAAAATGTACATCCATCCACAACAAAGACGCACTCAGCTTTACTTACTTTTATTCACCTTTACTCACCTGCTTTGTGCCTAGACATCTTCCTGCAGCAGATCCACAACTGAATGCAGGAAGGTTTTGTCTGTTTCTCCTATAATTAATTATCTATTCATCCATCCATGTGATGCTTCTTGTGTCAGATTATGCCCTATTTTACTCATATTCACCGCTATTGCTCTTAATTTATTTCAGTAAAACACAAGCGTAACAAGTCCCCTGTCAACAGAGTGAGTTTCTATACATACTGTACATGACAATGAGAGTCTGACTGACGATGTCTCTACCTGATTCTCTATCTCCTCTATACCTGTATAAACACCATGTGGTGGGCTGAGACCCTGTTGGTAGCATTTGTTTTCTAGATCTGTTTGCATGACTCTGCAGTTCAGGCAGGTGCACCTCGCTGGCTGAGCCCTGTTTGGTTTGGCTGGTCCTGGTGTGGCTCGTCTGTTCTCCAGTACATCCAGAAAAAAAACCCTGTCAGTCGAGTTACAACCATCTGGAGAACTGCTTTGTAACCGTGCCTGAAAATGTACCAACAAGCATTGTTTAGATTACAGAGGTACTGTATATTTGGGTGTGTGATCATGTGAAACAGTGAAATAAACAATAAGCTGAAATGATACAGTGAGAATACATATATGTTGTCTCAACCTAATGCAAAACTAATTGAGGTTAGTTATGGGTCATAGAAACAAGCAAAACTTCTTCACACAGTCATATTCTTTTCTCTATATAAGTTCTCAGTTTTACTGCTGAGTTTGACATTAGCTGACCAGATAAAAATGAAGTGCTCCAACATTTGTGCAAAGACTCCACAAAATAACAGTAATAGTAACACGTACAGTATCCTGCCTGATATAAGTTCATTAACTTTAGCTGTTATCCTGAGGAGACGGCTGACGTTGGTGAAAGCTATGTGAATTTTTGATGTAACGTTAGATGCTCAGCTATTTTAGACACATTAAATGCAGTCGATAATACATCATACAAAGTGCTGCAGTTTTGTTTTGAACACCACTTTATAAAACATGTCATTGCTAAACATTAGTCGCCCTCTTCTTTTCTATGTCTCAGGAGTTCTCTTTACTGCTGTGTCAGTACTCGAAAGTAAAATATAGTTTACTCTCAATAAAGTCTGTCAAACAACAAACTTGCAGAAGTGTAACTTTTCTTAAATTCTCTATAAATGTCGAAGTCCTGTGAACAGCTGTAGCTGGCTGACCCAGTTGTGCACGTACAATCGCACACCAGAGAGAGCGAGCAGAACACTGACTGTAGTTCTCCTAACTGCCACTGGTGTCAGTAACTGTTAGGTTTTCTAAAAATTACGCAATGCCACTTTAAGGCTGCTCCCCTATGTCTAGCGCATAACACCAGCATAAAATACTTCCCCATTCAACAAATATTTTTTTATTATTTAAGTTGACAAAAAAAAAACAACCAAACCCAGACCCAATAAGTTGTTAAGTCTACATACTTATTTGTAAAGTACAGATGACTTTGGGACTCATCCGGTGGTGGGCGGAGAAGGCTCAGTGGTAGAGTGGTCGTCCTTCAACCGGAAGGCAGTTCCATTCTCACTCTACCCACAGTTCATACTGTTGTTGTGTCCTTGGACAAGACACTTAACCCACCTTGCCTCCAGTGGCTGTAACACTGGTAATTACTGTAGAACAATGTGAGTCACTTTGGATAAAAGCGTCAGCTAAATGAATAAATGTAATATCTGACACACAGACACTGTCGCAGCAGTGCTATAACTTTATTGAATGCTACTCATTTCGTCCTGACCAACGCTGTATAGTCCAGATAGATCTAGCCTACAGTCACTTGTTATTACAAAGATCCAAGATCCAGGTACTGGCTAAGATAGACTTTTCAAAAAAAAAAAAAAAAAGATTGAAGACATTTTAAATGAGCTAAGCTTGGAAATTGACAATATTCGGGCAGAGTACTCTCAGGCAATGGAAGTAGCTGAGAAAGTCATCAGCTCACATGATGCACAAATTAGCAGTCTTGAAGTTACACCTGCTGGGGAACACGGACCAGGCCGCAGCAACTAAATTGAAATTAAATGACACCTCCAAAGATGACAAATAAAAACAAGCTTCTAAGACAGCCAAAGAAAGTGAAAGGCACACTTGACAAAAATAAATGTAGACATTGCAAGAGATGCAAGGTTACTAAGAAAACAAAATCACATTGTTGCAACTTGGGTTTGGAACTGTAGAATATGGATAATAATTACAGAAGGATCAAGTGCTGTGCAAATCAGAAATATAAATTAAATCGATAAATAAATATAAAAGCAGGTTAGTGAGAAAATGGTCAGTCAGTTGCCTTTAGAGCTAATAACATCACAAACCCTGACTGTTTATAGAAAAGAACATAGACATGGAATAAGAGAATAAAATATATGACATAGATTAAAAAATAGATGAACACATATTTAATAACATAATGACTGTGAATATTACATTGTGGAAACATTTAATAATAATCAAACATTTGAAGAAGCCACTACAATCATCCACATAAACAGTCAAAGTCTCTATTGAAAGTTATCAAAAACAAAAGACTACTTTAATGGGTTTAAGAAGAAATGAAGTATAATAGCAGTTACAGAAGCATAGTTTAGGGATGACGCCATAGATGAAGTTGCTCTATACATAAATTCAAATTTGAAAAGTAAGAAAGTAAAGGAAATGACAATAAAAGAGAATAATGTGATAGAGATAGCGAAAGTGAAAATCATATCTGAAACATCAAAGAACATCTTTACAGAGTACCAGGCTACTGTGTAGTAACATTAACTGAAAGAACTAGAATTACTTCCCGAAGTGCTACTACAATTGACAATAACTTTACAAATATAATGAGGAAATTGTAAATTGTATTTTTTTATTGCAGATGTTAGCAACCATTTAACTATATTAACTGTATTTAGATACAATCACAAGATAAAGAAAAACAATGCTATAAATTTAACCCTTTAATCCCAAGCCTGTTTTTTGGTGTGTCTGCTCGAAAAGGACATCCACAGAAAATTGAATGTATCTCTGTAACTGCAAGGTGTATTTCAATAATTCTGATGTCAAATATGAAGGGGGTACTTGTGAGATTTTCCAGAAGGGATTTTTTTCAATGTGCATGTTACAGTTTCAGAATAAATCAAGATGGAAAAGAGCAAAATAACCCCAAAAACATTTCAGCTTAAAAAAATATATATACTGTACATCATTGCCCAGGGACAGATCCGAATGGACCCAGAGAAACTCACGGCAGTACAGGAGTGGCCGTCCCCTTCCAGCCGAAAGGAGGTGCAGCGCTTCTTGGGGTTTGCTAACTTTTATAGGAGAATTATCCGCAACTTCAGCAGACTTGCAGCCCCTTTGACGGCTCTCCGATCCAGTTCGCAACCTTATGCCTGGACGCAGGAGGCAGAAACAGCATTTTAGGAACTCGAGCATTGCTTCACAACTGCCCTGGTGCTCATCCAGCCAAATCTGGAACTATAATTTGTGGTGGAAGTCGATGTGTCTGAGACGGTAGTGGGGTCAGTACTGCCATAGTGCTCTTCCACAGACCAAAAGCTCCATCCTTGCGCCTACTTTTCTTGTAAGCTCTCTTCAACCGAGCTGAACTACGATGTGGGGAACAGAGAGCTCCTAGCGGTGAAGTTGGCTTTGGAGGAGTGGCGTCTTTCGCTGGAGGGTTCCATTCACCCGTTTGTGGTCTGGTCGGATCATAAATATCTAACATACATCCAGACAGCAAGACGGCTGAACTCCCGGCAGGCCAGGTGGGCATTGTTCTTTGATCGTTTTAACTTTATTCTTACTTATCGCCCAGGTTCCAATAATCTGAAGACAGACGCAATGTCCAGAGTCTTCCCCACGGACCAGACAGCTCCAGAAGAGGAACATATCCTGCCCCTGTCTTATAACATGGCTACCCTCAACTGGGAGATAGAATCTCCGGTCCGGCTTGCCCAACAACAACATCCCGACCATGGGACGGGGCCTCCTAATATCCTTTTTGTTCCGGATAACGTGCGTTCGGAGGTTTTGCAATGGGCCCAAGGCACCCGCCTTTTGTGCCATCCGGGTATTGGTTGCATCACCAAGGACTTGCGGTCCTCCTGGTAGTGCATCTTGTCCGGCTACATGGCATCCCGTTGGACATCGTGTCTGACAGACAGTGATGCCAGAAAAAAGTGGTCAGACTAGAGTAAGGCGTTACTCTATTCTGACCACTTTTTTCAGTAACGAGTAATCTAACGCATTACTATTTCCAAACCAGTAATCAGATTAAAGTTACTTAACCAAGTCATTGTGCATTACTATTTTTGTCATTTTCCTTAATAAAAAAAAAAGTATTTCTTCTTGTATCTCGGGGAGTGAAGTCACGTATGCGACAAGTCACGTTTTCAGCATGCATGAAGTTCACATCACGTACCACGCAGCGACACAAACGTAAACAATGGAGGGAGGTGAGAGATGTGCGTTTTCTAGATGGAAATACAGTAACTATTTTGAGTTTGTGTTAGTTAAAGATGACAACATTAAGGTCCGTTGTACACTCTGTGCTGGCGGTGACAAAGTGTTATCTAGCTACAAAAACACTACATCGAATTTGAAAAAAACATTTGGACATGATAGAAAACATGATATAAGCTTACATGTGGTGTTACACACTTGTTTTGTTTTGTTTTGTCAAACCACTCCTTGATGGTCAAAAAATTATTTTTCTTTATTTTTTTATTTTTATTAAAACAAGTATTTATGTTAAGTGAAGTTAAGTGAAGAAAGACTTATAAATCTTATTTTCTATTAAAACAAGTATTTATGTTAAGTCAAGAGAGACTGCCTTTATTTTTTATAAAAACATGTATTTTTTCAGGAAATAGATTTTAAATTCAACATTAATTGCCAGGAGATAGATTTTTAAAAATACACTTCAAATAAAGTGATTGTTGGCAAAACCAGTTGTCATTTTTATGTTGTCGGCAGCTGCTGAATGTAACTAATAAAGTAACTTAGTTACTTTTAAAATCAAGTAATCTGTAAAGTAACTAAGTTACTTTTTAAATCAAGTAATCTGTAAAGTAACTAAGTTACTTTTTTTCAAAGTAACTGTGGCAACACTGCTGACAGAGGTCCCCAGTTTACCTCCCAAATGGACAGACCGAGTGGGCAATTCAACAGATGGAGGTGGTGCTGAGGTAGCCTGGCTCCGCCCTCCTACGTACTTCCGCTCAATTTCATTTCGCTTTAGTACTTAGTCTGGGATCGCTGTATATTCTTAGGTTTCCAGAAATCAATTTTTTGTAGGACCAATCAGCGAACAGAGGGAGTGACTTGTTGTTTCCAGTCGGTTTCGGCGCATGACATACGTCACGACCACACGTTAGCGATTGGCTATGGCAGATCCTGAGTGACTCTGGGCAGATCCAATAGTTTTAAACTTCAACAGAGTTCCCGCATACAAGGAAGTAAACGCTTGTCAATGGAGCGAGGCCAGACTCTCTGTACAAATGAAATGTACGAGAGTCTGGTAGAACCAGGCTAGTGCTGAGGTGCACATCATCAGCCAATCCTGCCAGTTGGAGTTCCCATCTGCCTTGGGTAGAATATGCCCACAACACTCTGAACTCCTACCTCGGTATGTCTCAGTTCACGTATGTCACGCTGTCACATTGTGATACTTACCTCTTATTCCTGTCAGCCTCAGATCCTTCAAGTCCCGCCGTCAGTGCCGTTCAGGTTTTGCCTCTGTCTTCTCCTGATCCGTCAAGTCCCGTTGTCAGTCCTGCTCCAATCAAGCCTCCGTCTTCTCCTGGTATTCCTCGCTATCCATGAAAAACATTCTGTCAAGTTATTATTCAATAAATCTGTTTTGAGTTGATTCCCTGGTGTCTGCGTTTGGGTTCTCTGGCCGTTCATAACATGCTGGGACCATCAAATGGACTAATGCCTATATTAAATGCAAAGTTTTTCTCTGGCTGGTAGGGGGCACTGTTTCTTTGTCAGTGACAGCAGGTGAAGGTGACTAATGTACAGATGTCTTCAAGAGCCATTTGGAGCAGCTTTAACTATGCCACTGTTTGAGCTCATTCTGCCACCCACCAGTGCTTTTATGCCGCCTCTGTGCCAAGTTGTCCCTGCGTGGGTCACTTTCACACTGGATGCCAATCTGTCACTGCCAGCTGAACCGCCCTACCGCACAGCCCTTTCTGCCCGGGAACTATTTGGCAGGACTATTGTAGACAACCCCCTGCTTCACTGTGGTGTGAGAAACTTAAAGGAATGAGGTGAGAGGAAAGAGAAAGCCCTGAGCGATTTATAACTTCAATTTGCATAATGGGATTAATAGGACGTCTGTTGTCTTCAGTACTGGTGTGTGCAGAGAAGCGGGAACGGGGAGTGTAGATCAAGACCGCCTGCTAGACAGGCCTAAGACAGAGACACTATAAGGGCTACTAACAGGAGATGCAGAGAATGTGGGGGGTGCAGGGAGACAAGGAGCCTGTGCTGTGAGCAAACGGCCTCTTTTATCCCCAAGGGTGCTGTGACTGCTGGACAAAACTGTCCATCTCATTTGTTGCCTCCTCTGAGACACACTCACAGCACAGTCTGGAACTGTGTAAACAGACCTGGCCCTGACCTTGTCTCACACACTACACACACACACAATACACCTCACACACACTTCTGACAGCTGTGTATCTGTACCATATTTGCTAAGGCAGTTTCCCAAATTAAATGTACTTAATGTTTACAGAAATGGGATTATAGTGTACAAACCTACTAAAATATATCATAATCAGCTTCCAGATACAGGTAGAATAACTGGTTATTGGGTAAAGATGCCAGAGGTTATTTCTATGACCCATTGAAAAAAGCTTTGACCAATGTGCTACAGAGATACAGTTGTACTCAACAGTTTACATACCCTGGAGAATATAAATGATAACACAAATATTTTTTTTCACTCTGTTAGTGGTTGGGTGATGCCGTTTATTGTCAAACAATTGTGTTTACCTTTTTAAATCATAATGACAACAGAAACTACCCAAAGGACCCTGTTCATAAGTTTACATACCCCATTTAACTTAATACTGTGTATTACCACCTTTAACATCAATGACAGTTTGAAGTCTTTTGTGGTAGTTGTGGTTGAGGCTCTTTATTTTCTCGGAGGGAAAAGCAGCCCATTTTTTTTTTTTTGCCAAAAAGCTTCCAGTTCCTGTTACTTCTTGGGCTGTCTTGTTTGAGATCTCCCCAGAGTGGCTCATTGATACTGGGGTCAGGAGACTGAGATGGCCAGTCCAGAACCTTCACTTTATGCTGCTGTAGCCAATGACAGGCCAACTTGACTTATTATGCCTTTGTAGCTCACACATCCTCAAAACATCAGCAATCCACCTCCATGTTTCACAGTAGGAATGGTGTACCTTTCATCATAGGCCTTGTTTACTTCTACTCACTTTAGTGCGCAGTGGCTCAGAGGTATGCGGTTCGAATCCTGTTCTCCCCACAGTTCATACTGTCGTTGGGTCCTTGGGCAAGACACTTAACCCTTTTTGCCTTCTGTGTCTGTGGCACTGGTGTATGAATGTGTAAGAATGTTTGGTGAATGTATTTGGTGATGCCCGGAGAGTCCGTAGGCGCTGAATGGCTGCCACATCTCTGTCAGTCTGCCCCAGGGCAGCTGTGGCTACAGATGTAGCTTACATCCACCAGTGTGTGACTGTGTAGTGAATAAAAAATAATAGATATGCAAAGTGTTTTTGCGTCCCCGGAAAAAGCGCTATATATAATTGATGTAATAATAATACTCCTCTCAACCATGCAGCCCATTTTATTTCAAGTGCCTCCGAACCATTTTTCTGGCAGTTGTGGCTGAATTTTTTGTTAGTCTACCTGACCTTAAATTTTCTACTTCTAGAGTTTGAACACTGCTGAACACTGGCATCACTTTCTTGGATATCTTTTTATAACCCTTTTCCAGTTTTATACAGTTCAATTACCGTTTCCCACAGATCCTCTGGCAACTATTTTGCTTATCCCATGACTCTGCAGCACTGGATGAAAGTTGTCTGTCAGGAGCCCAGAAACTTGTTACTTCGCAAACACTTTCTCCCGGCTCTTTTGGTACGAGTGTTGGAACTACAACTAAGATAATAAAAACTATAAAAGAAATGTAAAGTTTGCCCGTTTAATTCCACTCAGAAAAAAGGTATACGTAAGACCAGCGCTGGAATACAAGAGTTAACGGGAGGTCAGCCCACGTGTTGTGCTGCTGGTCAACTTAATGCTTTTGGGGTCCTAACCTTTGGCCTCACCTCACACAGGAGGGGACACTTCCTGCCACAGTATCAGTAGTTTTCCACTATGTGTCCAGCCAGGGGTGTTTCTTATTATAAAACACTAACAAATGTCCCTTGTTGAGGTGTCTGAATGGACACCTCACTAAACTAAAAATCTAACTTTAGCGGTTTTGCATCTCCCCCTGTTGAGATGGTTGAATTACCATCTCACAACCAAAATCTAAACAACTGAACCATTCCGTGAGTGTAGGTGTCTAAGACTATATTCATATAACCATCTCCTTCCAGCAGTCACATGAACCTGCCTCCTGCAGGGTGCCATATCTCGGATAGATGGTCATGTGTGGTGTAAATACAGTGTGGAATATAATATAACAGTGCTATGTGTGCAATAAAAATAAAAATGTGTAAAATAAAAATTTCCTAAACCTTCACACAATTGTTAAAGAGTCCCTGAAAATATTTAATAGAAAAAGGCACAGTGGTATAAACCTATACATTCATATGTGTAGTGTGTATCACGTGGACCCTATCATATGCTGTCCTCTTCTTCCAGGGGTGCAGGAGCACTGAGATCATCCTCCAGCAGTGGTACCTTCTCCTGCATAGCTTAATAAGCAGGAGGAGGCACCTTTCCTTGTATCATAGTTATTAGGGTCCTATTTAACATGCTTCTTAAAAAGGTATATAACAACATCCACAAAATATATTTTATTATTTATACCAATTATTTTTATTAATAATATTTTTTTTACAATTTACATAAGTTCTTTTAGTGTTTTTAAGTTTTATTTTTAACCCACAGTGTCTACTGGGTGCTTTACCTACATTGTCTTTGTCTTCTCTTTTCATCTTGGAATGTGGCTTTCAGAGGTACTTTGATCTTAGTTACATTGGCTTTGATCTTTTTGGGTTATCAAGTGATTTTAGTTATATTTTGCACAACACAATACACACCGTTTTTACAACAATTTATCACACACACGCACAAACTGGTGCTACGGGATATATATATATATATATATATATATATATATATATATATATATATATATATATATATATATATATATATATATATATATATATATATATCCCGTCCACTAGTCGGCCGAGGAAACCAAGCACATCCACCCCGCATGTCTATCCCGCCAGGGCAGGTACCACAGACTGAATTCAGAAAGCCTGTGAGTATAAAATATTTATATATAGCTCCATTGAGGTATCCACTTATAATCCAACTCTATTTTAGGGACTTGATCAGATCCCAATGACTAAACCTTTCGGATTATAGCTTATTTTCATCGTTAGATATATACAAAAAACAAAATGGTGATGTACATTGGCTTTGTTCTTTTTGGGTTGATTGATTTTAGTTATATTTTGCACAACACAATACACACCGTTTTTACAACAATTGAAAAGCCCACCTCGCATAGATTGGCTGTGGAGAAAGGGAGCATAACTGAAATTAATTGTCTCGGTTGGTTCCCCAGTTTAAGTGAATCCAAAGGAAAGAAAACTTTCATTGTATTGTATTGAGCTTACCTTTAATGGCTGTCTTCTGCCCACTACTCAGACTGGAACCTTTATCTGGGTTAGAATTTTCTCCAGGACCCAGGTCAAATAGATAACCTGCACACTCTGCTCTGGTGACTGTCTATAAGTAAGGGACAAATGCCAATGACATTTGGATTAAAAACTACATAAAATGCATATTTTAATGACACATCGAAACTCTTTAACAACTTTGTCACTTAGTGACTTCTGTTGCCCGTAATTATGCAAATTAGTTGTGCCGCAATATATGCCCTTACACAAGCCTAAAGAGGCCTGTGTCACTGCCACATTGCCTTGGGATGCACAAGCACACCTGAGATAAACCTGAGATTATTTATCATCTGTACACTGTCAACAGTACAAAACCAACAATGGCTTGTGTTTTACACATTACTTCATTAAGAGAAGTGTGTTTTCTATCACGCTCCCATTCGTTGAACAGAACACCATTTACATTTTTGCCTTTATCTGAACAAACGTCCTCTAGAGTATTTCCCAGTTAAGTTTAGTTTGTCTGTAATGAGCCTTTCCTGAGGGTGAGCTGTTGTTCTGTCACAGTTCTGTGACAGAACAACAGTGAGAGGAAGCCGGGTACTCCGGCTTCCTCCCACCGTCCAAAGACATGCACGTATAGGTTAATTGGCAAATCTAAAGTGTCCCTAGTGAATGAATGTGAGAGTGAATGGTTGTCTGTCATTGTTTGTCTCTAAATGTCAGCCCTGCGACTAACTGGCCACTGTCCAGGGTGTACCCCGCCTCAGACCCCTAACGGGACAAAGCGGTAGAAAATGAATGAATGAATGAACGTGGCAGAGTGGTTAGCACTCCTGCCTTACAGCAAGAAGGTCGTGAGTTCAAAACCCGGCCGACTCAACCATTCTCAGCCGACTCCGGTCTTTCTGTGAGGAGTCTGCATGTCCTCCACGTGTTACCGTTGGTTCACTCCGGGTACTCCGGCTTCCTCCAACCCTCCAAGACTTGCATGTATAGGTTAATTGGCAACTCTAAAGTGTCCCTAGTGAATGAATGTGAGAGTGAATGGTTGTCTGTCACTGTCTCTAAATGTTAGCACTGTGACTAACTGGCCACTGTCCAGGGTGTACCCTGCCTCAGGCCCAAAGCTTCTGGGATAGGCTCCAGTCACCCGCGACCCCTAACGGGACAAAGCGGTAGAAAAATGAATGAATGAATTTTGGTCATTGTTGAAATAACAATTATGTTACATGATTACTCATTAACTCATTAAAATATTTTGGGTTTATTGAACTAAATAGCGAATGTGTACATAAATAGCTTAAAAATAAACAGAAAAAAATTAAGAAAAAGTAAAAAATGAGACCTAATGAATTAGAGGAAGAATCTACAGGACTTCCAGATTTCTGGCAGTGCTGGACAGTGTAATGGTTGATGAGCCTAGTTGAATGGAGAGGTAGGGGTAGGACTTTGGGTTGGCTGGAATCACAAGCAGTTCTGTTTTTCAGTTAAGAAGTTCAGCTGCAGGTGATGGTCCTTCATCCAAAGTGAGATGTCACTTAGGCATGCTGAGGTCAAGGTGGTTGTTCAGTGTGAGAAAGGATGAGAACTGGTTAAACACAACTTGCTCCAGGGCTTTGGCAGTGAAGGGAAGGAGGGAAACCGGTCTGTAGTTTTCTAACAGTGTAGGGTTGAGAGTGGGTTTCTTCAGTAGTGGTGTGATGTGGGCCTTTGAAAGCTGTGGGGAATGACCCAGTGGAGAGAGATGAGTTGATGATGTGGGTGAGAGCAGGCACAACAGATGCAGAGATGGCCTTAAGGAGATGTGTGGGGATAGGATACAGCGGGCAGGTGGTAGGGTGGTTAGAACTAATGACCTTGGAAACATCTGCTTCAATTAGAGGAGAGAATGAGGAAAGCAAACACAGATCAGGGGTGTGGATGAGTTCGACAGGTGCTGGTGCAGAGAACTGACTGCTGATGGTGGCCGTTTTCTTTATGAAGAAAGACACTAAGTCATCAGCTGTTAAATAGGATGAAGGTGGGGGAGCAGGCGGACAAAGGAGGGCAGAGAAGGTTTTAAAGAGAGTGCGTGAGTCAGGTGAGTTGATGATTTTAGAGTGATAATAGTCAGTTTTTGCAGATGTGACATCAGCGGAGAAGGTAGAAAGGAGAGACTGGTAGAGACCTGGAGAGAGGTTATATAGGGTCTTTTGACTTGCGCCATTTTCTCTCAGCTGACTGGAGTGTGGAGCACAGAGTGTCGGTGGAGCTGTTGGTGTTCAAAAGAGAGAGCTGCTCAGAGAGGGGAAGCGCAGCAGAGACAGCAGAGGAAAAGCGGGAGGGAGTGAGCGTATGTAGGTTGCATAGGAAAGTGACCAGCGGCAAAAAATTTGTAGTGTCTGGAGAAGTTAGGTCAAGGTCGAGAGTTATGAAGAAATGATCAGAAGTGTGCAGTGGGGTGACATGAGTGTGATGAGTAGAGCAGTACCTTATGTTGTAGCTCAGTTGGTAGAGCGACCGTCCTTCGCCCGGGGGGGTGGGCGGTTTGATCTCGCTCGAAACATTCCAAAACATTATGACATCACGCTCTTCCCCACGTACTGTCGTTGTATCCTTGGGCAAGACACTTAATATACATTGCCTCAGTGATGTTCTGTAACACTGGTAAATAGCTTAATGTATCTAAAGCGCTTTGAGTGCCTACTAGAGTAGGTGGAAAAGCGCTATATAAAACTAAAGATTATTATTATTATTATTAGGCCCGAGCCGGTTATCACCAGGAGGGCCTATTGTTTTTGCTATTGAGCTATTTTTTATTTATTTATTTATTAAATTTTTTATTTATTTTTTTTCTGCAAAATTATCCTCAATTTGTCCCAGTGAACATGCGCGAGAAGTCATTTTTATTAGGCCCAAAGTTCAAGGTCGGCGAAAAATTTATGTATTTGAAGTCCCCGAAATAAAAATATGAAAAATGACTCCTGGTCCAATGGAAAAAGAAAGTAATTTTTTTCCAATGTAGAAATACAAAACTTGGTACATCCATAGGACACCTCAGGGCAAGCAGAAAAGTCTATGACAGCCACAACCTAAAATCAACAGGAAGTCCGCCATGTGGGGTGAAAGGCGCAACCACCTAAATTGCACCCCTTACGCCAAAAGATTCAACTCATTGTGTTTTTGTCTAAATGGCCCCAAATTTGGTGAGTATCATCTAGACACGTGTGCCAACAAAAGTTGTCATTTTGTTTTTGATATCTTATCGGGTGTGGGTGTGGCAAGCCTGTAACGAGCCGGCCATTTTTGTGGTAATAAATTATCCCTTAACTCTCAAACGCCTTCTCAGATTGAGTTGGACACAAAAAGGCGTTTGTGCACATTCATGACCTGAACACAAAGATATGTAAATAAAAGGGTTAGCTTTAGAAATGGCCCTCTAGCGCCATCTACAAACTTATAATGGGACCCAAGAATTTAGTTTGTCATAGAGACATGCAATTTAGTACACACATCTCTTATGTCATGACGAACATAAAAGCCAATGACAACCATCCCCTATCTATAAATGTGTTGCCATAGCAACGGCGCAAATATGTGGAAAAAGTCAATGGGAAGGGAAAATTTTAGTTTGTCGTAGGCAAATGAAACTTGGTACACATATCCAGCATGGGTTTATGAACATAAAAGCCAATAGGGACCACACCCTATCACATACGAGAAGGCGGCCATTTTCAATTGAAAATGTGAACCACCTTAGAATACACCTCACTTTTAAAAATTGACAGAAAATAGCTGCTTCATTCAACAAACACCACAGCCTAAACTCAACAGGAAATCCGCCATGTGGGGTGAAAAACGTGGCCACCTAAATTGCACCCCTTGCGTCAAAAGATTTAACTAAAAGGCCCCAAATCTGTTGAGTATTTACATTTTACACCTAAATACAAAGTGGTGTAGCAGGCCCCAGCCGTAGCACAGGCCCATGGTGATGAAGCAGGCTTCAGCCAGAAGAAGATTCAAGCAGTAGCATAGGCCCGGTTATTTGACATTACCGGGAAGTTTAAGCACGAAATGCAATCCTCCAAGTATATGTGTCTCTGCGGTTGCAAGGGAGGCAAGGGCCTTAATCGCCGCTTGCGGCTTTAATTAGGTCCGAGCCGGTGATAACCGGGAGGGCCTATTGTTTTTGCTCAAGTTATTTTTTTATTTATTTATTTATTTTCTGCAAAATGATCCTTAATTTGACCCAGTGAACATGCGAGAAAAGTCATTTTTATTGGGTCCAAAGTTCAAGGTCGGCGAAAAATTTATGTATTTGAAGTCCCCGAAATAAAAATATGAAAAATGACTCCTGGGCCAATGGAAAAAGAAAATAATTTTTTTCCCAATGTAGAAATACAAAACTTGGTACCTTCATAGGACACCTCAGGGCAAACAGAAAAGTCTATGACAGCCACACCCTAAACTCAACAGGAAGTCCACAATGTGGGGTGAAAGGTGCGACCACCTAAATCGCACCCTTAACGCCAAAAGATTCAACTCATTGTGTTTAAATCTAAATGGCCCCAAATTTGGTGAGTATCATCTAGACACGTGTGCCAACAAAAGTTGCCATTTTGTTTTTGATAACTTATCAGGTGTGGGTGTGGCAAGCCTGTAACGAGGCGGCCATTTTTGTGAAAATAAAATATCCGTTAACTCTCAAACGCCTTCTCGGATCAAGTTGGACCCAAAAAGGCGTTTGTGCACATTAATGACCTGAACACAAAGATATGTAAATAAAAGGGTTATCGTTAGAAATTACCCTCCAGCGCCCTTTACAAAATTATAAGGGGACCAAAGAATTTAGTTTGCCATAGAGACATGAAATTTGGTACACACATCTCTTATGTCATGACAAACATAAAAGCCAATGACAACCACCCCCTATCTATAAATGTGTTGCCATAGCAACGGAGCAAATATGTGGAAAAAGTCAATGGGAAGGGAAAATTTTACTTTGTCGTAGGCAAATGAAACTTGGTACACACATCCAGCATGGGCTTATGAACATAAAAGCCAATGAGGACCACACCCTATCACACACGAGAAGGTGGCCATTTTGGATTGAAAATGTGAACCAAATTAGAATACACCTCACTTTTAAAAATTGACAGAAAATAGCTGCTTCATTCAACAAACACCAAACTTAGGCAAAATGAGCTAAACACTTGTGTGGTAAATAGACCTGTGCCTTTTCTTGTTATTTTTGCTCAATTTATATTTTTTTTTAATTAAAATTTTTCTGCAAATCTTTCTGCAAAATTATCCTTAATTTTGACGCAGTAAATGTGCGCAAAAAGTAAATTTTATTGGCCAGTGAACTTAAGCCTGGCGAAAGTATTTATACTTAAGTATTTGAAAAAATAATAAAAAGAAATGACTCAGTGGCGACCCCTGGAAAATGAAAATACATTCGGCCTATGGAAAGTGAAAGTAATTTTTTCCAACGAAGAAAGATGAAACTTGGTACATCTATAGGACACCTCAGGGCAAACAGAAAAGTCTATGACAGCCACAGCCTAAACTCAACAGGAAGTCCGCCATGTGGTGTGAAAGGGGCGACAACCTAAATCGCACCCCTCCCGTCAAAAGATTCAACTCATTTTGTTTATTCTAAAAGGCCCCAAATTTGGTGAGTATCATCTAGATATATGTGCCAACCAAAGTTGTCATTTTGTTTTTGATATCTTATCGGGTGTGGGTGTGGCAAGCCTGTAACCAGGCGGCCGTTTTTGTGAAAATAAAATACCCCTTAACTCTCAAACACCTTCTCGGGTCAAGTTGGACCCAAAAAGGCGTTTGTGCACATTCATGACCTGAACACAAAGATATGTAAATAAAAGGGTTAGCTTTAGAAATGGCCCTCTAGCGCCACCTACAAACTTATAATAGGACCAAAGAATTTAGTTTGTCATAGAGACATGAAATTTGGTACACACATCACTTATGTCATGACGAAAAAAAAGCCAAAGACAACCACCCCCTTTTTATAAATGTGTTGTCATAGCAACGGCACAAATATGTTGAAAAAGTCAATGGGAAGGGAAAATTTTAGTTTGTCGTAGGCAAATGAAACTTGGTACACACATCCAGCATAGGCTTATGAACATAAAAGCCAATGGGGACCACACCCTATCACACACGAGAAGGCGGCCATTTTTAATCGAGTATGTGAACCGCCTTAGAATACCTCACTTTTAAAAATTGACAGAAAATAACTGCTTCATTCCACAAACACCAAACTTAGGCAAAATGAGCTAAACACTTGTGTGGTAAATGCCTTTTCTTGTTGTTTTTGCTCAATTTATATATTTTTTTTATTTTAATTTTTCTTTAACTCTAAATACAAGGTGGTGTAGCAGGCCCCAGCAGTAGCACAGGCCCGAGGTGATGAAGCAGGCTCCAGCCAGAAGAAGATTCAAGCAGAGGCACAGGCCCGGTTATTTGACATTACCGTGAAGTTTACGCTTTAAAGCACGAAATGCAATCCTCGGAATACATGTGGTTGCAAGGAGGCGAGGGCCTTTATCTCCGCTTGCAGCTTTAATAATAATAATAATAATAATAATATTATTATTATTATTATTATTATTATTATTATTATTATTATTATTATTATTATTATTATGTAGATTAGATCTACAAGATTATCAGACTTGTGGGTTTCTAATTTGGAAAAATGATGCAGTCAAGTTATTGTTAACAGCCTGTGGCTTTTCAAGGAGGATGCTGAAGTCTCCTAATACCACCAGAGGAGTACCATCCTCAGGGAAGGATGAAAGAAGCACGTCCAACTCCTCCAAGAAATGTCCAAGCTGACCTGGGGGTCGATAGATAAATACAAAATGACTTTTAACAGGATGGGTGAAAGTAACAGTATGAAACTCGAAGGAGCTGTTGTCACACAAGGATGATAGGTGTTTGAACTTCCAGTCAGTAGGGATAAATAGTCCGGTCCCTCCACCCCTTCCTGTGACACGAGGACTGTGGGAGAAAGTGTGATTATGGTATAGGCCAGCGGGAGTGGCAGAGTCCTCTGGTTTGATCCATGTTTCTGTAAGTGCTACAACTGAAAGACCAGAATGTTGAACAAAAGCTGTTATGAAATCAGCTTTGTTCACAGGAGACTGACAGTTCCACAAGGCTATTGAGAAAGTAGAAGGGGCAGTTATGGACAGTGATAACATGCAGATTTTAAAGGTTGCATTGCCTTTTGTCTGAAACAGATGGTAATTTTCATGTTGTATTGACAATAGGGATTTGAAAACACATTGAAGAAGAGCAGAAAAGGAAATATGCAAGAATAAATACAAATTAGAAATAATAAATTAAACAAGTGCAAACAATTAGTACAGAAAAAGTGCAATGAACTGTGTGCACAGTTATTAGGTAAGTTGTATTATTGAGGATTAAATTTGTTATTGTACAACTATGGTGCTCTTGGTCAATCCAAAATGTTAACAAACCATTAAACCTGAACATTTAAGTAGTAAAAGTGAAGTTTTGGTTTTATTAGGAGAATATCTACATGTACACCATTATTACATACTGTACATACTATTAATGTGCAGAATTATTATGCAACTAAATGTAAAACAAAAATTTGCCCATCTCACTTGTTTATTTTTAACTGTTAAAGTGAGAATATTACACAATCTCAAATTTTTACAAATAAACATTTCTGAAATTTCAAAAAAAAAAAAAAAACAGTAGCCACCCTTCTTTTGGATAGCAGTCACAATCCTTCCATTCACAGAGTCAGTCAGTTTCTTAAACTAGTCAGAATCAACTTTTTGTGCAGCTGCAACCACAGCCTCCCAGACACTGTTCAGAGAGGTGTACTGTTTACCCTCACTGTAAATGTTCTGCTTGTCTTGCATTAAAAGTCTTCACAAAAGATGCAGACCTTTTCCTGTACCACTGTTTAAATAAAGTGTCTTCGAAAAATCGGCGTAGGTCTGAGAGTTGTGAAAGCCCCCCGGGTGGTGGGCTTTTGCATGTTTTCACATGGACCCCAATTGGGGGACTCAGAGACAAAGGAAAGCAACTCAGCTACAAGCACAAATCAGCCATTTACATTTTTCTCCAAAAACAGACCAAATAGCAAGCAAACAAAAACAGGTGGTACAAAATATGCAAAATTCTGCCCCATTCTTTATAATAGAGACATCTCCTGACCATTTCATACTAAAATCTTAATAGTTTTGGTTTGTTTCACAATACAACATTTGTATTTGGTGCAGGTAATGTTGACATGTGTGGCTATAATTTTAAATAGTGTTTGAGCTTCAACAGACTTCATTTTAAAGGGATATTAATCCAAATATTGTTGTTTTTTTGCTTTTTTTGTTTTTTTAGCTGTTTTCCATCTTGATTTATTCTGACACTGTACCATTGCACTTTCAAAATCTCACAAGTGCTCCCTTCATTTTGACACTACAATGACGTTTCAACTTATGTGTCTTTTTCAGAGGTGGTTGGGTTTAAGCCTTTCTTACCTTGGCCATGTCTATGTAGTTTATGGAGGCAGTCAGGTTTGGAAATGTCTCATGTTGTCAAGTATTTTTTAATGTAGTACTTTTCCACCTAGCACTCCAAAGCGCTTTATTAGTGTTACAGCTGACAGCACTGAAGGCAAGGTGGGTTAAGTGTCTTGTTCAAGGACACAACAACAGTATGAACTGTGGGTGAGAGTGGTTAGAGAGTTAAGATGTTTTGGGATGTTTCGAGCCAGTCAAAGGATGGCCGCTCTACCACTGAGCTACGGCTGCCAATTTGTTGAATTGTCATACTTCAGGTGTTTTAAATTTTATGGACACCATTGCTCCTGTTAAGGTTAAAGTGATCAGGAAAAGGCAAAGGGCATCGTGGAGCAATGCTCATTCTGTCAGGGCACAGGAAAGTGAAATCCAAAAAGCCAAAAGAAAATGGCTTAAATTGAAGCTCTTAATTCTTTATGAGGTATACAAAGAAATTTTACATTTTTTCAATCAAACTTGCAAAAAAGAGAAATAGTTTTCTCAGAGATCATCAGTAACAACAACCGTAACAGCTTGTGTGTCCTTAACAACTGCTTTGATCCTTTTCAGTCAGGATTCAGGCCCCACCACATCACTGAGAATGCACTCAAAGTCACAAATGACATCCGTCTTCATACTGTCTGCAAAGTCTCTGTCTTCATTCTGGAATCCTGTCACAAAGATTAGCGGAATGGCATCTCTGGAACTGCTCTTAAATGGTTTCAGCCCTATATTGAAAAAAGGAAGTACTTTGTTTTGGTTGGTAACTGTGTATCAGACCAAATGGCCCTGCCATGTGGGGTTCCACGGGGGTCAATTTTGGGATCCCTATTATTCAATCTTTACATGCTGCCTTTAGGCCAGTTAATACACAGCTGTGGCGTATCCTACCATAATTATGCAAATGACACTCAGATTTACATCTCACTCACAGCAGGTGAAAATGGACCAATCCATTCACTGCATCGAACAGATTGACATGTGGATGCATAATCATTTTCTCCAACTGAACAGAAACAAAACTGAACTATTCATCTTTGTGCCACAGAAACAAAGAGAAAGTGTTAGCAGTCACCTCGAGTTGCTTTCTCTAAAATTATAAAACCAGGTTAGAAATTTAGGAGTCATGGACTTACTTAGACTTACATTTCCACAGATAAATTGAGTCAATTACATCATCAGCATTTTATCACATTAAAACATTTCCAGAGTCAAAGGGATAATGCCTCAACCAGACTTAAAGAAACTTATTCATGCTTTTAGTCCAGAGACTAGCTTCCTGTTACTCAGAGAATAGGCTTTAAAACAGCACTGCTGGATTACAAGACTCTTTAGCACCAGAATATATTTCTGAAATGCTAGTTGCTTATGAACCTTCTCGGACTCTGAGAACATCTGGGACAAGCTTTCTGCTCAAGGTAGAACTAAACAGGGTGAAGCAGCGTTTAAGTTTTATGCAGCAAAAATCTGGAACAATTTCCCAGATGACGTAAAACAAGCCTCAACTCTAACAATGTTCAAGGGGAGGTTAAAATCATTTTCTCTTTCAAGATTCAAGATTCCAGATAGACTTTATTTGTCCCCAAGGGGAAATTAGTCTCAAGCTTTAGCTCCATGTGATGGAAAATTAGAAAATTAACCCCGGACCTTCTTGCTTACTCTATGTAAGCTGATTTATTACAATTAATTAAGTTATTATGATTAATTAAGTTTTTATATACACTCTTTAATACTCTCTTCATAATTAAAAAAAATAAAAATAAAAATAAACAATAAACACTTTAAGCCCATTAATAGATACATGTAAATGACACTGTATTTTCATGTCTACAAATCATTAAGTAAATTATTAAATTGTTAATTACACATTTATGATTAGCTAGTGGTCTATTGTGTTACCAAAATGTTTAATAAACCTAGAGTCCAACACAAATGATTCGTTATAATACTATTAAAATATGCATGGAATAATATATTACAATAATATGATTTTAGGTGCTTAAACAGTCCAAAAGTTGGCCAGTGCATGCTTCTCTACAGACATTTTTAGGTAGTTCTTTTTGACAAAGCAGAGCTATGATAGCCTGGCTCCGCCCTCCTACGTACTTCCGCTCAATTTCATTTCGCTTTAGTACTTAGTCTGGGATCGCTGTATATTCTTAGGTTTCCAGAAATCAATTTTTTGTAGGACCAATCAGCGAACAGAGGGAGTGACTTGTTGTTTCCGGTCGGTTTCGGCGCATGACATACGTCACGACCACATGTTAGCGATTGGCTATGGCAGATCCTGAGTGACTCTGGGCAGATCCAATAGTTTTAAACTTCAACAGAGTTCCCGCATACAAGGAAGTAAACGCTTGTCAATGGAGCGAGGCCAGACTCTCTGTACAAATGAAATGTACGAGAGTCTGGTAGAACCAGGCTAGAGCTATGAAGCTGTGGTTAAGAGATTCTCATTCCGTATAGCCAGGGTTGGTTATTATTTTGTTTCTTTATTTTTTTCATCATTTCTTGCTTCTCTTTTTGACTCTTATTTTGATTCCTTTTAACATCATCCTAAGCAAGTCCTGAAATATTCCTTGAAATAGGCCTATAGTAAAGTGTGGGAAGTGTGAGATGACACATACAGCAGCAGATCCCCTCTGACCAGGTAAATAAACCCTTAATTACCATCCGTCTGTCTGAGCGCCATTCTCCTTCAGCCTCCTCTCTTCTCTGCCGCTCTGCACTGCGGTTTGCGGTGCTCACCTCAAGGCTGGTGGTTGTGGCGCGGGGCTCCTCCGAGAGTCTTCCCTTGTTATTATCCTTAAACAAGCAATTACAGCCAAGTCCCCAGTGGAACAAAATAAAGCAGGCACACCCAAAGAAAAGCTCTGGCTTCTTCAGATGACAAATTACAAAGCTCTCCCGGGCAATTTTTTTTCTTCACTCCATAGCAAGCCTGTGATGGGGAAAGATGAGTGGGAGAAAAGAAAGCAGTTTAAAGAGCAGTGCACAACAACCCTAGCACAATTGCTCTGTTTGATGCCAGATGGTTACGAAACATTCTGCTATTTTTATAAATGCTTCGCCATAATTTTGGTTCTGTATTGGATTTGAGGGAAATGAAAATTATCAGGCAGCAGTTCTTTAGAGTGGGGCAGCTCCAGTTCATATGTTCGACAATTTTGGAAAACAAAATGGAAGCAGGCCAAATCAGCAGTGCATATTGCACATACACTAAAATACACAATTCAATATAAGCTCTTTTAGTTGTTGTAGATTGTAATTAACTAACATAGTGTTAGGCTCCTTAAGAGCCATGATGTCTTTAGTTAATGCTTAATGTCTAAGAAAAGGTTAAAGTAAAAGCATTTGAACTCAGTATTCAAGGTGAAGAAACTGAGTCCAGTTGCTTTTGCTTTAACCTTTTTTCAAGATGACCTGGATGACTGAGAACCTCGACAGAAACATTAATTTAATTACTTTACTATGGAATATATTACATTGACATGCAGATACTGTTTGAGAGGTAACACACGTCTACAGCATTGTGAATAAGTGCACCTAGATATTCTGGTGTAAAGTTAATAAATCACTAAACAGACTAGAATTCTACACTGCTGCATGAGACCTAAACATATTGGTTCCTTGTGAGAGATATTAAGGACTGTGGGCATGTGGGGCGCAGTGGCTCGTTCTTCAACCGGAAGGTAGGCGGCCCAATTCCTGCTCCCAAAACAATTTTGAAATAAACCAAAACAAACTATTTTTTATTGAGTGAGTCCCGCAATGGAAAACAGGAGTGTCATTGACGTCGGGAGAGGAGTAAACATGGTTGAGTGGAGAGAACTGTGGTACTGCTGATACTTTGCTAATTTGGGGATAAAAGCAGACCCTGAGCTTGCTTTTTTATTGAAAAGGTAAGACCATGTAAAATATATTGTGTTATGTTTTCAGTTCTCTAATGCTAAATAACAATGCTTGTAAAACATGGATGCTAAGCAGCTAACAGGAACTATGACTCATAGGTTACTGTCTTGTGTGAATTCTGATTAAAAAAAAGAGTGAATTATGACCCTGACTACAGAGGCTTATGAATCTGATACATTTACTGTCTAGGCGTTTTAAATACTTTTCTCAAATGTCTTTACAAAGCAGCTAATGCTAACTCTGTGGCATTTTGGGATTACACTTTGCCAGGGACTCTTTCCTTCATTACTTCCGTCGGCTCGTTTGCTCAATTACCTTCATCAGTGATAATGTGACCCAAGACAACATTATAAATGTAGCCAGGATGTAATATAAGATGTAATTGTTATCACAGTCCACCCAACAGTAACAGTCACATGTCTGACATTGGTTGTCTCGTTATATTTACTGGTCTGTTTATAGTAATAAAAATCCCATCCGTTTGTCTCTCAGTGGTGATCCAAGGTACAACATACAATAGCACTTAGACTAAATTCAATATATTTTATGGTATGGTGGTCTTCTTTTACTCACTGAAGTGTGTTTTGTTAGTATATGCCAGAGCTAAATGTGTGAATAAGGAATATTTATGCAACATTATCAACACAATAAAACAAGATAATGTTTTGCTATTATTACATCACTAACACATCTACCTACCTCTGAACTGGTATAGACACAACTCAACAGAGGACTGGTGTCAGTCACTCTCACAAGAACCATTATGTTTAGGCCTCATGCATCTCTCTCCAAATGAGAGAAAGAATCTAATTGGTCTAATTAAAATTACAACACTGCTGTGTTGGTTTTCTAACTATCTGTCAGGTAGAACCCAGGTGTGTACAACTTGTTGGCATGTCCTCATTTCTTTCAGTATCTAAAGGAGTACCCCAGTGTTCTGTTCTTAGGCCATTGCTGATCTCCATTTATGTGAATAATCTTGGTCAAAATATGTCAATTGCCTTTTTTCACTTGATTTCATGCAGTCTTGCATTTGACGCTGTTCAGTCTCATGTAAATCAGCTGAGGCTAGTGTTAAATGCAGACAAATCTAAAGTTATGGTCTTCTCAAGCAGAAAATGGCTACCCTCTCAGCTCATTAAAATAAAAACAGCTGAAAGAAAAGAAATACATCTTGTACGTAAGCTAAAGCTCAGTTTTTTTTGTTTTTTTTTCAGAAACCAATCCTGTTGATCTGTATACCAGGAAACAATTATTTTTGCAACTTTTTTACCTTTATTGGATTACGGCGATCTCCTTTTTATTAGGGATGTCCCGATCTGATCAACTTGATCAGAAATCGGCCCGATCACGTGATTTCAGACTCGATCAGAATCGGAAGTTACCTCCCGTTCAGGACTCGATACTTCTCGATGAGAATATTACATATGTAGCCGAATCGGATATATATGTATATTCTCATTATTTATTTTAACACATCATATTGGTTTAAATGCCGGCAAAGTAGAACACGGAAACAGTTTGAAGCAGAAAGCGCGAGAATGTCTGCGGTCTGGAGGTATTATAAAGTAAGATATGAAAACTTGGGATTGCAAGAGGTGGAAAGAAAAGGGCTACATTTAACACAACAAACCCGATACGGCACCTCAAAAACAAACACTCAACACAATACACCAAATTTACCAAGGCAACCCAGCTGAAGACGAGTCAGCTCACGCTGAGGAGAGTTTAAAGAGGAGAGAAAAAATGCCCCGTGACAGCATGAAGGCGCAGGACATCACAGCCAAGAGAGCACAAATAATTGTAAAGAGTGACCTGCCATTAGCCTTTGTAAAGAATCCTGGATTTCTTATGCTTATAGAGAACGTAGAGCCTCGATTTGAAATGCCGTCTCGCCACTATTTCACCAAGATGTTCTACCAGCCATTTAGAAGAAGATTTCTGACAAACTACTTGTCCTGTTATCAGATGTACCCCATGTTTCGTTCACCACAGACATCTGGAGTTTGTTCGTAGATCCCATTTCTTGACTAAACATTACCGCACAATGGATTGACTGATGTTTTGTTTTACGTCATGCAAAAGATGCTAAACAACTGGGGAATTGACAAGCAAAGGGTCCATGTAAATTTGCCTTACTACGCGGCAACATATATTGATATTGAGCGCCTACAGCAAGATGTACAGGTGAGATTCCTCTCGAAACATTCTTTAATGTATTTCTATTTTATTATTATTTTCCATACACTTTGCACAAAAATAAAGTGAATCATGTTCTCTTATGTGCAAACACGATGGAACAGCAGCCTCTATATGCTGCAGAGCCTACCACAACAAAAACGTGCTCTTAGTATCTATGCAGCTGAGCGCACTCTACCAGCAACACTGACAGCTCACCAGTGGGAGCTGATGAATAAGACTGCTGATGTGCTATCCTCCTTTGAAGAGCTGACCAGAGATGTGAGCAGGGACACAGCAACAGCAGCTGATGTTATCCCTGTGATAACAGGTAATTTGTATTTTTTATTGATTAATTTATACTGTAACATTTATTGATGTTGTTTGAAACTAACATGCATTCATTAAGTAATTCATTCACTTGTTAGTCCTCAGACATGTTCTGTCTCTGGAGGATGATGATGATCAGGGAATAAAAACAATGAAGAGGACTCTGCTGGAGGCAGTGGAGAAGTTCTTTGCTGATGTTGAAACTGAGCTACTTTTCTACATCTCTTCTAGATCCCAGATACGAAGATGGGCAAGTATAGTAAAATTAAAATGCACCTTTTGTACATCATGTTTATATAAAGTCAAGTCATCACCAGACACCAGTATGACAATTTATTTTTACTTCCTTTTTAATTGTTGCCCAGTTGCCTAACAGAAGGGCTGTGCTATGTGGTGTCTCTTCTTGTCTTCTTGTCCAAAACAACAAATTTATCAGATTTATAAGCCTCAGAAGTCAGGATCATAATACACTTATGGTCTGAAGGTTATTTAACCCAGAAATTTTGAGATGTTCCTGTTAGCATCCTCGTTATACAAGCATACTAGGGATGTCACAATTCTCAATATAATATTTAACCGTTCAATACGACATCCACGGTTCAATACGCAATTGTGAATTGCGGTTTTACGTTTAAATAATTTAAATGTGTCTTATTTCTTTCCGAATTTACTGTTTGCGTGTGCCTGAGCTGAGAGGAGAGAGAGAGAGAAACTCCTCCCCGCGAGTAAATATTTAGGGGGCGCTGAACCATTAGCCTATACCAATCCACACTTTAACATGGCGAGCGGCGGTGAAGTTAGGCTACAGTACGAGGAAGCGCCGGCGTCTTTCAAATCCGTAGTGTGGAGACATTTCGGTTTTGCCGTTGACTATAACGCCGAGGAAGAAAAAACGGTAAACAAAAAAATGACTGTCTGCAAGCATTGTTTTACACGTGTAGCCTACTCAAACGGTAACACTTCCAACATGAGTGCACATCTGCGGCGCCATCACCCAGCAATATCACTGTCTGAAGGCAGGATAGTAGAGCAGGTAATGAAGTCCTCCAAAAAACAACAGTCCCTCGCTGAATCCTTCCAGCATACATACTGGTTCCGAGAGACACATAAAAATAACAAAGGCAGTGGGGTTGCGAAAGATTTGCAGCCGTTTTCAGTGATTGGAGACGCGGGCTTTTGTCATCTTATAAAAACTCTCGATCCGCGTTACAGACTACCTTCTTGCACTTTTTTCAGCACCGAGATAATTCCCGACCTCTATGAAAAGATGTGCAACAGTATTGTGCATGAATTGGCTAAAGCACAGAGCCTTGCTCTGACCACAGATGGTTGGACCTCGCGGGCAACAATGAGTTACCTCACTGTAACTGTTCACTACATGTCGGATTGGGAAATGAAAAGCGCTGTACTCCAAACGCGTCCCCTGTATGAAGTCAAACAAGCGCTCATTTGGCAGAAGAGTTGACAAATGCAGTGAATAAGTGGAAGTTGAGGAGGCCAAATATGTTACTCCCAGTCACCACAGATAACGCTCCAAATATTGTGAATGCTGTCCAAGAAGCTGATGGGCTGGGGCCACAGATAAGTTGTTTTGCGCACGTTGTAAACCTAGCAGCCAAGAAAGCAGTGTCAATCAATCTCCTGGGGAGGGTTAGGAAAATAGTAACTTTTTTTCACAAAAGCACCAAAGCCCACCATGTTTTGACTGTGAAGCAGGAGATGTATAACTTGCCCAGACACAAGTTAATTCATGATGTCACAACTCGGTGGAATACAGTACATGACATGTTGGAAAGATACACAGAACAGCAGCCCGCCATCTATTCTGCCTTACTGGACAAAGATCTGAAGCTGTCTGTCAAGAACGTAACCATGTTGAATGACAGTGAACAGAAACTTGCAGAAGAACTGATTCAGGTCCTCACACCACTGAAAACAGTGACAACTCTCATGAGCAGTGAAACAACCCCCACTATATCAATGATTCTTCCTCTGAAAGAGATGATACTCAAATCCATGTCACCAGGAGACCAGGACAGTGCGACAGTCAAAGAAGCCAAAGCAGCCATTACAAATGACCTGGCAAAGAGGTACACTGACCCCAATGTTCATGATTACCTCCAAATTGCCACAGCCCTTGACCCCAGGTTTAAATCCCTGCCATACCTTAATGAAGACTCTCGCGATAAGCTCTACAGGAATATCATCCATGAAATTCTGGAGCATGAACAGGTACTATTTGATTTGTTTTTGTTTTTATCTTTTGTTATTTTGATTGTTTTATCTATTTGGATGTTTCTTATAAATTGTGTCCTTTTCACTGATCAAAATAATTTCACATTTGTCATATGTTACACTGGAGGTGGTTGTGGTTCTGAGTTGTGTGTGCTTATATGTGTAATAATTATACTAAAGGATCATTCTCTTTGATGCAAAGGGTCTAGTGGAGAATCCTGTGCCCTCCACAGGTGAAGACAATCCATCCTCTCCCCCTCCCAAGAAGAAGACATCAATGTCAGAGGTATTTGGGGAACTTTTCAAAACTGAGGAAAAGCCGGGTAAGCCATTTCCCCATATCATTGAGGAGAAAGTCAACACATACAAGTTAGCAGACAGTATTCGTGTGGATGCTGATTCGTTCATATGGTGGAAAACAAATCAGTGCAAGTTCCCCCATGTAGCAAAAGCTGCACAACAACACCTCTGTGTCCCAGGAACCTCTGTTGCGAGTGAGAGAATTTTCTCCACTGCCGGGGACATTGTAAGTGCAAAACGCTCTCGCCTTGCTGCAGAGAATGTTGACAGACTTATCTTTTTACAGAAGAACCTCAAAATCCAAGAATAGATAGCTGACCTAAGTCAAATTGCACTTTACGTTCTGAATGAAGGATAGTGTACTGCAGTACTGTTAAGGTTAATTAAGATGGTTTATGTTTACTGAAGTACAAGTATGTTTATTTGAAATGGCCAGTTTATGTTTACTAACTTGACATGTATGTTTATTTTCAAAATTTGGGAATTTATGTGTTCCCCAGTTTGTACATGGGCTACATGCAGCTGTGTGATGTTGTTAAATAAAATTTAAAATATATATATATTATACAATACACTATGAACTAGTGGGCTTTTCTTTGAAATTAAGTAAAATAAAGGAGTATTGCAATAAAAAAATGTTTTCTTTTACTGTTCTTATTGCCTAAGCATAGAATAACAGAAATACACTCTTATGTGTGTCAAGCCATCAGAACCGAACCGAGCCGAAAACCGTGGTTTAAAAACCGAGGTATGTATTGAACCGTGGGCTAACCGTATTGTTGCATCCCTAAAGCATACTATTGTTATGTTACCATTAGACATCTAAAAACCAAAACACCACAATATTTTATAAATTATCTCAAGTAAAAGAAAGCCAACTCAGGGTCAGTTTTTATCCCCAAAGATCTAAGCTCTCTCCATGGATCAAATGCTCTGTCAATATTGCTTATCCCGTTTTCCTCTAAGGTCTTCGCTCAATAAAATGTCTGTGAGGAGTCTGTGTGTGAATTTATTCATTGTGGCACTGCAGTGCAACAAGACCATGAAATAATTAGTTAAATAATTATATTTACTTTTTTATGAATTAATTACAATTATTTATTTTCCATTTTAATTATTAAATAATTACTTTGGCACTTTTAGTGCTCCATAATGGTGGTCATTGTTTAAAAATGAAGTTTCATTAATAAATGAATGTGATCAGGGCATGATGACGCAGAAAAAAATGTAATTTAACCATCCAGAACTGACCTTGTTTGTGAAAGTTAAAGTTTAAATGCATCCCAAAATGGACGTCTCCTTGCAGGCTCCAAACTTGATGAATTTGATCAAGGTTGGAGTCTTTTGGATGAAAGCCCTAGGACGAGTTTGTTGAAATACGAGAGCAACTTTTGGGAGGACTCAACAATTCAAACCGAGATGGCTGCCGTCCTATGGACCAGCCACACGATCCAAGTTATTTGTATATGACGTAGCCAGCAAACCACTTCCTGCTGGCTTGTGATTTGCTATGAGAAAGAGACTGTCCTTTTGAAAAAAAAGAAAATGGTCTGGTATACCAGGCTAGTTGGAGATAAAGCCTGGTTCCTGTAGACATTTTTGCTGAAGATCCCATCCTGGATGTGTGTACCAAATTGCATCTGGCTATGACAAACAAAAATTTTCACTTCCCATTAACTTTTCTGAAATTTGGGGCATGGCTGTACTAATACGGTTGCAAATAGGGCGTGGTCTTGGTTGGCTTTTTGTTTGGTAGCTCATAGAGGATGTCTGTACCAAGTTTTATTTGTCTAGGACAAACAAAACATTTGTGTCCCATTATAACTTAGTAGGGGCGCTGGAGGAACATTTTAATCAATACAACATTGTGTTCAGGTCATAAATGTGCACAAACGGTTCATTGGATCACACCATATCCAACAATGTTAGAGCAAGAGATTTTAAAGGGCGAATTTTATTTATTTATTTTTTATAAACACACACACACACACACACACACTAAAATGGCTGCATCACACACTAGGACTAATCACAATCATTTTAACAACTTTTAATGCCACACGTTCTGAATGATGTGGCCCAAGTTTGAAGCCTGTGGGAGGAGGGTTTCAGTACATTCTGTATGAGGGCCCAATTTTAGGAGTCACGCCTTTGAACAAAAATGCCGACTTCCTGTTTTGTTTAGGGTGGGGCCATAATGTAATTTTCTTCAGTTTTTCACATGTTCTATGTACCAAGTTTTGTTATTCTACGCCAAAAAAATCTTTGCCCCTGGCTCCATTTACCCAATATTATTTGGTTATCTAGGGATGGCCACTGTGCCATTTTGAGATATTTGTTTATACAAACAGTATTCAATAAAGTTTTCACCAGGCCTGAATTTGAGACATTTTTGGAGAGTTTTTAATGCTTCAAAAATGTGAATTATTTGGTAGAATACATAATAATTATAGTAATAATAATAATAATAATAATAATAATAATAATAATAATAATAATAATAATAATAATAATGCAACGGTGCAATGTGGATTGGGTGGCAGTCAAAGAGAACACAGAATCTGGCTCTAGGGACATGGAATGTCACCTCGCTGGCGGGGAAGGAGCCTGAGCTTGTGCGGGAGGTTGTAAGATACCGACTAGAGATAGTCGGGCTCACCTCCACGCACAGCTTGGGCTCTGGAACCCAACTCCTCGAGAGAGGCTGGACTCTCCACTACTCTGGAGTTGCCTGCGGTGAGAGGCAGCGGGCCGGTGTGGGTTTGCTTATTGCCCCCCGGCTCAGCGGCCATGTGTTGGAGTTCACCCCGGTGAATGAGAGGGTCGCTTCCCTGCGCCATCGGGTTGGGGATAGGTCCCTCACTGTTGTTTGTGTTTACGGGCCAAATAGCAGTGCAGAGTACCCGGCCTTCTTGGAGTCTCCGGAAAGGGAGCTGGAAAGTGCTCCTACCGGGGACTCCGTCGTTCTACTGGGGGACTTCAACGCTCATGTGGGTAGCGACAGTGACACCTGGAGGGGCGTGATTGGGAGGAACGGCCCCCCTAATCTGAACCCGAGTGGTGTTCTGTTATTGGACTTCTGTGCTAGGAACAGTTTGTCTATAACAAACACCATGTTCAAGCATAAGGGTGTCCATCAGTGCATATGGCACCAGGACACCCTAGGCCGGAGGTCGATGATCGACTTTGTAGTTGTTTCATCTGACCTCCGACCATATGTCTTGGACACTCGGGTGAAGAGAGGGGCTGAGCTGTCAACTGATCACCACCTGGTGGTGAGTTGGATCCGATGGCGGGGGAGAAAGCGGGACAGACTAGGCAGACCCAAACGTACTGTGAGGGTCTGTTGGGAACGTTTGGCCGAGTCCCCTGTCAGAGAGATCTTCAACTCCCACCTCCGGCAGAGCTTCGACCAGATTCCGAGGGAGTCTGGAGACATTGAGTCCGAGTGGACCATGTTCTCCACCTCCATTGGCGACGCAGCCACTCGAAGCTGTGGCCGCAAAGTCTTCGGTGCCTGTCGTGGCGGCAATCCCCGAACCCGGTGGTGGACACCGGAAGTAAGGGATGCCGTCAAGCTGAGACCTATCGAGCCTGGTTGGCTTGTGGGACTCCTGATGCACCTGATAGGTACCAGCAGACCAAGCGGGCTGCAGCCCAGGTGGTTGTGGAGGCAAAAACTCGGGTCTGGGAGGAGTTTGGTGAGGCCATGGAAAAAGACTATCGGTCGGGCTCGAAGAAATTCTGGCAAACCGTCTGGCGCCTCAGGATGGGGAAACAGTGCCCTGCCAACACTGTTTACAGTGGAGGTGGGAATCTGCTGACCTCAACTGGGGATATTGTTGGATGGTGGAAGGAATACTTTGAGGATCTCCTCAATCCCACCAACACGTCTTCCACTGAGGAAGCAGAGGCCGAGGTGGGCCCAGAGGTGGACTCGTCCGTCACTCAGGCTGAAGTCACTGAGGTAGGTGGGAAGCTCCTTGGTGGCAAGGCACCGGGGTTGGATGAGATACGCCCTAAGTACCTCAAGTCTCTGGATGTTGTGGGGCTGTCTTGGCTGGCACGCCTCTGCAACATCGTGTGGCGTTTGGGGACAGTGCCTCTGGACTGGCAGACCGGGGTGGTGGTCCCTCTTTTTAAGAGGGGGGACCGGAGGGTGTGTTCCAACTACAGAGGGATCACACTCCTCAGCCTCCCCGGGAAAGTCTATGCCAGGGTACTGGAGAGGAGAATGCGGCTGATAGTCAAACCTCAGATCCAGGAGGAACAATACGGTTTTCCCTCTCCAGGGTGCTGGAGGGTTTATGGGAGTTTGGCCAACCAGTCCACATGTGCTTTGTAGATCTGGAGAAGGCATTCGACTGTGTCCCTCGTGGTGCCCTGTGGGGGGTGCTCTGGGAGTATGGGGTCCGGGGCCCTTTGCTAAGGGCTATCTGGTCCCTGTACGACCGGAGCAGGAGCTTGGTTTGCATTGCCGGCAGTAAGTCAGACCTGTTCCAGGTGCATGTTGGACTCCCGCAGGGCTGCCCTTTGTCATCGGTCCTGTTCATTATCTTTATGGACAGGATTTCTAGACGCAGCCAGGGGCCGGAGGGAGTCTGGTTTGGGGACCACAGGATTTCGTCTCTGCTTTTTGCAGATGATGTTGTCCTGTTGGCTCCATCAAGCCAGGACCTCCAGTGTGCACTGGGACGGTTTGCAGCCGAGTGTGAAGTGGCTGGGATGAGGATCAGCACCTCCAAGTCTGAGACCATGGTTCTCAGTCGGAAAAGGGTGGCTTGCCCCCTTCAGGTTGATGGAGAGCTCCTGCCTCAAGTGGAGGAGTTTAAGTATCTCAGAGTCTTGTTCACGAGTGAGGGAAGGAAGGAGCGTGAGATTGACCGACGGATCGGTGCAGCTTCTGCAGTAATGCTGTCAATGTACCGGACTGTCGTGGTGAAGGAGCTGAGCTGTAAGGCAAAGCTCTTGATTTACCAGTCGATCTACGTTCCTGCTCTCCCCTATGGTCATGAAGCTTGGGTCATGACCGAAAGAACAAGATCCCGGATACAGGCGGCCGAAATGAGCTTTCTCCGCAGAGTGGCGGGGTGCTCCCTTAGAGATAGGGTGAGGAGCTCGGTCACTCGGGAGGAACTCAAAGTAGAGCTGCTGCTCCTTCACATCGAGAGGAGCCAGCTGAGGTGGCTCGGGCATCTGTTTCGGATGCCTCCCGGACACCTCCCTAGGTAGGTGTTCTGGGCATGTCCCACCAGGAGGAGACCCCGGGGAAGACCTAGGACACGCTGGAGGGACTATGTCTCTCGGCTGGCCTGGGAACGCCTTGGTATCCCCCCGGAAGAGCTGGAGGAAGTGTCTGGGGAGTGGGAAGTCTGGGCTTCTCTGCTTAGACTGCTGCCCCCGCGACCCGGCCCCAGATAAGCGGTAGAAGATGGATGGATATTAATAATAATAATAATAATAATAATAATAATAATAATAATAATAATAATAATTAGCCCTGTGACTAACTGGCCACTGTCCAGGCTGTACCCCGCCTCAGGCCCAAAGCTGCTAGGATAGGCTTCCGTCACCCACGACCACTAATGGGACTAAGCGGTTAAAAGTGAATGAATAATCATAAATAATTAAAACTGCAAGCAGCACTCGCCCACTTGCAACTGCAAGGTCTAAGAAACTTGGAAGGAAAGCTTTTCACAAAAAAATAAATTCTGGTAAAACGAATAACAAACTAAATTTTAAAGTCTGATTCAGACTGGAGAGCTCTTTCAAAACAGCCGTTATTATGGTATCACTGTGTTCAGGCCATCATTGTGCACAACCGCATCATTGGGTCCAACTCAATCCATTGATGGATGAGCAAAATATTAGATGCTGGCGAATCACAAAATAAACTCAAAGTTTACAGCAAAGCCATAGCAAAAGCTTAAGACTTACTCAAAAACTGTTGATTATTTGTGATGCCCCACTTCTGTAGATGATGGTTACCAAATTTAAATCCTAGGAGGAGTAGCATTTTGCATGAGGGGTACGAGTTAGGGGGTTGCGTTCCGGCCACAATGGCGGACTTTATGTTTGTCAGGGGGTAAATAAGTAATAATGTTTTGTTTGCCTTGATGTGTAGAATGTGGCTTCTAGATTTCATAACTAAGCAAAAAAAAAAAAAAAAAAAAAAAAAAAAACTAATTTCTTTAAACTCCCATTTACTTTTTCACATACATGGTGCATTACAATGACAACACAAATATAGAAAGGGTGTGGTCCTTTTTATTCTCATCCCATTTACATTTATTCATTTAGCTGACACTTTTATCCAAAGCAACTTACATTGTTCTAATGTAATTAACAGTGTTACAACCACTGGTTGCAAGGTGGATTAAGTGACTTGCCCAAGGACAATATGAACTGTGGGGAGAATGGGACTCGAACCGCCTACCTTCCGGTTGAAGGACAACCACTCTACCTCTGAGCCACTGCGCCCCACAGTATAAAATTTATTAAATTTCTGGCTCCTATTTAAAGTCTTTAGGGGCTGCTGGATGTCTCTTTTAAAACATGGCCTATTAAGTGACATATGACGATGTAAATGTGCACAAGTAATCCATTGGGTGTTAACAAATCTGAAAATGTGTTATAAATGTGTTATATATAAAGATTATATTTTCCCTTAATCCCAGAGCACCCTCCACAGGGCTCAACGAGGGACACAGTCGAATGCCTTTTCCAGATCCACAAAGCCCATGTGGACTGGTTGGGCAAACTCCCATAAACCAGGTCCAGTGCTGGTCCAGTGTTCCACGACCAAAACGAAAACCGCATTCTCTTCTCCAGTACCCAGGCATAGGCCAGTCCCCCTTCTTGAAAACAGTGACGACCACCCCGGTCTGCCTGTCCAGAGGTATTGTCCCCAACGGCCACGTGATGTTGCAGAGGTGTGTCAGCCAAGACAGCCCCACAACATCCAGAGACTTGAGGTACTCAGGGCGTATCTCATCCACCCCCGGTGCCATCTACCTTAGTGACTTCGGCCCGAGTGATGGATGAGTCCACCTCTGAGCCCTCGACATCTGACCTCCTCGAAGTATTGCTTCCACCGCCCAACAATGTCCCCAGTTGAAGTCAGCAGATTCCCACATCCACTGTAAACAGTGTTGGCAGGGCACTGCTTCCCCCTCCTGAGACGGTTTGCCAGAATTTCTTCAAGGCTGACTGAGAGTCCTTTTCCATGGCTTCACCCAACTCCTCCCAGACCCAAGTTTTTGCCACCACAACCACCTGGGCTGCAATCCACTTGGCCTGCCAGTACCGATCAGCTGCCTCAGGAGTCCCACGAGCCAACTAGGCTCGATAGGTCTCCTTCTTCAGCTTGACGGCATCCCTTACTTCCGGTGTCCACCACCGGGTTCGGGGGTTGTAGCCACGACAGGCACCGGAGACTTTACGACCACAACTCCGAGTGGCTGCATCGACAATGGAGGTGGAGAACATGGTCCACTCGGACTCAATGTCTCCAACCTCCCCCTCTGGTCGAAGCTCTCCTGGAGGTGGGAGTTGAAGATCTCTCTGACAGGGGACTCAGCTAAACGTTCCCAACAGACCCTCACAATACGTTTGGGTCTGCCGAGTATGTCCAGCTTTCTCCCCCGCCATCGAATCCAACTCACCACCAGGTGGTGATCAGTTGACAGTTCCGCCCCTCACTTCACCCGAGTGTCCAAGCCATATAGCTTGAGGTCAAATGAAACAACTACAAAGTCGATCATTGACCTCCGGCCTAGGGTGTCCTGGTGCCACGTGCACTGATGGACACCCTGATGCTTGAACATGGTGTTCGTTATGGACAAACTATGACTAGCACAGAAGTCCAATAACAGAACACCGCACGGGTTTAGATCAGGGGAGCCGTTCCCCCCAATCACGCCCCTCCAGGTGTCACTGTCGCTGCCCACATGAGCGTTGAAGTCTCCCAGAAGAACGACAGAGTACCCGGTTGGAGCACTTTCCAGCCCCCCTCCCAGAGACTCCAAGAAGGCCGGGTACTGTAAACTGCCATTTGGCCCATAAGTGCAAAAAACAGTGAGAGACCTATCCTCTATGTGACCTATGTGTGGAGGTAAGCCCGACTATCTCTAGTCGGTATCTCTCAACCTCCCGCACAAGCTCAGGCTCCTTCATTCCATGTCCCCAGCGCCAGATTCCGTGTACGGGGATTGGGTCGCCGAGGCCCCCACCTTTGCACAGACAGAGTAGGGAAGCATACACAGCTTACACAGGCTCCAGTCCGGCAGTCCTTAAAGTTAAAATTTATGATATTATATCAGCAAAAATTAAATGATCTGATATGGTTTGACATAGGCTACATATTTTGTGGTGCTTTTTATTTTACTACATATACAACATATTTTACAAATACGTCTCCTGTCACTGCCACTCTATTCTCCGCTCTATGACCTCACTCCGTGGAGCCTAAAGCTGCAGCACAATGGTATGTCGACTAAAAAAATCTGTGTACAATCTCAAGCAGTCAGGCTCAGATCATTGTAAGGGAAAGAAATGTGATGAAAAACTAATCCTCATAATACTGATAGATGATCCTATAACAAGCAAATGACAACCAGCAATGATTGGTGTAAAAAAAAAAAAAAAAAAAAAAATCATGCCAACTCAAAGATTCATAATAAAAGTTCTACATTTCTTAAGAATAGACTTTGAACAAACAAAAGGACGAGTCAAAATGTTACAGGAAATATACTACAAAAGGTTTAAAATGCATAATTGCAAACCTAGAGATACACCATGGGAACCCAAATTTGATTATAGAGAAAATGCAGTAAACTTAAAATAACCAAGAAAGTACGGAGAGGCAGTAGGAAGTTTGATATAGTTTGGTAGGGAGGTGGCTTGGGCCTTGTTGAATACGTCCTTGAGGTCCTGACAGCACTTAGGAAAACGAGACGAATCTGGATAGTCCTTATCAGACGGGTGTGAAATGGCAAGTGGGGGAGCAGACCAAATACATGTAGGCCCTGGTGTCTTTGCAGAAAAACATGACTTGGCACTATTGTTCCCCATGCCTTACGATACCTGAGGACCAGTCTATGTGTGGATTAACAACCAGGGAAGACCCAGGATAAGAGAAGGGAAAATAAAGAACCTCATCTACAACTACTACAAAATACTTTTTTAAATTACGTTTATTTAGAACATTTAAAACAATAAAAAGTGATATTTACAAAATATAAATAATGTCCGAAAGGGAGTGGGTTTAGGTGTAAATTTATATATTCCCCCTTACAATTTCCAGCCATCCATTTTCTACTGGTTAGTTCTGTTAGGGGTCATGAGTGACTGGAGCCTATTCCAGCAGCTTTGGGCCTGAGACAGGGTACACCCACACGAGGACTATGGTTCAAAAGGTTTAATTCAGCAACACACAAGGAAACAACAAACTTGAGGAGTACAACTTGAGGATACAATCCAGCACCGGACAGGGGAAAGCACACAGACTATAAAGGGAACACAATGAGACACAGGTGGAGCACATTAAGGGCGGAGCAGGCAATCACAAAGGAGGGAAAGACACAAGGGCAGGAAGGCAATCTGACATTCAGGCAGGGGTGAGACACTTCACAATAAGACACAGGAAGTTAACTACAAAACATACAACAGGCACGAGGTTGGGACATGACAGAACCCCCCCCTTAAAGGCCGACACCGGGCGGCCAAAAACCTCTGTGGACAGAGACAGAACAGTGTCCAGGATGAAGTCCGGGTCCAAACACCCGCCCCAACATCGCACCCCGTACATGATCGGAGGGGTGGAGGGGATCCGGAGACAGGGCACCGAGAACGACGGGCACCGGCACGGGAACAGGAACCGGTTGAACAGATATGGGCGGGGCAGGGTCCGGCGGGGCAGGATCAGGGTCAGGCGGGGCAGGATCAGGGTCAGGCGGGGCAGGAGCAGGGTCAGGCGGGGAATGAGCAGGGTCCGGCGGGGAATGAGCAGGGTCCGGCGGGGAATGAGCAGGGTCCAGCGGGGAAGGAGCAGGGTCGGGTGGAGCAGGGTCAGGGTCGGGTGGAGCAGGGTCAGGGTCTGGCCCGGAAGGAGCTGGGGCTGGGGCTGGCCCGGAAGGAGCTGGGGCTGGCCCGGAAGGGGCTGGGGCTGGGGCTGGCCCGGAAGGGGCTGGGGCTGGCCCGGAAGGGGCTGGGGCTGGCCTGGAAGGAGCTGGGGCTGGGGCTGGCTCGGAAGGAGCTGGGGCTGGGGCTGGCTCGGAAGGGGCTGGGGCTGGCCCGGAAGGGGCTGGGGCTGGCTCGGAAGGAGCTGGAGCTGGATCTGGGGCTGGCTCTGGGGCTGGCTCGGAAGGAGCTGGTGCTGGATCTGGGGCTGGCTCGGAAGGAGCTGGTGCTGGATCTGGGGCTGGCTCGGAAGGAGCTGGAGCTGGATCAGGCTCGGAAGGAGCTGGAGCGGGACCTGAGGCTGGCTCGGAAGGAGCTGGAGCTGGGGTTGGAGCTGGAGCTGGATCTGGGACTGGCTCGGAAGGAGCTGGATCTGGGACTGGAACTGGCTCGGAAAGAGCTGGAGATGGGGTTGGAACTGGCTCTGGAGCTGAAGCCGAAGGGGCAGAAGCAGACGGAGCTGAAGCAAACGGGGCAGAATCAGGCAGAGCTGAAGCAAATGGGGCAGAATCAGGCAGAGCTGAAGCAAACGGGGCAGAATCAGGCAGAGCTGAAGCAAACGGGGCAGAATCAGGCAGAGCTGAAGCAAACGGGACAGAATCAGGCACCTGGTAAGGGTCAACTATCTCCAGAGACACTGGTGAGGCCTTCCTCCCTTGCATCAGCTGCATTAACAAGTTCATCTGGGCTGATAGGCGAGAATAGGCCTGTTCCCGGTTCCTAGCTGCCTCCTTCACCTCCTGGCGGAACGAGATGACCCGCTCCCCCATTTGGTGAAGGCGTTGACCGTGGTCTTGAAGGACAACAAAAACCGGGTCCGCGGGGTCAATATTTTTGGCTGGATTGTACTGTCAGGAACACAACTTTTCAGGAATGGCAGGACTCACTGTGCAGACCCACACGAGGACTATGGTTCAAAAGGTTTAATTCAGCAACCCACAGGGAACCAACAAACTTGAGGAGTACAACTTGAGGATACAATCCAGCACCGGACAGGGGAAAGCACACAGACTATAAAGGGAACACAATGAGACACAGGTGGAGCACATTAAGGGCGGAGCAGGCAATCACAAAGGAGGGAAAGACACAAGGGCAGGAAGGCAATCTGACATACAGGCAGGGGTGAGACACTTCACAATAAGACACAGGAAGTTAACTACAAAACATACAACAGACACGAGGTTGGGACGTGACATAGACAATGGCCAGTTAGTCGCAGGGCTGAAATTTAGACAGTGACAGACAACCATTCACTTGGGACACTGTAAGGTCACCAATTAACCAATACATGCATGTCTTTAAATGGCGAAAGGAGGTAGCCGGAGATAACCAACGGTTTACTGTTCAGATGTGCATAATCACTAAATCAAATATCTATAAAAAAAATTCACAAAATACAAAAGAAAACAAAGAACCATTAATCAGTAATTTATAAATTCAATAACAAAATTAAAATAAAGACTAGAAAAAAGGTGCAAATCACACCCACACCTTAACCTACATCCACCCCAACCTAACCATCCTCTCCATACCTCTCCAACATTCTTTTATATATTCTATTGAATATGTAAAATTGTTTTTGACTCCTAAATTCTTCTGTCTGTTTTATTTCACAGGGTGATCTCTCTTATTCGTGCACTTCGTTCCTTTATTTTTGTCCTAGATTTTGGTTTGTTGAAGATATCAGTTCAGTTTGTATCAACTATTTTTTACAAACCCCTTTTGGATGTTTAATGGGAATGTTTGGTTGTTTGCGTTATGCAGAATTTGAATAGTCATATGTCATTTTAGAACCTTAAACTTTACAAATGGGTTGGATTGATCTTTATACTGACAATTACTGATAACTTTTAGGGCTTTTAAGATTTTGCTTAATATAATCAAGTAAAATCTTTGCTTTGAAAAGGAGATAAAAACTCACAGTGACTGTGTTGGTGTCCTCTACCAATACACATTCAACCTGCAATATTTTTTTGTCTTTTTGAGAGTTTTGAGCTATTTAATTTGTTCCATCATGTTTAAGATCAGACATGTCAATTGACATAAAATTAAGAACTATTAATAAAAAAACTATTAATTATTAAGAACTGGGTTATGTACTTTTGATCAGGGTTATTTGGGTAGTTTATGTTGTCATTATGATTTTAAAAAAGAAAACAGTTTGACAATAAATGGCCAATCTTGTCTGGGTGCATGGGTTCCACGGACAACTCAGCAGGAGCTTGATGGGATGGTGGACGCGGAGCACCCATGTCTGTCTGAAGAAAAGGTGTGATGGGTCCTCTCCTTTTCTCTCTCAGAAAACCTCAACCTCAATTTTAATTAGTGCAATGAAGGCATCTAGCTCCAAAGGGGCTAGTTGGTGTTTCAGCGAGCTTCACAGTCCATGCTGGAAAGCGTCAAGGCACACTGGTGCTAATAGGGCCAATAGGCTTAATCATAAGCCATAGGAAGCTACACACAGGAGAGTTTTAAAAAACACTGAGTCAAAAAGGCACAACCATCCCCATACTTACAAGAGAAGCGCTCGGGATGAGACAGACAGAGGAAGAGATATCTCAGCTGTGGTCTCAACAAGGACTGGTGCTGGAACAGTCTGAGGCAGAAGAGCTGGAGCAGACCAGGCGTGTATGGCTTTGAAAATCAAATCAGAGACAGCTTAGTCAATTTTGTGGCCAGATTGTACAATCAGCAGGTACACATTTGAAAAAGGACTCAAAATTCCTGACTCACAGGTAAGTCCAAAGTTTAATCAAACAGCAGTGGTATTCAAAAAACAACAAGCAAAAACATGGTCAAAACTGGCAAGGCTCAAACACAGAGTAGCTAAGGAGTCACTGAAGAATATGGCTGATATGCTGGCATGAGAGGACAAGTGAGTATATACACTAGGGAGGGAAGACAATTAGACATAGGTGAAACACACACAGGTGGGTGAAGTGACCTGAAATAAGACAAGGTGAATACCAAAATAAAACAAGAAATGACAAAGTGAAAACAAAACATGACCTTAAGGGCTGGACATGACAAGCACACCTTCAGGGTCTATTGGAGTCCACTGCTTAATGGGTCAGGGCTGTTTAGGAGCAAAAGGGACCACCACAATATCATGCATGTGTCATAATGGTATGCCTAATTGGTGAATGCGTTAAAGTAATATATTTCAAAGGGGTAAAAAGAGCTTTAAACTTTAACACCTTCATCTGTCTGGTTCAACTGCGAGAGAGCACGTCACAGAACTGGAAACATAAGACCTTCCAGAGTCATTAGCACCCAGTAACTACTTTGAAGACATTAGGGCACACTGTGGAGTCCGTCTGACATGAGCCCTAAATTATTACAGTTCACCCACAGAGTTTGTTAGACCTAGCACCAGAAGGGATTCTTAAACCAACATTGTCATGAAGTATTTTACTTTTGAGTGGAATTTTTATGGGGAAAGTGAAGTGGCATCACACTGACTTGCAGCTTCAGAAAAAGCGCAGTTTTGCTTCTCAGTGAGTCTTTCCTCAGAACCCGTTTCCTGGATTTGACTGGGCTGTGGTCTGCTGTGGTCTGGCACACACTGGTGGTTGTTACTGTTAAAACACACATGCTCAATGCACACATCTACAGGCGTAGATATTTAAATCTCTGTGTCCATCTACACATCTCTACTGCATCCGTAGTTTTTAAAAAGCTTCTCTTTGGAAGGTGTTTTAAAAAGTATCCCCTTTTGGTAATAACTCTGTTTACATGTAAAAAAGAAAGGCAAACATAAACACACATAGAAATGTATGTGTTCTGTGCACTGTGAAATATAGAATATTTCAAACAAAAATGAGGCTGTACATGTTGATACTAGTGAAGCTTTGGTCTCCCTCACTTACATTCTAACTTAATAATGGACTTATTCTGTCTTTATGGCCTAAATGTTTTTTTTACCTTTTAAACGGTGCTGTTCAGTTCTGGTTAGACTCTGCAGCCAACACAAAAACTAAAACATCTTTCCTTGTTAAGGCTCTGACACAATACAAGGTTTAATAACTGTTTCCCACATGCGAATGGTCCTGTTACACTGTGTTGAGTTGTTGTCTGAGGCCACCTCCTCAGTTTAAAGAGGGCTTATCCATTTTCACAAACATGGCTTACTTCACCCCTCGCTCAAAACATTTGGCCTCTCTTGCCAAAATCCAGACATTGCTGTCTTCAAAGGAATGCCCTTTCTCTTTGAGGTGGAGGTGGACTGCAGATTCAGGTCCACCAAGATTGGCGCTTCTGTTGAGAAGAGAAGAGCCAATCCTGGTGGCCTCAGATTCATGTTGCCTAGTATTTAGAACACAACAACAGCACCTTAAAGGCTGATTTATGCTTCTGCGTAGGGTGCGCGTCGAAGCTACGGCGTAGCATACGCAGTGACGTGTACCCTACGCCGTACCCTACGCCGTAGCCTGACGCTCACCTCCTCAAAAATGTAACTACTCGTCGCGACGACGCGGACCGTAAGATCTGTGATTGGTCGGCTTGGTAGTATCACGTTTCCTCCTACGCATTTCCGGATTGATCTTCTATACTCTGGACAGCCCGCCATTTTTAAATTCCGAAATTCAGTGAAGAGCCAACATGGAAATGGACTAAGTTACCGAGCGATAAATTGAAGAAGTGAGGAAATACAGCCTTCTCCAACGTGGGTTTAGATGTAGCGGAGTGCATGAAGAGATGGAAGAACTCTCGAGACAAATGCGTTCGTCTCCGTAAAAACTTGCCTCAAGGAGCGGGGATCCAGGAGGAAAAACAATCCCAGCGTTTTATATATTCCTATCTTGGCTGGCCCCTCATGTCAAACATCGGCTTACGGAGTCAAACTTTGACGATAAGGTAAATAATGCACGTCCTTTTATGTACCTCTATTGTGTTTCAGTTAGCTAACTTAACTAGCAATGCTACCACATGGGTATTTTTTTTGCAAAAATAATATACCTGTGAGTCCAAAAGCATGTGTAATAGGTTGTAATTATATGTAATGCGTTGTATTTATGTAATATAATAGATTGTAATTTAATTTGGCTTACAGAAAATACAAATGCAACAATTTAGCATTTGCAATGTATGAATATGCAGTTACTATAGCTCTATCTATCTATGATTTAACAATGAATGCATCATCTTTTATGTATAACTTATACTATTTGCAATTTTTTTCATAATCACAGGATGGGACTGATACCAGCTCAAACTCCACTGGTTTATCGGATGTGAGATCTCCAGCCATCAGCGATGATGACTGATTACCAACTGGTAGAGCCCCCATCACCAGCCATCTCTTCTGTCCCAGCAGTCATCTCTTCTGTCCCCGCAGCCATCTCTTCTGTCCCCGCAGCCATCTCTTCTGTCCCCGCAGTCATCTCTTATGTCCATGCAGTCATCTCTTCTGTCCCCCAGTCCAAGAATGGCACAAAAAAGGAAGAGAAAAGAAAAAGATGACTGGGTCCAAGTGCAGGTTGCTCGGTTGGAGGCTCAGTTGGAGGAACAGCGGGTGGAGCTCAACAGAGACTGTGTCAAGGCCATGATGAGAGCGACCGGTTTGGACAAACTGTTGCAGATCTGCTGCGGAGGGTCCCGGAGCACCACAGAGCGCAGGCAATGCATATAGAAATGCACTGTATCTGCAGTTTGCACTTTTGCTTTTTTTAGTTATTTTTTTGTATATAGTTTGCATTTCAGCTTTTTTATTTATTGTCTGTTCACACCAATTCAATCAGGTTATACAGTAGTTTGCTTAATTTGTGATGTTTCTCTTTTACATCTATTTTTGATAATAATTGTAGATCATTGCACATTAATACATTGCATATTTGTATGTACTTTACACTGTTTATTAAAAAAAATACAAAAATACTGTTTCCAAAAATGTCTGAAGGTTATTGCAAATAAACATTAACTAATAGTTGCACATGTGTCTGTGTTTGCTCTTTTGCATCTTTTTTTAATTTACAATTCAAGACTGTTGCACCTGTTTTTTTACTATCTTTTGCATCAAACAATTGTGTATATAGTTTGAACCAATTATGTTGGTTCCTGCTGTATGCATAATTTATGGTTAAGGTTACAGTAAATTAAGAACTTACAGTTAATTTATTTGTATAGTTTGCTCTTTTGCATTTATTTAATGTAAACAATTATAGACCATTGCACCTTTACATGGTGCATTATCTTATACATAGTTCGACCATTTGTATGTATAGTACAAACTTTAAAAAAATAAAATATTCCTCATGCCATTTATTGGTGCTTTTTATTTTACACCAATACAAGTTACACACCAGGTTGACCACGACACACACTGTTGTTTCGCCATGGCACACATAATGGCACAACTCCGTGGCGTGACTGAAATGTCGTTTCAAACACAGTGGAACCCGCTCGCGTCAACTAGCGTTTCGGCGGTGTACTGCAGAGCAAAACAGACATACGCAGAGGTATAAATGCTCATGACGGCGTCGCCTACGTGCGTAGCCTACGGCGTACACTACGGCGTACCCCCTACGCAGAAGCATAAATCAGCCTTTAAAGGGAGCAGTGTCACTAACGACTCTCCTGAGCCTTAACAAATCTCACATCAGGAGTTACACTTCCCTTTTATAACCAACGACCATGAGACCAGAACAGCCTGGTCCATCAGATTTGGTTTCAGCTCAGCTCTCTTACCAGTTGATCTCTGAATTGATTAAGTCTCTTGGAATTAGAGACAAAACATCTACACCTTGAAAACTGATCCAGATGCTTTTACTTTAACCTTTTCTTTTTCAAATGTACAAGCATTTAGTCACATGTATAGTTTCAAAGTCTGCTTACTTACTGCAGAAACATGTTTTGTTCATTTCTGTTTTAATGGCTAAACATTTGTCCATGTCTCTCTCAGCTAACACAGTTCTAGCAGCTGTTAGCATCTGCTGGCCTAGCGGCCACCCAGGCTCTAAATGACACCCACATGCCAATCAAAGTTGCCCCTCCCTTAATTATGCATAATTCTAAAGTTAAGCTGAAGAAGAACCAAACAAAATTTCAAAAATTCACTCCCCCCAGAGTTGTCACATAACCACAACTTAGCTCTAGAGACCAGAGCCATCTTTTGTACCAGGCGGTAAACAGGTTTTTTACACATGTAAAGTACAATACTCAATTATTCAGTGAAAACTATGAGCATCTGTTTATCCGTCAGCACAATGAAAGAGTGACTCCTTTTAAATCCATCAATAAATGTATTGACCAACACTAAACAAAAAGCAGCCCCACAGCAAAGATTAGAACCTTAGGTGTTTCAGTTAAAGGATTTGCATCACCTTCACTGTTGTTCATTCATAAAGGCAGTTTGGGGTGGCTGATTGGACATAAACCACAGTAAATGCATACCATACTATACTGCTTTCAATCAGACTGTACTGTCACGGTGGGGGACGAGAAGCAGGACCCAAACGCAGAACGAGTACAAATGTGAATCAGGTTTATTTGTCACAACAACACAAGGTGGCTAGGAGAACTGTCCGACGTGGAGTGGAGGTGAGCTGATCTGAAGTCCGGGAAGGTGGCTTACGGATAGGCGCCAGTGGAGCAAACGAGGAGACTTGAGAAGAGCAGGTAAGGCTGGATCCGGGCTGGAGCTTGCAGTGGCACCTGAGCACAATACGACAGGTAAGTTACGTCTCAAAGTACAAAGAAACATGAATATCCAAAATACAAGGAGCACACCGTCTTCACTAACTGAGAGTAGTGTTGACAACGAACTGGCGCTGAGTGAAGGGAAGACTGGTTCTTTTAAGCAGAGGTTGATGAGGTGTAAGTGGTTGCAGGTGTGCCGACTGCCCTGCCCAGGTGAGGAGAAAGGAGAACACAGAGGGGAGGGGGAGACACACAGACAGACAAACACAGATCCTGACAGTACCCCCCCCCCTAATGGACGCCACCGGGCGGACTGCCAGGTTTTTCGGGGTGCCTCTTGTAGAATTCCCGAATCAGGTTGGGGTCCAGGATCAGCGAGTGGGACAACCAGGACCTTTCCTCTGGCCCATACCCCTCCCAGTCTACCAGAAATTGGAATCCACGTCCGCGGGGCCGGACGTCCAGAATGCGGCGGACCGTAAAAGCTGGTGCGCCATCAATGACCTGGGCCGGAGGAGGGGGATCGGCGGGAGGGCACAGAGGACTGGTGGAGACTGGTTTGATTTGAGAGACGTGGAAGCTCGGGTGGATTTTTAATGAGGCGGGGAGCTCCAATCGTACCACCGTAGGGTTGATTAGTCTCTCAATCCGGAATGGGCCGATGTACCGTGGCGCAAGCTTCTTGGATTCCGTTTGGAGCGGGATGTCTCTTCGGCGAGCCACACCATCTGTCCCGGAGATACTTGGGAGTCGGTGACCGGTGTTTGTCGGCTACCTGGCGGTTACGCTCCACTGACCGTAATAAAGCCTCGCGAGTAGAGACCCAGACGGCCCTGCAACGGGCGGATATGGTCTGTCACTGAAGGTACCGCTATTTCCCGCTCTTGCTCCGGAAACATGGGGGTATGTATCCTAGGGCACATTCAAAAGGAGATCTTCCGGTGGCTGCGGATGCGAGGAGTTGTGAGCGTACTCGATCCACGCCAAGCAGGTGCTCCAGCTGTTCGGCTCTTGTGCTGCCACACACCGCAGGGCCGCCTCCAGAGCCTGATTTGCTCTCTCGCATTGGCCGTTAGTCTGGGGATGGAAACCGGAGGAAAGGCTGACTCCGTGCCTAGAGCCTTGCAAAACGCTCTCCACACTTGAGAGACAAACTGGGGGCCCCGGTCCGACACAATATCCAGGGGGATCCCGTGGATCCGGAAAACCTGGTTCACCATGATCTCCGCTGTCTCCAAGGCTGTGGGTAGCTTGGGGAGACCCACAAAGTGAACCGACTTAGAGAAACGGTCGATGATGGTGAGGATGACCGTGTTGCCTTGAGAAACGGGCAGACCGGAAACGAAGTCTATGGCGATGTGTGACCAGGGTCGACTTGGCACGGGAAGGGGGCGCAGTTGCCCTGCCGGAGGTTGATTTGAGGTCTTCCCTCGGGCGCAGGTGGTGCAGGCAGCCACAAACTCCTTTACGTCCTTCTCCATGCCGGACCACCAAAAATGTCTTTTAAGGAGGATGAGCGTGCGTCTCCCGCCGGGATGACACGCAAATCGGGAGGTGTGCCCCCACTGTAGTACCTGTGAGCGAGCCACCTGGGGAACAAACATCCGGTTGACCGGCCCAGTACCAGGGTCAGGCTCGCCCCGCTGCGCGTCCCTCACCACGGACTCGATCTCCCAGGTAACGGGGGCCACCACGCAAGAAGGAGGAAGTATGGTGTCGTTGGAGTCCAGGGTGTCCGTGGGGAGAAACTGGCGGGAGAGAGCGTCCGGCTTAGCATTCCGGGAACCCGGACGGTAGGAGAGGGTGAACGAGAAACGGTCAAAGAACAGTGCCCAGCGGGCCTGACGGGAATTTAGGCGTTTTGCGGTTCTGATATAGGCCAGATTATTGTGGTCGGTCCAAACGATGAATGGAAGTTCTGCCCCCTCCAAATGGTGTCGTCACTCCTCCAAGGCCAACTTGACGGCCAATAACTCGCGGTCCCCAATCGCGTAGTTACGCTCTGCAGGTGAGAGCCGTCGAGAAAAGAAAGCACAGGGGTGGAGTTTCTGGTCTGTTGGTGCCCGCTGTGATAGTACAGCGCCTACCCCTCATCCGAGGTCCACCTCCACCACAAACTGGCGGGTGGGGTCGGGTGGATGAGGATGGGAGCCGAGGTGAACCGCCTCTTTAGTTCCTGCAGCGCACTCTCAGCCTCCGGGGACCAGATGAATGGAACCTTGGAGGAGGTTAATCGGGTTAACGGGACCACCACCGAGCTGTAGTTCCGGATGAATCGCCGGTAGAAGTTGGCGAATCCAAGAAAAGCGTTGGAGCTCCTTCAGATTACGGGCGTGGGCCACTCCGTTACTGCCTGGATTTTAATGGGATCCGCCTCACATGGCCCTTGCCAATGATGTAGCCGAGGAAGCTGACGGAGGGCTGGTGGAACTCACACTTCTCAGCCTTGATGAAGAGCTTGTTTTCCAGGAGTCGCTGGAGCACCTGTCGCACATGCTGCGTGTGCTCCTCCGGAGTGCGGAGAAAATCAAAATGTCGTCTATGTAGACGAAGACGGCGGTGGATGAAATCTCGGAGGACATCATTGACCATGGCCTGGAACACGGCCGGGGCATTTGTGAGGCCGAAGGGCATGACCAAATACTCAAAGTGTCCTAAAGGAGTGTTGAATGCCGTCTTCCACTCATCGCCTCTCGGATCCGGACGAGGTGGTAGGCGCCAGAATCGAGCTTGGTGAAGATGGTCGCCTGATGCAGAGGCTGGAACGCTGAATCGATGAGTGGAAGCGGTACTTATTTTTTACAGTGATGTCATTCAGGCCACGATAGTCAATACACGGGCGGAGGGTCTTGTCCTTCTTGTTGACAAAAAAGAACCCCGCCCCGACGGGAGAGGAGGACGGCCGGATAATGCCTGTGGCCAGCGACTCGGTGATGTAGGTCTCCATGGCCTCCTCTCCGGGCGTGAGAGGTTGTAGAGACGTCTAGTGGGCAAAGTAGTCCCAGGGAGGAGATTGATGGCGCAGTCATACGGCCGATGAGGAGGAAGAGACTGGGCGTGAGCCTTATTAAATACCTCACAGAGGTGGTGGTAGTCCATTGGGACGCTCGACAGGTCCGGCGTTTCTGAAGGGGACGTCGGGGCCCTGACAGGGGATAAGGCAGACCGTAAACACACCGCGTGGCAGTGCGGGCTCCAACCCAAAACTCCGCCGCTGGCCCAGTCAAATTGGGGGTTGTGCGTCATCAGCCAGGGATATCCCAAAATCAGCGGGGTCTGCGGTGCCTGGATCAAATTAAAACTGATCACCTCCCGGTGGTTGCCTGACAGCACCAAAGTGACGGGTACAGTTCGATGTGTCACTTGAGCCAATGGTCTCCCGTCCACGGCATTAGCGAAGTGGCGTTTTGAGGGGTTCCGTCTGGATACCGGCCTGGCGAGCCAAATTAGTGTCAATGAAATTCTCCTCCGCCCCAGAGTCAACAAGAGCCGACAGCGGAGGCTCACATTGTCTATACACAACACTGCGGGATTAGCATTCGCTTCGGGGTGCGTTGAGAATCTGAGATTGGCTCACCAGGACCCCCCTAGCTCCTGGTGAGCCCCGTCTTTTGGCCGGATTGAGCAGTTGGCGATAGAATGGCCCCGCTGCCCGCAATAGAGACACCTCCCCTCCTTCCTCCGTCGGGAGCGCTCCGCCGGGGTCAGACCAGCCCGACCTAACTGCATAGGCTCTGGACCGATCTCGCTGAGTGGGCCTGGGGTGGATACGGATAGAGGTTTTTGTGGAGTGAAGTCTCTGGAGCCGGCGAGGGCGGAAAACCGAGGAGGTCCGGTCTCCTGTGTGGCGCGGAATCCGGTGGCTGGGGCTCGAGGCTGCCTCTCCCGTCTCCGCTCCCTCCACCGGTTATCCAGCCGTATGGCAGTCGAAATGAGGGAGTCCAAATCCGCCGGGTCCTCCCTCAAGGCTAATTCGTCCCGGAGGGTATCCGATAATGCGTGGAGAAACACCGATTGCAGCGCCAGGTCATTCCACCCAGCCTCCGCCGCTAGAGTCCGGAAGTCGACGGAGAATTCAGCCACACTGCGGTTCCCCTGGCGGATCGTCATCAGCCTCGTGGCCGCCTCTCTGCCTTTAACCGGATGGTCAAACACCTTCCTGAGTTCGCTCTCAAAAAGCGTGAAATTGTCCCGTAGTGCGGGCTTACACTCCCATACGGCAGTTGCCCACTCCAGGGCCCTCCCTTGCAATAGTCCCATAACGTAGGCGACTCTGGTCTTATCAGTGGCATATGTCACGGGTCTTAGGCGGAAAACAAGAGAGCACTGCAACAAAAAACTCCCACATTTTCCCATGTCACCTGTGTAGCGGCAGGGATCCGGCACATGTGCCTCTCTCGGGGGCTGGTCCAGTTCCTCACGCCTCGGAGACGGTGGAGCGGGAGGTTCCGGGGAGACTCTGGGAGCGCTACAGTCTATGAGCGCCTGAACCATGGCGCCCAGTTGAACCATCTGGTCCTGGGTGTTCTGTTGGCCGTCCAGAAGGGTCTGCAGAGCGCGCCGGTGGTGCCCGATCTGTGCACTCTGTGTCTGAAGGGCGGCGGAGACAGCGTCCTGTTCTGCTGGGTCCATATTTGGCCAGTTCGTTCTGTCACGGTGGGGGACGAGAAGCAGGACCCAAACGCAGAACGAGTACAAATGTGAATCAGGTTTATTTGTCACAACAACACAAGGTGGCTAGGAGAACTGTCCGACGTGGAGTGGAGGTGAGCTGATCTGAAGTCCGGGAAGGTGGCTTACGGATAGGCGCCAGTGGAGCAAACGAGGAGACTTGAGAAGAGCAGGTAAGGCTGGATCCGGGCTGGAGCTTGCAGTGGCACCTGAGCACAATACGACAGGTAAGTTACGTCTCAAAGTACAAAGAAACATGAATATCCAAAATACAAGGAGCGCACCGTCTTCACTAACTGAGAGTAGTGTTGACAACGAACTGGCGCTGAGTGAAGGGAAGACTGGTTCTTTTAAGCAGAGGTTGATGAGGTGTAAGTGGTTGCAGGTGTGCCGACTGCCCTGCCCAGGTGAGGAGAAAGGAGAACACAGAGGGGAGGGGGAGACACACAGACAGACAAACACAGATCCTGACATGTACTTGACAAAAGGTAAGGTTAAACACTGGAAAAACAAACTTGACATTATACAAACACAGTACAATAACAGAGGACTGCCAGCATTTTATCAGCCAATTATATTTTATATTTTAAACCTACTTCAGGGTAGATTTATAAATGTTTTGTGTTTCACTGTCACATGTCACCCCCCATTGATGCATTCACTTGTAGTTGAATATGTGAATTTAAATGTCCCATAGTTCATGAATGTGAGAAAAAATAGTAGTCTGTTGGTCACTACGTTCACATGCACTGTTCAGTCGAATTATGCTCAAAGTTCAATTAAGCATCTTTTTAGGTGGATTTGAAGAGGTATTAGTTGAAATGAAGCAGGTTTTGAAAATTTTTGTTGGATTTGAACAGGTTTTAGATGGATTCAAACACAGTTGAAAAGAAACTGTACTGAATCTGGTTATAAAAAGCTGTGTGACTTTGCTGCTTCTGGAGTCATACCACATTAAATCATAGAAGCTGATGGCCACATAAAATCACACATTGTGCCATGATGGGCCCCTGGGCCTGAATTTGGACATACCTGGTCTAAAGTAATAATACAGTACTCGTGAAAAAGAAGTAGGATTTTCCCAGGAATATCATAACAAATCAACTTCCTGCTGCCCTTTGACCCCTGTAGAGTCTGTCAGTGGTGATGTTTAGCCTCAGCTCTCAGTGAGGCAGTGCTTTCAACATCTCTGTTTGCAATGTGCACATGTGTTGGAGCTGCCAGCGTGAATAAATTCCAGATACCTCTGTAGCCCTCGGTCCTGACACCGATACTGGCAGCTCATTGAAACCTTGCCGTCCCCCCCTCTCCTCCGCTGATACTGGATAATGTCGTCTCAACACAGGGGTCAGACCCTGGGAGAAGCTGACCATATAAGTGAGGACAGACGGGTCAGCTTTCACATCTTTGTCCGCACAAGATAAAGAGACACTTTACTCTGGAAATGAGTTATCTGGCAGTATTTGTCACAACAACTGATTCAGTAAATAAATCTGATCTCAATGCTTATATGTGAGAGTGTGAACTGTCACCAAGTCTTTGGACTGAGTAATTAAATAAGACATGTAAATCGGTTTAAGATCATTCTGAACTACACATCATAGTGTGCTTCAATAAAACAAAAGCTTAAAAAACTGAAGCATACACTCCCAGAGAAGTTGGTATCAAGTGTATGCTGTTGAAATTGTGGCCCATGAAAACATGAGGAAACAACACATTCTTCTTTCTTTTTTACAGCCAGTTCTCAACTCCTGCCTCATTCTGAGCTGCATGCACAGCATGGCTTGGTACATATGAATAAAAAAAGGATAGTTAAACACATGTATTACACATATTAGTTGTTAGTATTCTTTCAACTACACTTCTTCTTTCATCTTCGCTCATCATATCTTTTCATCCATGTGCTGTTATGGGAATTGTACATCTCCATTAATGTTATATATTATGCTCTCACTCCTGCTCCAGTTCACATTCTTATCCACACACAAGTATGACTTAATGCCTTCAGCTATATCTTCTATTTGGTGCCAGGTGCTATAAGTAAAATGTTATTTTAATCATATATTGGAATGATATCCTTTTTAATATAGTTTGTATCCTTTTTTAACCTAGTTTGTAGATGAGTTTTGGAGTGCTTATGACTTCATTGTAGTTATTAAGGGCTTTAGTTAGACTACCCATTGTAGGACATTGTACATGGCTTTGTGCCTCTTTGTGTGGACAGGATGCTTTGGCCATATAGACTTCCATACATGAACACACGCTGCTGTGGATGTGCCTCCATGGGTGGACAGGATGCTTTGAGCCATATGGACTTCCATATATGGACACACTGCTTTGCTGCCCAGGAAACATCTGTTTTTTACTCTGAATGTATTCTTTGTTGCCCAGAAAATGTCTGTGATTGGTAGATGCACCATTACCATGTAAGGTCACACTGCCATTGTATATAAACTGTGCGTTTACAATAAAGCTTTGAGAGGGAGAGAACAGAACCACGAAACCAGTGTGGTGTCTTTTGTCTCTTTCTCCCACTGATCAGTGTTCAGACAGACAGCTGTATTGTACGTAACTGTCGGGATTCTAGAAACTGGCTTAGCGGAGCGAGTTACGGACAATAATCTGAATATGATATCATTAGTTAGCGGGATGCTGACAGTAGCCAAGCAGTAGGTACTGGGTAAAAATAAGTTTGCGGAGCGGACTATCGAGCCCAGCTATAGCGCGGTAGATTAGCTAATCTGTATTGGTCAAGCGGGAAGCTGACTTCGGCCGAATAAATCCGGAAAAAACATCTATTGACTAGCTAGAGTAAAAAACATTATTTCATTGGTGTCAGAAGTGGGATCCAGAGCGGCATCATCGGACCACGGGCTGGACAACGAACTCAAAGCCCCACCTAGCGCGCAACTCACCAAGCCTTCCGGCAGCATAGACAGACAGCAGCCGTGGAGAAGAGGTGGGACAGAGACTTCCTTGCCAGTCTGGAGGCCCGAGGTGAAGCTCCTGGAGTCCCTGAGATCGAACTACACTTCTCATTGTGTCCGGGTAAGTGCCAACTTTGAAAAACTAAAATGGGGTTGTGTAAATCCAAAAGTAACGCTGAACCAAATTCTGCATTATGTGAATTTATGGAAAAAAAGTATCCAGGCTCTACTAAAAGGGTTAATATATGGGAAGAAAAGTTGGGATTTCCAGAAGGGGGTAGTTTAAGTGTTCAACAATTACAACAATTAAGACAAAACATGGAAAATTGTTACAATGGTACATGGTCTAAAAATAAAAATAAACCAAAAGTAAAATTAACAATACAAGACTTTATTTGTTTAAAGCCGTGGGAGCAAGAAGCAAACCTTAGATTAAATAAAAGCCTAAAAGGAAAAGAATTATCAACAGAATCACTGCAGGTTCAGAAAGTCGTAGGACCAGACCTGGCTGATAGTAATGCGCCACATAATTTGTGTATCAAAAAACCAAAAACAAATGTACTTGTGTCACCATCTAATAAGCCACCAATAGCAGCATCACTTTATCCTCCATTACCCACTGAAAACACTGACTCGACAGGACTATTACCTCTGACAAAACCAGTTACAAGGGGAGACACTGGACATACATCTCAGACACCAGTTAGATTGATTGAGCAGATGTTGGTGCAGCCTGTTGGGCAGTTTCCTATGTATCAGGTTGCAGGAGGAGATGGTATTCAACAGGTTTTCAGACCATGGGACAGGACAGAAATGAAACAGGCAGCTGGATGTGTTCCTGACCCCAGAAACGGTACGCATGCTTTTGAAAAAAATTGGATCTCATTGTGCAAACAGTGGAGGCCGACTGGTGAAGAATGCAGAAAATTGTTGTGCATGATTAGTAAAGATGAAGCTTATAAATGGGACAAGTTGTTTGATGAGAGTAGAACTATAGATAAAGTGGTTTCTAAAGAAGTACAGTGGGACAGAGATGACGACTACCAAGACATGGTAAATGCAATAGTTCTTTTTGCTAAAGAGGTTTGGGGTAACTATTCAGGTCTTCAAAATGTAATGCAAATGACTCAGGGTCCTGAAGAGAGTGCGCCTTTGTTTTTGGCTAAATTCCTTAAAGCATATGAGCAACAGACAGAACAGGAAAAGGGTAAGTTTGGGTCTAGCCCTATAGGACCATTTGAGGCAGCCGTTGTAGCACTTGGATTAAATAGATTAAACTCAGAAACTCAGATTTTAATCAAACGACACAAGGTTGGCTGGAAAACTATGGGGTGGGATGAGTTAATAACTCAGGCTCAGCATTGGGAGGAGTATTTAGCCAGGACAGAAAAGGAAAAGAAGGCTAAGAAAGAGACACAGCAAGTGTTTTATATACAGGATCCAAGACGAGACATACAGCAACCGCAGGCACAGACAGAGAATAGGTTTAAGAAAAGAAGATGGAATATTGGAAAAGATCAGTGCAGACTTTGCAGGGAAAGAGGCCACTGGGCAAGAAATTGCCCAAAGTTAAAAAGGTCAGAACCCAGTGCACCACCATTTCAAGCATAGGATTTTGCAGGGAGTGCATCAGACCAGACTATCCAGACTAACTTGACTGACTTACAGGACATGGATGTTGAAGAAATCAGAATATCAAGTAAAGACGATGGACCGAATGTTATACTACAGATTAATGGTGAAATTGAAAATCTTTTAATAGATAGCGGTGCATCTAAATCAGTATTATCTACTAAGTGTAAACGGAAAAATCATATTCCATTGTCAAACAAAACTGTAGTTACAATAGGAAACACTAATCAAATGCAATTGGAAGCGGTAACAAGTCCACTTATAGTAGAAGGCCTAGATCGATTGTGGAACATGAATTTATTTTATCTAGATCTTGTCCAATTAATCTGTGTGGAAGAGACCTTATGAAGAAAATGTGTATGACAGTAGAAAGTACACCGACTGAGGTTAAAATGAGAAACCCAGAACAACAGTTTGTGTTAAACGGACATGACATACCTCTTGTCATCTATATGATGCAGCTAGATGAGCAACACACAGAGGCAGGACAGATAGTTCTTGACATAGCCCGAAAATACACTACTCAGTCAAGACACTTCATGACAGCAGAAGACTTACATTGTACGTTGCATGTGTCACAGGGACCTGATGACAATTATGAAGAAGACAAAGACGAGTGCAGATGCGGCACATTAGAGCTCCTTAAATACTTGGCAGTTAACAACCACAGAGTAAATAAGGACAAGCTAATTATATGTCAACAGGAAGTGACATATCTAGGACAGATTGTTTCTCAGGAAGGAAGACGACTGACAGGTGACAGAAAGCAGGCAGTTCGTAACACACCTTTACCAAAGACTAAAAAAGATTTGTTAAGTTTCATTGGAATTTGCTCATACTGTAGAACATGGATTCCCAGTTTTGCAAACATGGAAGGAACATTTAGAGATCTGCTAACACATGACATGAAGAACACAGATACAGTGCAGTGGACTGAAGAGGCAAGGGAACAGTTTGAAAAGGCGAAAGACAGTATTATGAATAGTCCAGCACTGGGGTGGTTTGACGGTAATAAACCTTATGAATTGTTTGTTGATTCTTCAGATGGCTACATGAGAGCAGTACTAACCCAGACGAGAGGAGGATTGCAGAAGCCAGTGGGCTATATTAGTAAAAGACTTGATTATGTTGCACGTGCATATCCAACCTGTGTACAGAGCATTGTGGGAATGTATGAAGCAGTTTTAGCAGTCCGGGAGTGGGTGAGATTTTCACCTTTGACAGTATGGTGTAACCATCAAATACAAATGCTTCTTCAAGACCAACATTTGACACACCTCACTACTCAAAGGTATTTGAAATACGAGACATGTTTGTTTGGAGACCCTATGCTGACAATAAAGACATGCACCAAGCTAAACCCAGCAACTTTACTTCCATTTCCATCAGATGACACAGACACACACGACTGTCAGGAAGTTGTTAGAGAGGTTCTTACCCCAAGACGAGATCTTCTTGACTTTCCTCTTAATACAGGAAGTATAGTATTTGTGGACAGGTGTGCTAAAAGAGACCTAAAGGGTGGAATGGAGGTGGGGTATGCTGTGGTAACGGCTGAAACAATTTTAGAATCTGGAGTATTGCCACAACATTGGTCAGCACAAAAAGCTGAGCTTCATGCGTTAACAAGAGCTTGTGAATTGCACAAGGAACAGGAAGTAACTATCTACACAGATAGTAGATATGCATTTGGAGTAGTACATGATTTTGGAGCACTGTGGCAACAAAGAAATTTTCTAACGGCCATGGGTAAACAAATCTCTAACAGTGAACAGGTTCGGAGATTACTGGAAGCAATACTTTTACCTAAAAAAAATAGCAGTGGTAAAATGTAAAGCCCATACGAAAAATACTGACCTAGAAAGTCTTGGCAATGCAAAGGCAGATGCCGAGGCCAAAAAAGCAGCGGAAAGTAAAACAAAAATAAATGTTGAGAGTTTAAACAATGTGTCTACGCGAGACTATTTTGAAACTTCAATACAGGACATTCAAAATCAAGCAGAAAAAACTGAACTTTCCAGATGGAAAAACTATGCTACCCAAGTTAATGGTATATGGACATCTAATGGAAAACCATGTTTACCACGAGCCTGGTATAGAATTGCTGCAGAAATAGCACATAAAGACCATGATGGACAAAATAAAATGGTAAATCTTATTAGAGGAGTTTGGCACTGCCCAGGGATACGGCAGATAGTGGCAGAAGTATGTATGAAGTCCGTATTAAGTAGTGTGTATTAAGTCTGTTTTAAGTATTGTGTGTATTACGTCTGTATTAAGTGTTGTATGTATTAAGTCTGTTTTAAGTGTTGTATGTGTGCCAGGCACAACGTAGAAACTGCGCAGAGTAAGTTGCAACAAAAGAGCTCAAGGACCAGTTCATCACTGAATGATGGATTTTATAAGTGCATGCCAAGAAACTAAATATGTGCTAACAACTAATCACACTAACAACTAACCTTTAACAACTAAGGTATGAAGTACAAATTGGAAAATACAATACGTTGCTGGCAGAATTCTTTTCTTTTGCCCAGGCTTGACCACTACACAACCTGGTGCCAGGCGACTATGTGTGGATAAAGAGGTGGAGACGGAAAAAGTGGTCGGAGCCAAGGTTCGAGGGCCCATACCAGGTTCTGCTAACATCACCAACAGCAGTCAAAGTGGGCGAGAGAGCAACTTGGATCCATCACCACCACATAAAAAAGGCGATCGTTGACAAGCTAGCTGACGGACCGACTAAAGACAGTACCACCAAGGACAAGGACAAAGACACGGACACGGACACGGACATTGTCTCAAAAGACAAGAACTCGACTGACTGAAGGAGCGCTCCCTGGAAAATACGACTACAAAGACTGAGATAAGTTTTTCAAGGCTTACAGTGTACATAGTGTGACATAATATTTACAAGATGTTTTTTTCTTTTATGATTTGTGTAATATTACTGGAAATTCATGGTGCTTTGAGTATAAAGGGAAACGTTGTAAGGGGAACAGAAGGCATTATTCACGTGGGCTACACACTACAAGGTGATGAAGTAATTTGCAACTGTAAAACCAAGGTGGGACACATTAGTAGTTTTGCTTTAGAATTTGAGCCATGTGGAAAAGAGGTAAAGAACATTGTTACATATGTGCCACAGTTTGGAGTAGCATCCCAAGTATGTTCTGTTTACAGCGCGGTACAGGGCCAACATCAGAATAGCACAGAGGTTTCATTACATTGTAACTGGCCTGGTAGACCACAACATGGTAACATATATTGTAAATGTGTAACATTTCCTTTAGGTTATGCTTTGTCAAAACCAGGATACGACTGTGGCAACTTAAAGGAAATTAGTACAATTACCAAGACTCCTTCCTCAGCCAACCCTATATATCAGTCACTTCCATCTATTGTTCCAATACGTCCTGCTACAGTACAGCCAGCAGAACCAGATGAGGAAGAAAACCTGGACATACTAACTTTTGAATCTAGATGGAATAAAACACTAACCAACATAGTTCGACCTCTAGGGATGAAACCAGAGGATTGTGTAATATGTGTGGTACCAAGACAAAAGTATATGGCTGTAGGAGTAGCTGTAAATAAAAAAGAAACTTGTGATACTTATATCGTTATTAACCAAGCTGGTATAGAAACTAAAGTATATCTATCAGAAATGGGAACCTTTTTACTGCACATTGGCAAATTCTATCCTATCGTTGCCAGCAATATTTGTTTAATAGATTGCATTTTTCTGTCAATGATTAACAGACACTTCGCCTACATGAATCACCTGTGGGAGTCAAAATGTCCTAATCCACGTTACACACACAAGGAGCTTCAATTAGACCCTCCGGTTCGAGAGTGCCCCGCAGCGAAGGCTGCTGAGTTCTCCTGTATAAGGGTGGGTTCAGGACGAGCAAGGCTACCTTTCAGTTACTGTATAAAGTGTGTTCAGTGGATGGGAACTACTGATGACTCAGGTAGAGGTAGGTGGTTGGGAGAAATCATTAGCAGACTGGACTGGACTCCAGACATTTTCTTTGCATGTGGTAACACAGCAACATTAAGAAACAGACCAGGAGTAGATGAGGAGTGCGCTGTAGTTATGCTTGCTGAAAGAATTACAGTCATCACTAAAGAGGATGATTTGAAAACAAGGAACAAGAGAGGAGCTGAGGATAACAGTTTTGGGATACCAATGGGTGTGCCTCCTGAATTTCAGGCCATTAGAGACCCTAATGGATGGTCTTTACTTGCTGCAATACCGTTTTTGTCGGCAATAACATCGTCTAAACACAGCAAGTGGATTAATTATCTTTATTATACTCAACAGAGAATGGTCAATTCTACGGCTAAATCGTTGCTAGCAATTGAACAAAAACTTACAGATGTCACTAGAACGGTGCTAGAGAATAGACAAGCACTGGATATTTTGCTGGCTGACAGAGGAGGTCTGTGTACTTTCATCAATGCAGATGAAGGGTGTTGCACCAATATAAAACAAATATCTGACATGTCAAATGTTTCTCTTGCTATCCAGGAAATAAAAGATCTACAGACGGAACTTTCTGATTTAAATAATATGTTAAGTAAAGGCTGGTTTGACCAATGGGTAAATAACACTTTTGGACGATTTTCAGGTATAGTCACTTCAATTCTGGTGCCTATGGCAAGTGTACTTATTTTAATGTTGTTATTCTGTATGTGTGTTCCATGCATAATAGGATGTATTCAACGACGGATGGAAAACATATTGCTTGTACATTCTACCAATTTTTATCCTACACTACTTTTGGATGAATCACCGAATTCAGTAAATGACGATGAGGAAAAATAGGATTATATGTTTTTCCTGATATATAACTTTTTCCAACATTACTGACTATGTGAACAGGGAAAGGATCAGGTTTGGGTGACGGCCTGTACAGGTCCATCAACAACTGTGAAATTCCCTTGGTCCGAGTATTGTCATTGTAAGGTGATTCTTTTATAGAATCAAAGGGTGGAATGCTATAAGTAAAATGTTATTTTAATCATATATTGGAATGATATCCTTTTAATATAGTTTGTATCCTTTTTAACCTAGTTTGTAGATGAGTTTTGGAGTGCTTATGACTTCATTGTAGTTATTAAGGGCTTTAGTTAGACTACCCATTGTAGGACATTGTACATGGCTTTGTGCCTCTTTGTGTGGACAGGATGCTTTGGCCATATAGACTTCCATACATGAACACACGCTGCTGTGGATGTGCCTCCATGGGTGGACAGGATGCTTTGAGCCATATGGACTTCCATATATGGACACACTGCTTTGCTGCCCAGGAAACATCTGTTTTTTACTCTGAATGTATTCTTTGTTGCCCAGAAAATGTCTGTGATTGGTAGATGCACCATTACCATGTAAGGTCACACTGCCATTGTATATAAACTGTGCGTTTACAATAAAGCTTTGAGAGGGAGAGAACAGAACCACGAAACCAGTGTGGTGTCTTTTGTCTCTTTCTCCCACTGATCAGTGTTCAGACAGACAGCTGTATTGTACGTAACTGTCGGGATTCTAGAAACTGGCTTAGCGGAGCGAGTTACGGACAATAATCTGAATATGATATCATTAGTTAGCGGGATGCTGACAGTAGCCAAGCAGTAGGTACTGGGTAAAAATAAGTTTGCGGAGCGGACTATCGAGCCCAGCTATAGCGCGGTAGATTAGCTAATCTGTATTGGTCAAGCGGGAAGCTGACTTCGGCCGAATAAATCCGGAAAAAACATCTATTGACTAGCTAGAGTAAAAAACATTATTTCACCAGGCTAATCCAAACAATGCACTACATCTAATCATTGTACAGGGACACTCTGTCCTGTACACTTAGTGACACACATCTATGACTGACACGTCAGCTCAATACATGTCCATCCACGACCCTGGAGTTGGGGGGCTGGCATAATGTAAACCTATAAAGCCTCATGTATTGTTTACACCTTTAAGCAAAACCTTCCACGTACCATTGTTCATGTGTGTCTGTTTTGCTTCTCTTTGCAAAGATTAAACCTGTCTATTATTGTCAAATCATACACCGTCTCCATCGTCTGCTCATTTAATCTGTAACCAAATTCTCTTAACATGTGCCTACATCAGGACTCATTTTAGAGACTTTTGGGGTCTCTGGATTTTTTTTCCACACAACTGCCTCACTGTTACCAAACCTCAAGTGAGAAAGGGTAAAAGCATTGCTCGGGGTCTTCTGGTGGTCTCCAGTTCTCAGGACCCCGTGTGGTGTCAGGGCATGGTGCTACAGGACGCTCTTAAAGCAGGATGCAGCCTTGATATCATCCAGCTTCCCGTGTGAATAAGGACCACATCCCCGCTGTTTTTTGGGGAACCCCCCTCCTTCAGCCCCATCCCCAGAGCCTACCAGGCCCAAGCACAGAACACGCAGTTCCTCGGCCCTCCTTCCAGCTCCGCTTTCCCCTGGCCCCTAATTGCATTTCTGCCTTTATTCACACAGTGTGAGAATTTTGACAATGTACATAAACTAAATTCCACAATAGCGGCAGGAGATGGAAAAAGCTCATACGGAAACAGTTAGCTTCCTTTGGAGAAAGTTGAAATCTAAACTTTTATAGATCTGTTCAGAGCTGAAAGGACTGCTGCTATAAACCACTTGACTTGTTTGTGCTGCTCAGTCATCACATTTTGAAATGGGGTTGTCGAGGGGACCATCCCAGTGTTAGCACCAGGTCCCTGCAGCTGCCGGTGGTCACATACTTCTGCAGCAAAACAAAACAGAGAATTCCTCATGAGCAGAGCCTGGGCACGGACCACAGAACATTTGGACGCATTCTGCAGCTGACAGTCATTAGTGCTGGGCCAAGCCTAAAGCTGGTTCACACAAGCTGGATGTGTGCACTTTTGTGTAGCAATACCACATTTTCAAAAAATCTGCACTGATGGGAGTAACTTACTTAACAACCTATAAATGAACAGCACTAGTGTATATCTGTAGATAGAATTCCACAGATATTGAACTGTATGTCACAAAATATCATCCACAAGTTTATTTTGAAGCCAAACACATAAACCTACAGCACACACAGGTATTAATTAAGAGCTCTGCTCAGCACTTTACTTTGTAGCCGCTACCCTCCAGAGAGATGTTGGCTGACACTGATTGCCTTTTTTGCTTTGTATTTACTTCTGTTCAAATGGGACACAGTCAGTGGAACAACAAATACTACTGGAATTCAGGGGTTGTCATGTTAAATGCCTGTTCTACTGTAGAGGAGCCAGTATTTACCCCAGAAACAGGCTACTGCCTTCACTCATAGTGCTCACAATAACCTTGAAAATTATAGATTATAAAAAAAAAAAAAAAAAAAAACTCATGTAACTATAACCCAATTTTGGTAGGTTTGTGCATGTGTGCCCACTAATACATTTCTTTTTTGACTGAGAAAAACTTGGGCAGCCCTGATATAGAGACATGCACAGGCCTGAACTGGGAGTCACATGTCCCAGAGCGCTTTTGAAACATAACACATTGTCTCTGATAGAATGTTTAGTACATACTCCCATTGGCTATTGGTCTTTACAGCTTGTCAGCATTACATCAATAGATGGTGATAATAAAGAGAAAGTGTCTGTTCCAGCACTGACTATGTCTGTTTATTTAGAGTGGAACAACACAAACCAGAGAAACAGAAAGAGAAAAATGGGGAGCAAACTGAAACAAAATGTTTCACCAGGAGGAGGTATAGTTGTGGGAACACATGGGACTCATGCATAGATTGTAAATAAAATGGATGTAATCCATCCATTGGTCCCCTATTCACCTGATATTGTAATTATGACAGCGCAATAAAATGGCGGCTACTCAGCTTTTACTGCATTGTAAAACAATAGTTTTTAGTTAGCATAAACGGACATATTATTAAAAAAAAAATCATAAAACTTAGCTCTAGAGACCGGAGTCATCTTTTGTATCATTCTGTAAACATAATTTTTACTCTTGTAAAGTTGCCATTGGTTATTGGTATTTCCGCTTTTGGAGCATGCCCTCTGGTGGACGACTTCTGTTATTTGCCAAGAACAACATCCACCTACAGTCTACCTAGGCTTAATGCTCTAACATGGTCCAAACACTGCCAGTATGTCTCCACATGTGGACCCAATCCTCACAATCATGTCCTAAGAAATCACTCCCCCTTCAGATTAGACCCACTGAAAATAGCCTTATGAATCCAGGCAGGATTTGCCAGAAGAGGTGAATGTTTTAATCAGTCCCTTAAAACATTTCACCACCACAGGTGTGAGGACAAAGGGACTGAAGTTATTGGGACTACTGGGATGTGTATTTTCTTTGGGACAGGGACTATAACAGACTTTTTAAAGCAGGTGGGGAATACATACTGGTCGTTGCAGTGTTTTGCCTCCTTCACCGCTTTCTGAACACTGTAGGAAGCAGCCCTGTAATCCTCCATGTTTCCAGAGATGAGCTCCAAGTTGAAAGCAGTGGTGTGGGACCGAAGAGCGTCGCAGACAGATTTGTCCACCCATGGCTTCTGGTTTGGAAAAGTCTTGATGATTTTCTTCAGTATAGTATCCTCAACATCAACAACTTTTCTAATGAATCCCACAGCCGCATCACAATGGTTAGCCTGATAGTTGGAAATAGCAGTATCTGTGTCCACTTGGGGGGAATATAAACGGTGCTGATATTTACCAAGGTAAACTCATGTGGCAGGTAGCAAGGATGGCATTTTAGATTCAGGGGATCCAGGTAAGGCGAAAAGGAGTGTTTGAGAGGAAATACATTTGTACGGTCACAGCATTAAATTAAAACATATACTTACACACATATACACATATACATTTTTATTTGATTCATAAATTGGACTGGAAACCAATGGAGGGAATAAAGGATTGGAGTGATGTGCTCTCTTCTCTTAGTGCAAGTTTATAAATGGGCAGCTGCATTTTTCACAAGTGGAAGGCGGCTAAGAGAAGACTTGGAGACACCAGCATACAGAGCATTGCAGTAATCCAGTCTCGAACTAATCAGAGTGTGGACAGCTTTCTCAAGGTCATGATGGCTCAAAAAAGACGACTTTGGCTACACTGCCAATTTGTTTATCAAATTTTATAGAACTGTCATATGTCATGCAGTTCGATTGGGTGTTGAAGACAAAGTGCCAAATTCAGTCAACATAGACTCCCCAAACACAATACTTTCTGTTTATTCCTCATTTAGATGTAAAAAATGTTGGGCGAACCACTGCTTAAATGTCTCTAGATTATATTATATTTTATTGAAGCTCTAACAATTCCAGCCACTCTGTGATGAATACATCTTGTAGTCCTGATGAATGTGGATTCTATACCTTGTTTTTTTTGTGGGATGCTTTTGGGATATTTGTCAATAATTTAGGAGACCATTGCGTTATCCCCACAGTTAGACAAAGACTTTTTAAACAAGAATTTTAACATTTTTGTGAACAAGCTTTTTATCATAACTTGTGGATCTATGATTGGAAACTGATGTTCCCTTTTCGAGGGAACTCAACACTGCGCCGTAAAACGCCTCTTTGGGAAACGCCCACAGCATGACGCATCTGAAGCATGAATGAAATTAAGACCAATCCTGATTGGTGCTACATCATGACATAGTAAGTGACGGCATACCCGGAAGTATAAAGGGACGCCGCATCACAACAGCGCTAGCCTTTCGCTCTTCAGCAAGAAGTTGTGTGTGTGTGTGTATGAGACGAGAGACTGTGTTGGATTTAAATCCTTTGAAGATGAGAAAAAAGTATGATGAGTGAACAGTATAGGTAGTGTGTGTACCCCTGCCCTAGTTATCTCACGGGTGGGGACACGCATGCTATGTGTGTGATCTGTTTGGGAGCGCAGCACGCTCGGTCAGTTCTCAAGGGAGCTGACTGCGAGCACTGTGAAGCACACCCCATCAGAGTGCAGCGCCGTGGCGTATCCCACCTGTCCGTGTTTGACGAGGCCGGCTAGGCTCGCGCTCCCTGCGGTTCAGGCTGTCCCCTCCAGGGAGAAGCGGCTGAGGCCGTTTTCTCTGCGGAGCCCTCTGGAAATCGATGTGGTAATCCCGCCGTCCTTGACGCTTCGGGCCACATCGGTTTCCAGCGTACGCACACTACCATGTCCGCCCCAAGGGGTTTCAGGCAGGCAGCGATGGCGTGCACACACCAAGAATCGTACACAACCTCTCCCTGCTGGGCAGCCGCTTCAGGAGGTCAAGAACAGTATTCAAAAAACACCCGAGGTCAGGGAGGCTGATTCCCTTGGTAGATTTTTTCCGGGCGTGGCAACGCCTGTCGAATGTGTCGCCATGGATCCTGCTCACTGTAGAAAAGGGGTACAGACTGCAGTTTGGCCACAGCCTACCAAGATTCAGTGGGGTGGTCTGGACTGCAGTGATTCCGGAGAGGGCTCAGGTTATGGAGCAGGAAGTACACTCCCTGCTGGTAAAGGAGGCCATAGAACGGGTTCCTCCACCAGAAAGGGAGTCGGGGTTTTACTTTATAAGTCACAAAAAGACGGAGGTCTGCGGCCGATTTTAGATCTGAGTTATTTGAACCGGTCTCTGAGGAGGTTCAGGTTCAAGATGCTAACAATACCTATTATAGTGAATCAAATTTGGTCCGAGGACTGGTTTGTCATGATAGATCTGAAAGACGCATACTTCCACATTTCTATCAGTCCTTCTCACAGGAGGTTTCTGAGGTTCGCTTTCGGGGGCGAAGCATTCCAATATCGGGTTCTTCCATTCAGCCTAGCTCTCTCCCCTCACATTCACCAAGTGCATGGATGCAGTTCTGGCTCCACTGAGACTCCAGGGCATCCGTGTACTGAATTATATCCATGACTGGCTCATTTTAGCCCAGTCTTGAGAGATGGCAGTTCGGCATCGAGATGTCGTCCTTGCCCATATTCAGAGCTTGGGGTTGAGACTCAACACGAAGAAGAGCGTATTGACGCCCTCCCAGAGGACCACGTTCCTAGGAGTGGTATGGGACTCAACGACAATGCGGGCACATATGTTTATGGTCGCCAGCATAAAGCTAGGCCGCAACATTACTGCAAAGCAGTTTCAAAGACTGCTGGAGCTCAGGCGGGATCAGGCTACTCCTAGTAGCCCCATACTGGCCGCCTGAGTATGGTTCTCAGACATCATAGCACTGCTGGCAGGTCCTCCATGGCAGATCCCTTTGAGGAGGGACAAGCTGCCTCAGGCAGGGGACAAAATATTGCACCCCAGCCAGAGCTGTGGAAGCTTTGGGTCTGGCCCCTGAAGGGGCTCAGTACTTAGAGGATGGCCTGTCGGCAAGTGTAGTTGTGACTATACTCAGTTCCAGGCCTCCTTCTACGAGAAGTTTGTACGGCTTAAAGTGGAATGTATTTTCCACTTGGTGCAGGGAGCGTGAGGTGGACCCAGTTAACTGCCCAGTGGCCTCAGTGCTGGAGTTCCTCCAAGATCGTTTCTGTCAGGACCAGGCAAAAGGACTCACAAAGCAGATCCCACGAAAGGCAGAGCTTTGACGTTCTTTATTTTCCGAGGCAAAGGTACAAGTCCAAAATCCGAGAGACGTAATCACAAGACAATGCAAGGGTCAAAAATACTAGAATGCACTACAAAGAAACGCTGGAAAGCTCACACTAAGGAAAAGACAATCTGGCACAGGACAGGGGAAAACAAACAGACTATAAAGGGAACACAATGAGACACAGGTGGAACACATTAGGGCGGAGCAGGTAATCACAGTGGAGGGAAAGACACCAGGGCAGGAAGACAATCTGGAACACAGACAGGGTTTAGTGATTTCACAATAAAACACAGGAAATGAAATACATTACATAAACAGATAAGCACACAACACTAGGACATGACAGTTTCACTGCGTCCACACTTAACGTATACGTGGCTGCCATTACGGCTTTCCACGTTCCTGAAAGTGATGGGACTCTGGGGAGGTCTCCTTCGAGTTCCGTCGTTTAAGGTGGCACTGCTCCTTGCTATTACCTTGCTTATGAGGGGCGGGGACCTCCAGGCTTTCACTATAACGCCAACTTGCCTGGAGTTTGGGGTTAAGGCCTTCTTGCATCCTAGGTCGGGCTACGGTCTTGCAGGCATTTCATCCTAAAGCCTCTCGGGGTCCGGATACGGACCACGGTCCGCCTATTGAGTACCCCTGCTTTAGGAGAATTTAAATCTATACTAAAGAAGCGTGAAATCAATAAGCTTGGTAAATGTAACTATAACTCCAACTAAAATGGCACACGTGTTTGCTCGCTCCGCTCGCAAATGTTGGATTTTTATTCTTTTTTTTGTGTGTGTTTTTTTTTTCTGCAGTGCACAAATGCCATGCACTGCTAATATACAACAGACAGGCATTACTGGACATCGCCAACTTGCAAAGACATACTGACTTTACTAGTTTTATTCCAAGTTTCAACTCATTGTTTGCCCCCAAATTCACCGCCGAAACCACCCATGGGGTCGTGAAACACCTGGCTTGAGTGAGTTAGCTGATCCCAGGAGAGCGCTTTGTAGACAGAAACACAAGTGAGACAAGAGGGGAGGACTTCATGCTAGGCTGAAAGTTCTCTCTAGCCGGCCACCACTACCTAGCCTTATGTTAGCAAATGTGCAGTGTCTGGAAAACAAACTGGACTGACTACGAGCCAGGGCCACAACTCAACGGGAAATCAGAGAGTGCTGCACTCTAAATTTTTATCGAGACCTGGCTCTCAGTCAAAGTCCCAGAGGACGCAATTCATCTACAGGCACACTCTGTTCACCAAAGTGACTGCAGCACTCGATAAGGCTAAAGAGGGAGGTGTGTGTCTCAACAAGACAGGTACACAATGCCCTGAGGAAGAGCATGTGCCACTGAGCTAGCTGATGTTCTCACCTCCATCTTCAACCTCTCCCTCAGCCAGTGCATCGTTCCTTCTTGCTTTAAGACCACGACCATTGTACCCCTGCCTAAGAAGAACCCACCAACCTGCCAGAATGACTAAAGGCCAGTGGTACTTACTCCAATCATCATGAAATGTTTCGAGAGAGTGGTGCTGGCCCATATTTAGAGTAGCATACCAGACACTATTGACACATTGCAGTATGCCTACCTGCCCAACAGGTTCACCTCAGATGACATCGCTGCTGCCATTCATTATTCCCTCTCTCACCTGGAAAATAAGGACTCATATCTCAGGATACTCTTCATCGACTACATTTCCACCTTCAATGCGGTCATCCTCCACAAACTGTCTACACTTGGTCTACACCCCACCATCTGTGACTGGGTCCTAGACTTACTGACTGGCAGGCCTCAGTCTGTCAAGATTGGTAATAGGACTTCAGCCAGTATCATCACAAACATTGGCACTCCACAGGGTTGTGTACTCAGCCCCATCCTCTACATCCTGTTCACCTACGACTGTGTCACCTCTCACAAGGACTACATCATCCTGAAGTTTGCGGATGACATTGTAGTGATAGGACGCATCGCTGGCTTGGACGAGGCAGCCTACAGGAGGGAGGTGGCCAGTCTGATGTCACGGTGCGAGACTACAACCTCACCCTCGACAAGGACAAAACAAAGGAAATGATAATGGACATGAGAAAGAAGAGGAGAATGCCTTAGCCACTGTTCATCCAGGAGCCTAAAATGGAGAGGGTGATGAACTTTAAATACCTGTATGTCCACATCGGTAAAGACCTCTCTTGGACACCTAACATCACACAGTTGGTCAAGAAGGCCCAACAGCAGCTATATTATCTGAGGAGGCTGAGGAAGTTTGGCATGTCGCCTAAGATCCTCAGCAACTTCTACAGCTACGTGACTGAGAGTTTCTTGACCAACTGCATCACTGTGTGGTACGGCAGCACTACTGTCAAGGACTGCAAATGCCTGCAGAGGGTGTTAAAGACTGCAGAGCATCTACCACCGTAGAGTCCACTGCCATCTTGTGGTGTTTTATGCGTTTAGAGTAGAGCTGTGTGGAGACAAAAAGTATGCGTTTATAAAAATACCTGTGTAGCCCGGGCCCTAAACCACTAGTAGATTGAAGGTTGGAGTCAAGTGTGCTGCTCTGTAGGCCAGGTGTTGCCATGCCCATGTTACTCTAAACTGTCACCCCTGGCTTTTTTGGGGGGTAACAAGTTGCATAGTGTTCTTCCCCCACAGTACCACCAGACATCGGATCTGGCAACAATACATTTACTTACGGCTTTCAGAGTATAATTTAGTTCCATTCCTCTGTATTTGGTAAGACATGAGTCTAATTGTATTGATCTCTTTCGCCTTACATGTGTACTACAGCTAGAGTTAGTTTTTGCTGGTGATATATTGTCTGGGTGAGTGTCCTGGATCTGGTTGTTTATGTTATTTTGGCTGTTATTTTGATTGTCACATGTTTTCATTTAGGTCCATATCAGACTTATTAATATCAAAATTAAAAGTACGACTAATAGTTCACCCCCTTCTAATTGCCAAAGTTGCAAATTTGCGACAAGCACCTTTACTGGAAAAAACAGCCGCTACTTACGGTTTATGTGCTAAATTATGTTTCCACACCTTTCCAATAGATGTCAGAGACCCTGTACTTTGTTTCTAGCCCACTATTACCTTGTGTTGCCATAAAAATATTTTGTAGTAAAATACCCCTAACTTGCAACTCAGTGGGAGTGTTATGACCGGCTTAGTGGAAGCAGTATTCTCTACATGTGAGCTGGTAAACGCAAAAATGACAAATAAAAAATACACCTGTGAAGAAGCTTTGGCTTTAGTAATGGCTGACTCTGAGGAGTCTTTCAGTCAGGTGAAAGTGAGAATGAGAGCGAGAGTGCGTGTGCCTTCCTTGGTCAGCAGCGCTGACCAAGGAAGGAACACACCCTTGTGGGCTATCTCTCCCCCGGGACATCGTCCTCCTTGAGGAAACCTACACTCTCAACAAGCCATGCCGGGTCACGTCATCACTGGTGGGGAGGACTTTTCAGGCAGCGGCTCAGGCTGGTGCAGCACTGCACAACATGGCGGTTTTACAGAAGTACCAGGCTGACCTGCTCATAGACTTGAAGGGGCAATGTGGACAAGGACGCGTTTTCTGAGCCATGTCATGACACAGACCTCTCTCTCCGCGCAACTAAGCAGACGGCTCGTGCTATTGGTCGCTCCATGTCTGCTTTGTTTGCGACAGAAAGGCATCTGTGGTTCAACCTCACGGACATCAAGGAGAAGGGCCGCGCCTTCCTCCTGGATGTACCCATCTCGCCTTCCGGTCTTTTTGGCGACGTGTTGGTTTCATCCAAGGGCCAATACCCTGAAGCAAAAAAGGGTTATGCGCCGAGGGCTTCGTACCCTATCTATGAGTTCAGACCCCAGTTTCTCACTTTGGGTCCCACTCTAGGTCTATGTTGTCTTCGCATGATGCTAACAAAAGATGCAACCCTCAAAGGCTGGGGCGCGGTCTTAGATGGCTGAAATACTTCCTCCAGCAGCTAAAGGGCTACCATGTCCTAGTACAAGTACGGTGGTGGTCTCTTACATAAATCGTCAGGGCGGACTGCATTCGTGCTGCTAGCGCAGCAAGTTCTGCTTTGGGCTCAGGATAAATTTATTGTCCAGACAGGCTGTAACACATGGGGAGTGGAAAATCCACCCCGAGGTAGTGAGCCAAATCTGGAAAAGATTTTACGAAGCAGAGGTGGACCTCTTTGCTTCACAGCAGACAGCACAATGTCCTCACTACTTCTCTCTGACTTATCCAGCTCCCCTGGGTCTGGATGCAATGGCCCATGCGTGGCCCAAACTGCGCCTTTATGCATTTCCTCCGGTGGCTCTGCTCCCGGAAGTCCTGGTGAAGGTCCGTCAATAGGGGTTGCGCCTCTTACTAGTAGCGCACTGTTGGCAAACCAGAGTATGGTACAAAGACCTAATATTTCTCCTCCGTCCTTTACCACTCTTCAGATTATTGGAGATTTCTGTCAGTTTCACCCTCCTGCCTAGACTTTGCCCCTGGGCTAGTCAAATACATTTTTCATTCTCATCCTAAATATCTTCCAAAAGTTCCATTCTTGACCCTAAATCCAGTCATTATTGAACCCTTCTGTCCTCTGTCATTTACAACACCGGAACAGGAGAGACTTAACTTACTGTGTCTAGTACGTGTCCTCCAGACTTATGGCCACCGCACTGGCAAGCTGTTCGTATGCTATGGGGGCCGCAAAGTTCAAAGTTTCTTTATTGTCCCTCTTGGGGAAATTATTTTTGCAGCATCATGCTCCTTAAAAACATACAACATAAAAGTTCACATCAACAACAACCCAAGAGCAACATCATGGATATCACTAAAAACCCCAAAATAAAAATTGCTAAATGGAATTACAAACCTGAACAGATACAGTGTGCAAACAATCCGTTATTTTTGTGCAAATTATTACAAAGTGCTATGTGCCATTTACGTGCCTCACAGGTGTCGGTAAAAACAACATGTTTAATCTTAGGACTTAGTCCTACAGTCCAGAGCTTTGTAGCGCCGGCCAGAGGGCAGCAAACACTTACAGTGTGGCGGCGTTGGTATTCTCATTCCCCATAGTGTAATGCTACGCAGCATCGGGTGTAGCTTTTGATACGGGAACGTCTCGGGTTACTTGACTGTAACCCTGTTCCCATAAAAAGCAGAAACGAAATGCTGCGGTGCAATGCCGCACTGGCCGTGTCCAGGCACTCTTCAGACAAATTTGACCTGAAGATGCATTCCGCGTCATGTCTTACTTATACCCTCTGTTCAGGTGCGCGCAATCACACAGCTGCCGCTGATGAGCTGCGTCACCAACTGAGGTATTATAAGCCAATAATTCTTGGCGTGTTTGATACTGTCAGGATCCCTGGTGTGTTAGTCGATCTGTTTTGTTGTTGTATCTGATGTCATGTTTCATTATTGTATCTGATTTTCAGTTTGGTTAGTGTATCTGATTTTGCTTCAAGATTGTATTTGGTCTCCTGGGTTTTATTGTGAAATGTTTCATCCATGTCTGTGTTGTCTGACTGACTTCCTGCCTTTGTTTTTCCCAAATGTGTGATTGCCTGCTCCACCCTAATGTGGTTCACCTGTCCCTCGTTGGTGTGTCTACATAACTTGTGTGTTTCCCCTACTCAGTGCCAGGTCGTCATCATCCCTACCGTGAGTCTGTTGGTCTGGGGTTTTTCTTATGTTACTTCTGTGGAGTTCTGTTTTCCCCGTGTGTTCTGTGGATATTTATTTACTTGTGTTTCCTCGCCTGGACTATTTCTTGTGTTACCTGCTTTTGGATTTTTGTATGCTCGGACCCTGGCCTTGTTTCCTGGATTTTGATTTGTACTTTTTCCGGCTAAATAAACCTTTGTCACCCTTCTACCTGTGTTTGGCGTTTGCATTGGAGTCTTCCAAGTTCCGGGCAGTGTGCCCATGCTTAACAACCGGCCACACAAAGCATGCATCTGGTCCCCTTACACAGCATCTCGTTCCCGCTTTTTATTGGGAACAGGGTTACTGTCAAGTAACCTGAGACATTAGCAGCCTGTAGCTTTTCAAGGTGGATGTTGAAGTCTCCTAATACCACCAGAGGAGTACCATCCTCAGGGAAGGATTAAAGAAGCACATCCAACATCCAACTTGATTACTACAAAATGAGTTTTAACCGGGCGGGTGATGGTAACAGCATGGAGCTGTTGTGCAAGGGTGCTAGCTGTTTGAACTTCCAGTCAGTAGGGATAAGTAGTAAGGTCACTCCACCCCTTCCTGTGAGGCAAGGACTGTGTGAGAAAGTGTGATTATGGGAGAGGGCAGCGGGAGTGGCAGAGTCCTCTGGTTTGATCCATGTTTATGTAAGTGCTACAACTATAAGGCCAGCATGTTAAACAAAGCTGTAACGAAATCACCTTTGTTCTTAGCAGACTGACAGTTCCACAAGCCTATTGAGAAAGTAGAAGAGGCGTTTATGGACAGTGATATAACATGCAGATTATAATGGTTGCATCACCTTGTGTGTGAAACAGATGATAATTTCCGTGTTGAAATGACAGTAGGTATTTGAAAACAAAGAAGTTCACACTTAAATACCCGTCTGATTTAAGTAATTGAATTCAGCAGGACACTTAAACAGTTGACACGCAAACAATTCAAACGAAACCAGCCTGAGAGCAAGTGAGAGTAGACACTGGTGCACCACATGACAGAGTCAAGATTCAAGATAGATTCAAGATTGACTTTATTGGTCCTGAGGGGAAACTAGTCTTGTGTGGATTATATTACATGTACATAAAGACACAACAAAGATTACAACTCACACTATGCAAACCATTTCTTCAGGCGCAATGATCTTTAGGAAAATGAAATGAGAGCATTTTACAGACATACCAACATAACATACTGTACGTAGTAGCAACTACAGTTGCTGTTACAACATACGTAACATAAACATACAGACAACAACAGGATAACAGCACACATGATGGGATTTTTCTCTGGATTTTTTACAGGGGGATTAGAGTAAAGATTCAGACAGATGTCAAATGGCAGACGGTTGGTTTGGCATGATGTTGGATAAAAAGGGAAGGCGTCAGTGTGCTGGTTGGGTGAGCTGAGTGGCCTTGTCCTTGATGGGAACAGAGAGTAACAGGAGGATAAGATAATCAAGAGAAGTGACATTGGGCATAGGAAAGGGAGACAGAAATGTGTTATTTATATATTTTGATCTTCAGTAATTTATCCTGCTCATAATCAATTAGTTCAGGTTCTCAGCGTCAAGTGTGTGAATCCATTTTGTGGCGTAACCTTGATGTTTCTATCCAGGGTCAGGTTTGTAATACCGCGTAGCAAGCTCACAGGTCTGACTCTCTGTGTAGTTTACTCTTTTCTCTATGTCCACAGTCCGTGCTGAGATGTCGAGTCAGCTCCTCTGACTGTGCGTCTCTCTGCTGTAAATCCCTTCAATCTGTCACTCACGTCACAGAAGCACTGTTTAATTTCAGCAGACAGCAGCTGGGTAAATTTAAAGAAAGCTGTCTTAAAAATTTATCGATAGTTTAAGGCAGTCCCCAGACCAATGAGCACGACCCCACTATCATAAATCCTAAAAGAAATACATCCTCAACGGACAAAACCTCTAAACACAGAACTTGCCAGTTCTTCCAGGCGTCCTGTAAGTATAGTCTGCCGCAAAGGTCCCGTCAGGTTAAATGGGTTCTCCCGGTGCACCCTTCTTATGAGAAAAAAATTGTGTCAATTGCACTCAGAGACCAGGTAATCAGATCCATTTCCAGTTCTCAGGAGTCCAGCAAACAGTAAACTTGTCATGGCCGATGGCCCAGGAACAGGAAAAGACTCCAATGCAGAAACCCAGACCCAGAATAAAACGTGGAACAAAAATGTATTTAAAGCGAACATAAGAATACAAAAAAATCCCCAAAAAACAAAACTCTCCCAGAACAGAACACACAGGCAAAAATCCAGAGATAATAAAAAAATACAAAAACAACGGACTAGGAATTTTCACATAAGACAAAAGGAACAGAGACAAGACTTACGGGTGACAAGGACAATGACCTGGTACTGAGGGGAAGGACACAGGTATAAATAGACACAGACAAGGGACAGGTGAAACACATTAGGGCGGAGCAGATAATCACACAGGAGGGAAAGACACCAGGAAGTCAAGCAGAGACACAGACAAGGGCAAGACATATCAAAATAAAGTCCATGAAATGAAACAATGGCAGGGACAAAAACTCTGGACAATGGCAGGGACAAAAACTCTGGACAATGGCAGGGACAAAAACTCTGGACAATGGCAGGGACAAAAACTCACAACCAGTCTGGGAGAACAAAAAACACAAGACCAGTCTGGGAGGACAAAAAACACAAGACCAGGCTGGGAGGACAAAAAACACAAGACCAGGCTGGGAGGACAAAAACACAAGACCAGGCTGGGAGGACAAAAAACACAAGACCAGGCTAGGAGGACAAAAAACACAAGACCCTAGGGGGGAGGAACCGGACGGGGCTGACACGGAAGGCAAGGGGAAAGGACCGGAACGGGGCTGACCACAGAGTAAGGGAACCGGACCGGGCTGACAAGGAAGGCAAGGGGAAAGGACCGGACGTGCTGACCACAGAGTTCGGGAACCGGACGGGGCTGACATGGAAGGCGAGGGGAAAGGACCGGACGGGGCTGACCACAGAGTAAGGGAGCCGGACGGGGCTGACATGGAGTAGAGGGGAAAGGACCGGACGGGGCTGACCGGGAGTAGAGGGGAAAGGACCAGACGAGGGGTGAACCGGACGAGGGATGAACCAGACGAGGGATGAACCAGACGAGGAAGGACCGTAGAGAAGACCTGACGATGGCTGAACCAGACGAGGGGTTAACCAGACGAGGAGGGACCATAGGAAAGACCAGACGAGGGGTGAACCAGACGAGGGATGACCGTTGGCTCAGGGAAAACACCCTGGGGGGCTGAGACGTACTCTCAGGGAAAACACTCTGGAGAAGTTCTGGGGCTGAAGCGAACACTCTGGAAACAGTGCTGGGGCTGACGCGAAGACTCTGGAAACAGTACTGGGGCTGACGCGAAGACTCTGGAAACAGTACTGGGGCTGACGCGAAGACTCTGGAAACAGTACTGGGGCTGATGCGAAGACTCTGGAAACAGTACTGGGGCTGACACGAAGACTCTGGAAACAGTTCTGGGTCTGACACAAAGACTCTGGAAACAGCTCTGGGGCTGACACAAAGACTCAGGCAGGGAAAAAGAAAAAAAATGCAGGAGCTCTGGGGTTGCGGAGTCTCAGTCAGACCAGGTCATTCTGTCATGGCCGATGGCCCAGGAACAGGAAAAGACTCCAATGCAGAAACCCAGACTCCGAATAAAACGTGGAACAAAAATTTATTTCAAGCGAACATAGGAATACAAAAAAATCCCCAAAAACCAAAACTCTCCCAGAACAAAACACACAGGCAAAAATCCAGAGATAATAAAAAATACAAAAACAACGGACTAGGAATTTTCACAAGAGACAAAAGGAACAGAGACAAGACTTACAGGTGACAAGGACAATGACCTGGAACTGAGGGGAAGGACACAGGTATAAATAGACACAGACAAGGGACAGGTGAAACACATTAGGGCGGAGCAGGTAATCACACAGGAGGGAAAGACACCAGGAAATCAAGCAGAGACACAGACAAGGGCAAGACATATCAAAATAAAGTCCATGAAATACAATACAACCTAGTAACAATATAAAACAAACATAAAACCTGACAAAACTCAAAGAGAAATAAGAGAAATTTAGTATGACGAGACGAAACAAAAGAAGCATACACCAGAGGCAGGAGGAGCAGGAGGAGACGTCCGCCTTGTCCGAGAGCAGGAAGTGAAGTCCAAAGTCGTACTAACACACGGCGCGGTTTCTCAGCAATGACACTTCATTAAGCTCAAAAAGACAAGAATACCAGACACTTACACAGTTCTGTAGGCGTCTGCTGCTCAGTTGCTTCTCCTAATAATTTTTTTAAATATCAAATTTGAGTCCAAATATGGTCCCAAGTACTTCACCTTAGTAACATTATTAATATTTTGCCCTAATATGCTTAATTGTGGGCCGCAAATTTGTTTCTTACCAAAATACATCATCACAGTTTTTTGGGTATTTAATGTGAGGCATTTTTAACCGGGCGGGTGATGGTATGGTGTAGCCATTGGACAATTTGAAAGTTCTAATGTAAGCTTTTCAGCCACTTTTATCCCATGGGTGTATATAATCATGTCATATCACCATGTCAAACTGTTTGTAAGTCATTGATATACAGGGAAAATAGCAGTGGTCCAAAAATTAAGCCCTGTGGAATTCCTAATGTACACAGTTTTAATGTTGATAATTTATCATTTATTCAAACACATTTTTTTCCTTCAGAGATGTGAGACAGTGATCAGACGTTTCATCTCTTCTCCAACAGACTATCAATTTTGAAGTCAACTAGTAAGTGAGCTGAGGTTATATATCTAAAGGGAGGGGTTGTGGGTCAAACCCCACCTTTTAGAGATAAAAGCTCTAAAGAGAGCAGTTCAGAATTATTGGAGAAGAGATGAAACGTCTTTACCTTGAAAACCTAGTCCAGATGCCTTTACTTTAACCTTTTCTTCAAGACTCAGAACCTTCTCAGGAACACAGTACTACACAAACTAAACAATACTCAAATGCAAGAAGACAAATAGGCAGAAAGAATGGGTTTATGAAAAACATTTTTATCTTTAATTACAAGAAACATCCTTTTCAAACACACTGCATTTTAGATTTGTTCACAACCTCTGAGTAAAGTCCCTGTGTCTCTCTTTTGTCCCCACACCTTAAGCAAGCTTTGCTCTGATTGGTTTACTGCAGAATCACTGGTCCTGCTCCTGCTAAAGTCTCTTATCGGCCACATATGTTCCTGAATGGACTATAGATGTTCTGCCTAGAGTCACGTGACTCATAAAACCTGAAAATTATTGTTTCAAATCCAGCTTTAGAAAGCCCCAAAGTCCCAATTGCTCTTAGCAAATAAACATTTGTTTCCCTGCTGACTTTATTGGTGGTGCAGTGATTCAGAGATGCATGTGAAGAGTCAGTGAATACAGTAAGTGTGGAGAGACATGCTGCGGTTGTTAGTGTTAGCTAAATTCTGTGGCCTCAGTGTGGTGCAGGGCTGAGTGACTCCTCTCACGGCCCCGGCCTGACCCCACTGGAAGCTGATCAATCAGGGAGAAAGGGCCATCCCTCTGAGCACATACCATCATAACAACACCCCCTGTGTTTACCTGTGAACTTGAATTTGATTAATTTACTAGTTGGAGCACTATGAGTAGTGCGGCAAGTGTTCACATGCTCCCATCTGTCAGCACTTAACTGTTTACCTGCTGCAGCTCTAAGGTGAAGGCAACCCAGCCTTTTACTTATTTTTTAAGAGGCAAAAGCCCAGATTTCTCATTCATAACTCATAGACTGGGCTATGCTCATTGTCTAATGGGCTTTATTTCAGTGCCCAAACTCTGTCCTTTTTAAGCAAATCACTCAATTACTTTACGCTTTAACTAAAAAGCAAAGACAGTTAAATTTAACATTAAAATGTCATCATGTGGATCCCTCCTTCAGTCGTTCTCCCTGAGGTTTCTCTGTTTTCCTGGCTGTTTTTTTCCCCCGCTGGATTCAGAGAGATGGCAGGTAGTGGTTGTACGCAGTCGGTAGACCTGGCCTGTCTATTTAGTAATAACACAACAGCGCCATTCAAGAATTAAGCATATTCTTGTTTTGTCTCAAAAGAGAGGCAGAACAATGTGATGGCTTTTCAGAATAAAAGCACCCAATTTAGGGAGCTCCATACCATAGGCATAAAAAGTGTAAAGAGTGGGTTTTATAAACAGTTTTTGATTGTTTCTATTTTAAAGCCTTCAGGCAGTGATGTTGGGGTCACTCACAATGTCTAGCTAAAATAGTATAACATCATCTAAAATGCCCCAGAATACAGGGAATTACATCTGTTTGATTCAAATTTTCTGGGGGTCCTCAAATTATACTTCCACAAACATTTAAAGAAGACCGCTAAACACAAGTTTACTGCTTATGGCAGCACACGGATACAGTGCAGTCTCTGTTAGAAGCTTTGTTTCTTTGAGGATGTGGAAGCTTCTAGACACTGAGGATGTACCAAGTCAGACTTTGCTGAGGCCAAATAAACATTCATTATAAAGTATAAGCAAACCAAGGAGTCAGTGGTTTGGCTTTAATAAAATTCCTAAAAATAGTGTGAAGTGGACATGCAGAAATTACTCAAACAGGGAATTAATGCACACCACTTTAAATCAGGAGAGACTCAAAGAAAAACTTCTCCAGACACTGCGATTGTTTTACCGCTGGTCACTTTCCGGCACAACCTGCGTTCACTCAGTCCCTCCCACTTTTCCTCTGCCGTCTCTTCTGCGCTTCCCCCTCTTGAGGAGCTCTCTTTTTTAAACACTGACACTGACACTCTGTGCTCCACGCTTACATCCTGCTTGGACAACTTATGCCCTCTTACATCCATACCAGCCCGTACATCCTCATCTGCCCCCTGGTTATCCGATGTTCTACGCAAGCATCTTGTCAGCCTCCGGTCAGCTGAGAGAAAATGGCGCAAGTCAAAAGATCCTACTAACCTCTACTAACCTATCTATCAGTCTCTCCTCTCTAATTTCTCCGCTGATGTCACCTCTGCAAAAAACAACTACTACCATTCTAAGTGTATTAAAACCCTTTTCTGCCCTTTTTTGTCCGCCTGCTCCCCCTCCTTCATCAGCGTTAACAGCTGATGATTTCGCATCTTTCTTTGGTAAAGAAAACCACCGCCATCAGCAGTCAGTTCTCTGTGCCAGCACCTGTTGAACTAATTCACACCCCTGATATGTGTTTGCTCACTTCTTTTTCTCCTCTAACTGAAGCAGACGTTTCCAAGGTCATTAGTTCTAACTACCCTACCACCTGCCCGCTGGATCCCATCCCTACACCTCCTTCAGGCCATCTCTCCATCTGTCGTGCCTGCTCTCACCCACATCATCAACTCATCTCTCTCCACTGGGTCATTCCCAACAGCCTTCAAAGAGGCCCTCATTACACCACTACTGAAGAAACCCACTCTCAGCCATCGAAGCCCTGAGACTGGCAAAGGCAACATCCAAATCATCTGTACTCATCTTACTGGATCTGTCTGCTATCTTTGACACTATCTGACACATCCTCGTGTTTTCTCTCAGTGTAATGGGTGTCTCTGGAATGGCGTTGCAATGGTTCAAGTCTTACCTCTCGGATAGGTCATTCAGAGTATCCTGGAGAAACGAGGTCTCTGAGTCCCAACATCTCAATACAGGGGTGCCACAGGGCTCAGTGCTTGGACTGCTACTCTTTTCCATTTACATGACATCCCTTGGCTCTGTCATTCAGAAAAATGTTTTTTCCTATCACTGCTTTGCAGATGACTCTCAACTCCACTTGTCATTTCAATCTGATGATCCGACAGTCTCTGCTTGCATCTCGGCATGCCTGAGTGACATCTCACTTTGGATGAAGGACCATCACCTGCAGCTGAACCTTGCAAAAACAGAACTGCTTATGATTCCGGCCAACCCAAAGACCGGCCACAACCTCTCCATTCAACTAGGCTCCTCAACCATTACACCGTCCAGCGCTGCCAGAAATCTGGGAGTGGTAATTGATGATCAACTAAACTTCACAAGTCATGTTGCCAGCACCACCAGGTCCTGTAGATTCATCCTCTACAACATTAGGAAAATTAGACCTTTCCTATCAGAGCACTCTACGCAAATTCTAGTCCAGGCTCTTGTCTTGTCCAAACTGGATTATTGCAATGCTCTACTGGCTGGACTCCCTGCCTGCACAACCAAACCTCTGCAGCTGATTCAGAATGCAGTGGCAAGAGTGGTCTTTAAAGAACCGAAGAGAGCGCACGTAACTTCTCTCCTCATTAGGTTACACTGGCTCCCGGTTGACGCCCGCATCATGTTCAAAACTATGCTCTTGGCCTACAAGACCACCACTGGTTCTCCACCCCACCCTCATATCTTTACTCACTAACACAGACCTATGTTCCTACCAGATCCCTGCGCTCTGCAAATGAACAACGTCTGGTTGTACCATCCCAAAAAGGAAAAAAATCATTCTCACGTACTTTCTATGGATCTGTTCCACACTGGTGGAATGATCTACCTGCTGCTACAAGATCAGCAGATTCTGTAGCCATCTTTAAAAAACTCTTGAAAACACATATCTTCCATCAACACCTGACAAACACCGAATTCTACTTCCTTTCTATCAATTCCTTTTCTAAAAAAAAATAATAATAATAATAATAAAAAAAAAAAACTCTTATCCTTAGCTTCTTATGCTGTGCTAGGTTTTAACTGACTATTTATGTGCACTTATGCTTTTTTGTTACCTTGTGTTGTTGAAATTGCTTCCATTGTTTTCCTCACCTGTAAGTCGCTCTGGATAAAAACGTCTGCTAAATGACTAAATGCAAATGTGAAAATACAGACAGATAGAAATGAAGCACTATGGAATAGGTTAATAGAGAAAATTTGGCACTACAATAGTCCAGATTTTAGGGCGGCACTTCAACAGAACATAGCTGGATAAAAATGTCTGCCAAGAAAGAGATGCTTCCACTGCTGAGGAGTTGATGGGGTGAAAGAAGGATTCTTAATGTTTGAATTTACTCCCAAGTTTTTATGTACATGTGACATCACCCAATCAATCATTCGTTCATCAAACCACAATGTAACACAACATAAACACAGCACAGGGATAATAATAATAATAATAACAAATAATGTTGGCAAGTTTTAAGTTCCTTGTACAAAAAACCCATGAGTGTTCATTCAAGTGTTTTTTCTTCAACAAGATATCTGCAGCTTAAGTGCTTACAAGTTATTCAAATGAAACAGTCAAGATCAAAGAACATGTTGCTATAAATGTTCAAATCCTTATTTAAGGGAACCATGTTCCAGACTTTTGTCTTCCTCAGATTTCTCACATCAGACAGCACATTAGACTGTACATGTGAGTGCAAAATTGGCAGAGTAATGAGCACCACAAACAAAATCTACAGACAAACATGCACCTCCAGAATTAGCACTGGAAACCCACAGACACTCACAGCTGGGCGGGCTATTGTGTGAGAGTGAGCACTGCCTGCAGCACACGTTAACACTCCAGGCAGCGAGGGGTTAAGGCAGTCCAGGAAGGCATTGGCCAAGTCTGGGCCGGCCTCCAAACAGATGTTGGTTTGTTTTAGGGCTGTGGTTAAATAGTTGGATGGTGTTCAGCACAAGGAGAAGTGGGGACTGCAGCTGCAAACACACACACTGGAGGCAATCAGGCAACGTGTGTGTTAGTTCAAACCTCCTTGTGCTGCTCTCTTTTATTTTGTTTTTTTTTTGTTGTCAGATTTTATATATCAGCTGAATATATGTACTTAACCTTTTATGTACAAACTGAGTTTGTGCCCCTTATTCTACAGTGGTTTCTGATTCTGACAACTCACATTTGTTCACAGGAATGTTTTTCTTTGGTTGAATAATGAGTCTAATATCCGCTGCCTCAGCACTAAGCAGTGGAACAGGCCTGGAAAGTGAGCACAGAAGCTAGTGTTTGAAAAGAGCAGAATGATTAGTATGTTTTCTGTAAGGGCTAATGAGCAAAGATATTTAAATCTGGACATGTAAGCTGCATTACCTAAAACATCCTTCCATCACTCTAACCCAACCCCCACTCACTACAAAAGTATAGCACGTGCTTTCCTTTAATTAACAAAATAAAGCTGAATTTACTATTAAAAATAAATTAAATCAAACTGAAGTTTAGAGCTTGTTTTTCTTGTTTGTTGTTTATTTTTGTAAACAAAAGTAGCCTGTCCTGAAATAAACATTTTCTCTGTGTTATCGGCATGATCCAGTGTTAACATGCCATATAGACCAACAGCCCTTATTCAAGACCAGGCATGTGATTGGCCAAAGCATGTCCGGTATGCATTTACATTAATTAAAATCCTAGATGTCTTGTTTCTTTCAACACTCAACTCCTATTACAATATTTTACATCTTCAAATACAAGATTGCAGCTATTTCCATTTTTTTAAATTTGAAGGCAAAATAATTTTTATAATTTGCTTTATTCAAAATCTTTCTCCATTTTGTCCAATCTAGCAATAGCGTGGTGGAGAGGTGCTTCTGATAGGCATCTGAGATGCTTCGGAGAAGCAGCCAGTGTAAATTCTCAGACTGACTAACATAGAAATCAATTCACAACTGCGATTCGCGCAAATTAGGCGGCGCGAATATTGTGATTTGCGCGAATCACGCAACAAATTGTGGAAAAATCTGAAATTTGCCGAAAATTTGCGCCGCGTTAACCAATCAGGAGCTTGTAGTGACGTGCTACAAACGGAGGCGGCCAATAGAGGCAGAAATCCAAAACAACAATGGAGGACGAAGTTATCAGTGCAGCTCGTGGGATACGGTACATCTTTGTAATTTTACAGAGCCAGGAATCTTAAAGGTTCTTGCTCGAAGGAAATTGAGTGAGGGGGTTGGAAACTCTGGTAAGTTGCAAAAAAGGCCTTTTAATTCATTAGAGTCGCATATATTGAACCAACTAGCTAGCTAAAGCTAGCTTACTTTAGAACTAGTTTTCCACTGACGAGATTATGTCTTTATCCAGAGAAAGTGCAGAAAGAGCCAGAGGAATATGTATTAAAGGAGATGGAGAAGAGAAGTGGGTTAGCAACAGGTTTAGGACAAAAGTGGAAGTGGAGTACTCTGTGGTTCTGTCTTTCCTCAACCCCTAGTCTTCTCACGAGAAGAGCGTGACTGTATAATTTAATGAAAACCTAGTATTTATTTACCATATTATTAAGGCCAAGACAGACCCACTCACCTAAATTGTAGATGCCACTGGCACTGTATATTTCAACAATAAAAGCATTAATAATATTTTCATGGAGTTTTACAATCCACTCTGGAGCTTCTGAAGAAATGGAAAAGTTCCTGTCTGCCTAATCCTACTTACTGTCACTGAAGCTCAGAAGGCTCAATAAAATGTCCCTATCACCAAAGAACCCTCTTAGCACTTAAAACCCTGCAGTCAGGCCAAACGGCTTGACTATAATTCTATAATTCCACCACACCCTTTCCTGACAATGTTAGAACACTCTTTTATATCCTGTTTCCTCCCTCAGTCATTAATGAAAGCAGACATCACACTCATCCTTAGAAGTGGGTCTAAGAAGTAGGTGAGTGCCATGTTAATATTGACCTAGTCTTTTTTAAATTTTAGTTGCTACTCTAACTGTTTTTGATTTTTTGAGACTGAATAATATATAAATAAACCCATATCAAATGCTTTAAAAGATTCCCTATAGCAGAGAGGGGTTATGGGTAGTGTTAGTAGGCTGACCTGTTAGCAGCTGGATGTCAGTGAATTACATCGATGTAATTATGAGCAGAAAACAGAAGTCGGCATGATCCACAACTTTTTTTTTTTTTTTTTTTTTTTTTTTTTTCAATAAATAAAGTGCTAGGTGCAAAGGTGCAACAGAGGCAGGTGAGCTCAGTCTATCCTGCAGCAGAACATAGAATGATTTTTACAGGTGCCTTAAATACATTCACCCTAAAAACATTAAAACTCCTTTATTAAATGTAGCTATATAAAACCATGTTAAAATCCTAAAACTATATATAAACTATATTTAAAACCCAATACAATTTACAAACCCTAAAACCAAACATCTACACTCAATAAAACCCATAAACCATTAAACAACCCACTTTTTTTTCCTAAACACTCCCTGCCTTGGTCTGGCCCGGAACATTTTAGTGTGTTTGTTTCCCCAGGGACTCTTTTGGCCAGACACCTGGACACAAGGAAAAGAGTGAGTAAAATGTCAAGACACATATCACTAAAACTAGTGATGGCCAGCAGAAGCTTCTTCAAGCCTTGAAGCTCTCCAGCCAATTAGTTAACAACAAGGTTCATTTCTTGAGGCTTAATGTGCACACAAGATATTGCGTCTATATTTTATCAATATGCTCAAGACTAGTGATGGGAAAGTGAAGCTTTATGAAGCAGTGAACCTTTAAAATTGTATAGAAAAGTTCATTACTGTAAGCTTTGTTCGTTTATTGCAGAACTTTGTTTGACACACACACTATGTGACTGATTCTTAACACCTGCTTTATCTGTCCCATGAGTTTAAAAGCTGGAGAAGTTGAAAAAAAGAAACAGGCTCAGCTCTAGGACTTGTAAAAATCAAATCTAAACACATTATATTCATAATGTTTTGTCCATAAGCACCATGGCCCTAAGCAGTAAACCATGTATTTAGGTGTTCCCTTATTGGATGCCTGTTAAATTAGATTAGAAATAACATGTGACGGCTGTTGACATATAGTGCAAAAATAGTGCTGGCATATAGAGAGCAACCTGGAGTAAAATGAAAATGCATCCTTCAGAGCAAATGAGACTCACATTCACATCCTCCATGTGCCAGGCAAATACCATAACAGATAAACTAACTACCTGAACGCTCAGATTTGGCTTCTTGTAATTATTGTTTATGGTGGACGATGTTAAACAATGTCTCATTATTTGCACATTTGTAAAAGCTTTCATTTAATATCATTTATTTGGATATAAAAAGTCTCTTTATGACTATGCAGTAAAATAAAACAACATTATTAGTTTTTACTTTTTATAATGATTGCACATCAGTGGTGCAACTGATATAGGGGGACACTTTATATTTCTTTGTTTATGAGAAACTTTCTTTGAATGCTCTATTTAAACAGGCACCAAAACTAACCATTACATCACTCGAACTCTAAAATTCTCAAAACTATGACACTACCCACAAATTGTGAGGAAATTTCTTGTTTTTTTTTTATTGCACTAAAACTTAAACCACTTCATGAACCCAGGCTTCAAACGGCATCGGTTACATAACTGATCACTTAATAATTCTTAACACTTAATAATTCCTGGATTACTCAACACATGCAACACAGGCACAATACGTCCCATCACTAACTAAAACCACCTTTAAAACACACTCGTACTACACTACAACACTTAAACAAGATTACACATATATAATACACATTTCTCAATTCAAATGGTGTGTTACTCCTCACAGACTGGATACTAGATACTTCCTCCAGTTCTTCTGGAGGAAATCCAATGCATTCCCAGGCCAGCCGAGAGACATAGGTCTTGCAGCGTGTCCTAGGCGTGGCCCTTCCTGGGGCCTCCTCCCAGTGGGAAGCGCCTGGAAGACCTCCCCAGAAAGCGTCCAGGAGGCCTCTGGAACAGATGCCTGAGCACCCTCAGCTGGCTCCTCTTGTGGCCGAGTTCTTCACCCTATTTCTAAGTGTGGGGCCAACCACCCTGCAGAAGAAACTAATTTCTGTATCCGGGATACTGTCCATTCGGTCATGACCCACAGCTCATGACTGCTCATAGGTGAGAGTAGGAACATAGATCGATTGGTAAATCGAGAGTTTCGCCTTGCAGCTCAGCTCCTTCTTTACCACAACAGACCGGTACATCAACTGCATCACTACAGAAGGGGACAAAACACCCTTTTCTGGCTGAAAACCATGGTCTCGGACTCACAGGTGCTGATGCTCATCCCTGCTGCTTTACACTTGGCTGCAAACCATCCCAATGGACGCTGAAGGTCCTGGCTTGATGGAGCCAACAGGACAACATCATCTGCAAAAAGCAGAGACAAGATCCTTGTGACCCCCAAACCGTTCTCCCTCCAGCCCCTGGCTGTGCATAGAAGTTTTTTCCATAAAAATTATGAACAGGACCGATAGGGGCAAAGGGCACCGCTGCAGGAGTCCAACATGCACTGGAAACAGGTCTGACTTACTACTGGCAATGCAAACCAAGCTTCTGCTCTGGTCATAAAGGGGTCAGACAGCCCTCAGTGAAGGGCCCTGGATGATGGGGGGTGCCTCTTGTGGAGCACCCCCCACAAGATGCTGAAAGTGGCATGGTTGAATGCATTCTTCAAATCCACAAACCACCCTCTAACTCCCTAGAGAGGGTACACAGCTGGTCCAGTGTTCCACAGCCAAGACAAAAAAATGCATTGTTCCTGCTGAATCCCAGGTTTGACTACCGGCCGCAATCCCTCTCCAGTACACTAGCATTGACTTTCCCAGGGAGGCAGAGGAGTGTGATCCCCCATAGTAGGAACGCACCATCCGGTCCCCCTTCTTGAAATGAGAGACTACCACCCTGGTCTACCAGTCCAGAGGTACTGTCCTTGATCACCACGCGATGTTGCAGAGGCGTGTCAGCCAAGACAACAATACAACATCCAGAGACTCCAGGTACTCAGGGGGGATCTCATCCACTGCTGGCGTCTTGCCACCAAGAAGCCTCTTAACAACCTTGGTGACTTTAGCTAGGGTGACGAAACGACTACAAAGTTGATCATCGACCTCCAGCCAAGTTCACCCTTATGCTTGAACATGGTGTTTGTGTTTGTTATGGACAAACTTTTACTAGCACCAAAGTCCAATAATAGAACACCTATATATATATATATATCAAAACATCTGTTTGTTACCGGTAGATTGAAACGCGCTGTCAATTTACTCCTCAGGTAAGAAGTGCATTTTTCATCTTTCAAGAGACCCATTATCCCCATCGCCTACTTTTTGCAGACATTCCAATTCTAGTCCGCTACACATTTTACCCATACCATCACAATTAGAGAGGGAATTGGTCTGGTTTGTTAGGGGAGAGTTCTAATGAGGATGTCTGTCCACTATAGGGTTAAGTAAGCAGTTAAAGTCCACCCCTGCTCAAGTTACTGTTTTCTTTTCCTATGTTTTCGGGAGATCCTTACTGTAAATGCAATGTTTTTAAAAAGGTGATAAACTGATAAACTTGTTTTTTGAAACAAAATATATATATATTTTCATTTAGAATGATTTTCATCTCTGGTCCCATGTACTGAGCCAGAGGCTCAAAAGTTCCATTCCCTCTCATTCATGTCTCATAAGTGTCATAAATTCAGTGGCCTTATCAGTATCAGTATCAGTATTCAGCCTACAGCCTTTCCTACGGATCATCTAAGATAGCCTACATCATTACTCACTGTTATAATAATTTTAATTCTTATGTTTAGAGTTACTGGGGGCTTATAGTTCTCCTCAGGTCATGTCAAATTCATGTCATGTCCTTCGCTCTAATCCAAGCAGGAAGTAGACATAACAAGACTGAGACATGGCTTGTCACGGGACTTCTGCACCTGGACCATTGTGAACGCCTCTCACTAGGGACGTCACTGTGTTGTATATAATGTTATGTTTACATCTTTAAGCAAACCTTCCGCTGTAATATTGTGCTGCTTTGCTTCTCCTTGCAAGGATTAAAACTTGGCCATTGCTTGTTAAATTATAATTGGTCTCCGTGTCTCTCTGGTTAAATATATGGATATAAAATATTCCTATAACACTCACCTTACTGGGCCACTGCAGAATGGTCCCATCGTTCTCCCATCTGCAACCTGGCAGACCTCTTCACGTCTACGTTGAGCCAGATTAAGATCACAATACTTCGAGGCATAAAGCCTCCAGAGCTCTACTTAGTCTCTGCCAGTATCGATGTTCTGTTACCGCCTTGAGGCCAATGCTCTTGATGGACGACTTCTCTGTAAGGTCAGGCATTGCACTCAACCTGTTTAGATATCCATGGCCAAGGGTCACACTGAGTCTATGAGAGTTAACCTTTTCAACTCTTCACTCCATCCTTTGATGCTAGGGTTGTCCTGGCTGAAGAAAGATAACCCCAACATTGACTAATCTACCGGGGAGGTGGTGGGGTGGAGTAGCTTGTGAATGCTAACCTGTTTCCCTGCAGTGGTGTCCCATACTGTCACAGAGGAGGAGCCCTCGGCCCTTTCTTCCGTGCTCGACTGCTACCATGACCTACACAAAGTGTTCAACAAAGGGCGTGCCACTTCTCTGCCACCTCACTGACAATATGATTGTGCCATCGAGCTATTGCCTGGATCCTCTCCTCCCAGAGGGCGCTTATATTCAGTCTCTGCCCCCAAGAAAGAGATTATGGAAAAGTATATTTTGGAGTCTCTCAAGTCTGGCATAATTTGTCCTTTTTCTTCCTCCCACTGGAGCTGGATTCTTATTTATGGACAAAAAAGACAAGACCCTCTGCCCATGCATCAATTATATAGGCCATTATATAGGCCAATTATAACGACATCACCAACATTAACTTGAAGAACAGGTACCCTCTTCCTCTTATTTCTTCTATATTTGAACTGCTTAAACCTAAAGTCTTCACAAATCTCGATCTGCGTAATGAGAATCATATGGTGCGCATAAGAGAAGGAGATGAATAGATAACCGCATTCACCACCCCTAGCGGGCCCTATGAATATTTAGTAATGCCTTTTGGTTTGACTAAATGCACCAGCTGTCTTAGTGAAGGAAGACAGCTGGTACATACATTAGTGAAGTACATCAGGACGGCATCTGAACTAGGTGGGCCCTGTTTTTAATCGGTTCAAGTTCACACTGTCTTACAGTCCTGGTTCTAAGGATACAAAGCCTGATGCTCTGTCCCGCCAGTGTTACCAGGTCTCTTCTTATCCCTCTCCATCCACAATCTTGCCGCCCAGCTGCGCCATTTGAGCTATTTCCTGGGCTGTGGAGGAGAGAGTCAGAGGGGAATGTCAACACGCTTATTCCAGCAGGTTTCCCTTCCAAGCAGTTATTTCAGCCAGAGGCTCACAATTCCCATGTGATCCATTGCGCTCATGCCTCTCTTTTTGCCTGCTGCCCTGGGGCCAAACGAACCCAAAATTTCCAGTGGCCCATGCTGAAGAAGAGGGTGAGTAAATATGTTGCTGCCTGTCCTGTTTGTGCACAAAGCAAGACCTCACGACTGCCTCCTGCTGGGTTACTTCAGCTGTTACCGGTTCCTCGTCGGCCGTGGTCAGACATCTCCCTGGATTTCGTCTTTGGACTACCTCCTTCCGAAGGTAACACCACTGTTCTGACTGTGGTGGACAGATTTTCCAAGATGGTGCACTTCATCCCTCTGCCCAAGTTGCCCTTCGCTAAGGAGACAGTGGAAGTGTTAATGTCTCAGGTTTTTCATCTGCATAGGTTTCCTAGGGATGTGGTGTCAGACCAGGGACCACAGTTTGTCTTTCGGTTCTGGATGGCTTTCTGTTCTCTCTTAGGAGCCACTGTGAGTCTTTCGTCTGGTTATTACCCCTAGTTAAATGGGCAGACGGAAAGGAAGAACCAGAATCTACTGACTGCTCTTCGGTGCCTTGTCTGTCAACCCGTCCAACATGGTCCAAGCATATTGTTTGGGTTGAATATGCTCTCAACACCCTAACTAGATCTAGAGAAGGAAATGGGAGTGCCCTCAGCTCAGTCCCTAGCCATTGCCGACACACCTGGCTTTGCACTAGGCAACGACTGCTACGGACAACCTCCAGCTACAAGAAGATCTTAGACGTATTCCGGCCCCTGCTTACCAACCTGGTCAGTGAGTTTGGCTGTCATCTTGGAACCTTCACCTCAAGGTGGTCTCCCGCAAGCTGGCTCCCAGGTCTCCTTCTGAGGTCATGGAGAATTCATCCGAACATCCACCTAGACAGCATCAAACCGGTGACCCCCTCCACACCCCCAGCTCATTGACAGGTCCCCTGCTTAAACTGTGAGACGGTTGTTGGCTGTCCAGTGAAGAAGTCACGGTTGTCGGTACCTCCAGGGATGGTAAATGGTAAATGGCATGCATTTATATAGAGCTTTTCTGCATCCTTCTCGGGCACCCAAAGTGCTTTACATTGTGCTTCCACCCCATTCACACACATTCACTCCCAGGGGCAGACAGAGAGGGGGGCTGCCACACAAACGGTGCTCAACCTTCTCCTACCACAACCAAACACACCTCCACAGTCACACACATTCATACACCAGTGCAACGGACACTGGGATCATCAGGGATTTCCACCGAGGGGACCTGGACATACCTGGTTCGTCTGAAGTCATTCCTGGAGGGATGGGTAGTGCCAGAAATGTGTCACAGACCCTAGTATTTTGTTCAGTTACCTGTTTTTATTTTGATATGTTGCTAACCTCATCACCTCCTGTGTGTTTGCCCTCCATGGTGATTGCTGGCCATGGTGTCTAATTGTCTCTCCACTCCTTTTTTATTTAGTCTGTGTCTCACTTCGTTCCAGTTTGTCTTGTGAATTTTCCCAAGCTTACCAGCAGTCTCTTGTTCCAGTGGCCTTATCAATATGTAACACACTTTATTCATATCCAACACTTCATTAGCTTACGGACTAACTGCATCTAGATTTTTCGTAACAAAAGTAGCCTTCTAAAATAGGTTTTATTGCTTCACAAATTAACTGTGGTTAAGTTAATTACTGTCTAGACTGTAATAAATGAATGTCTCAGATATTGCATTTGTGGCATACAATAGGCATAGGCCATGATTACCAACATCAAAATCTGATGATGCTGTGTCTGTTTCACTAAAATGGTATTTGTTTTCTCCGTAAAGTCAATGGTGAGCACTATTTTTCTTTTATGTGTTGGACCCATAAGGAAAGAGAGACAGGTGGTAATTTGTTGTGTCCAAAACTGACCGCTCAGCCTTTGGCACAATTGTGTGGAATAAGTCATGAACGCATAGCCCTTCAATTCCATAGAGTCTTTATTGCTCACAGCCAACACAATAAACGACCCGAGTAGACTATCATCCAGCTCTACTAATTTTTGTACAAAAAATGTAAGCCTTTTATACAGTTTTGATATGGCAGTTTAGTGATAACTCTTTCTGTAATCTTTGATGAGCCTTTGAAGATTTTTAACCTATAGACATTAAAAATCTTTAAAAGAGATAATTTCTTTCACTGTAAACATGTCAACATCAATCTTGTCTCTTGTTGATGCTGAGAAAGTTATAGATGGTGAGTCTATGTTGGTGTGTGAGTAGAAGTGAGCCTGTAGAGCAGATGATGGTGTTTGCTGAGTAAGCTCCTGTGTGAGAACATTCCTCTGGCCTGTGCAGTGTGTGTGAGTGACAGCTGCAGACTGATGCTGATGCTGGTATGACTGGGCCGCCCATTTCTTGATGGGATGGGGGTGTTTAAAAGTGCTTTGGTGCATGTCCCTGTACATGAATAGATGGGAGTGGTGGAGGGGGGTGTCAGCCCATATGCAGCTGCACAGTCTGGGACCCACCTGGGCCTCCTGTCTAAACATACACACACAACACCACTCAGCAATGTGCCTGTGCCTGGACATGAGAGCAGTACATCCAGGACTCTTCGAGACATGTCAACGTTTGGCCTTGGAATTTCTGTTCATTCTTACAACAACACAACCAAAAAGGAGATCACCCGTTTTGCATGAATTGATTTAGAGTGGACACTAAATGCTGCAAAGTTATGTAACAAAAACTCTTGTGTGAGTATTTGTCCCTCTGTCGACGTAAGTTTGACAAAAGCTTCAGTTATCTTTGTGAAAGGAGTGCCTTTGATGTGATTGTTATGAATGAGCATGTGGGCCCACACTGTACAAACAACATAGGATTTCCATTGTAGTATGTGTATTTTATTTAGAATCTTGTGTCATCATCATCATTGAACACACAAACACTCAGACATGCATACCCTATTTTCCATCACTAATTTCAGTTTTTGTTGTGTGTGCAGCACACTGTACAGCAGTGATCATCAACTGGCGGTGTCTGAAGCTGAGGTTTACTCTCTTCAAATCAGACAATGTCCCACAACTGGTGGAGAACAGAGAGAATGTGAGCAGTAATCTGTGTTAGCAAAGAAGCTAAACTTTAAACAGAGGCTGTTGTCATCCTGAGTCTGAACCATCTCTGAGCCATAAGTTTGAAGTATTTCATGTGCAGTGTGAGCGTTCAGATAAATCTGTGTTATCGATACAGTCTATTACACAGCAATCTGTTAATTTTGTCTTTTTCTTTTGCTTTTACGACACTCAAACGCTAATGCTAAGTAATGTCACCTTAGTAAATCTGTCAGTTGTGGTTGATTTAAGCAAAAACATGTGTCGTTATTAGACAACTCAAAGAAAGACAAGTTTAACTTTTATTTGACATGCTGCAGCCACTTACCAAGAGCAGTGCTCCACACCCCCTCACTTTGGAGCCGTGAGGTAGGGACAGTGTTGCATGTGTGTCTGTCAGTGTGCTGTGAAAACTGTCCTGATTCAAAGTTTGCTCACATATCATTGCAAGTTGACAGCGGTCTATTTCCCACACATCACAGTCTGTCTCGCTAAATCCCTCTCAGACTCCGGTTTTCAACGAGGATGGCCTTGGGAGCTCAAAGAAGGCGCTAGTCCTGCTGTGGCTAAAGACTGAGCCCGCTGCAGCAACAGAGTTTGTTTGCTGTAGGCTAGAGGTTCACTCTGTTACGACCCTGCATATATTTTCTCTTTTCTGCTTTTGGTAAACACACATTGCAGAAGGGCAACGAAAGTATCAGACTGAGCAGGTGCCCTTGCTACTTTAACAGAGGCTGGATTGTAGCTATGCTAGTTCTGGAGCTCAGTCTGAAAGTTGGTATTGGGACCATTGACGGCCCTGGTCTGGCTTTCTTTCTCCAGTGCTTTTTAACATGCTTAATGTTTAAGGTAATATAATAATAATTTTTTTCCTTGAAATAATAAAAGTTATAACATGTACACTTACACATTCAAAAATTTAAGCTTTAAATGTGGTTTGGTTGTCAGCAAAAAACATTTGTCACATTATCATACAAAAATCAATCTAATCATTGATCTTGGAGTATTTATTTGTCTCATTCCAGCTCACGAAAGGAAAGGGTTTCTTTTTGCCGTGTTTCATGTCTCAATGCTGTAAACTCAAGTCCAGCAGTGTGTGATTGTAGAGGCGAGTTTGGTGGTGGTTGAAAAAGGCTGGGAGCGCTGTGTGTATGGACACCCGTTCTCTGTCTGCTCCAGGTATGAACGTGAGTGAATGGAAGCATCATGTAAAGCGCTTTGGGTGCCCGAGTAGGGTACAAAAAAGTGATATATAATTGCATACCTTTTACCATTTGCAAACACAACAAGCCAGACACGCACACACATTAGAACCCCTTCTGAAGTCTCTACACACACACACACTAGAGTGTAAACGCCAGCACTGTGGAGACTGTGGTATCACTTGGTATCTAAGCTTTAACTGACTGAAGTTATGACCCTTGATTTAAAGTAATATTAGGCTTTTAGTTTGACTTTTTAACAGAGCTGTTGATCACTGGCTGCACATGAAAACCCACCATTAGCCCTCCAGTGAATCACACTTCATTAGATATTTATGTCACTTCATAATAATAACTGTTAAGTGTGTTCTGTGAATGTATCCAGCCCTTTTCAAACAGAACTGTATAAAATAGGAAAGGGATATAAAAAGATATCCAAGGAATTAAGAATGCCAATCATCAATGTTCAAACTCTAATTAAGAAGTGGAAAATGAGGGATTCAATTAAAACCAGGTAGAGTAACAAAAATTTTACTGCCAGGGAACTTCTTCTGGAGGCAAAAAAAACAAAAAACAAATCAAAACAAATAACTTCAGCTGAAATACAGAACTTTCTATAAAAAAAGTTGTGTGGCTGTATCAAGATGCACAATAAGGAAGCAGAAGAAAAATGGGCTGGATGGTCAAGAAAGCCATTACTACGCAAATGCCACAAAGCATCTGGCTTATATTATGCCAAACAGCATAGAGACAAGCCTCAAAACTTCTGTAACAAAGTAATTTGGAATGATGAGACCAAAAAGGAACTTTTTAGCCACAACCATGGTTGTTTTATTCAGACCCAAAGGCCAGTAAACAATGGCAATTTAATGTAACTTTAACAATACTTTTCAAAGTGATAGTGGAAACTGATGTAACAACAACTCCCTCTGGTGGACATTTCTGTAAAGGTTCTCAGTCATCCAGTTAGTTCATCTTACAGAAAAGGCATCTGTACTCAATTTTCAGGGTGAAGACGTTTCGTCTCTAATTCCTAGAGACTTCATCAATTCTGACATCAACTGGTAAGAGAGCTGAGCTTACCCCTCCCTCTTATCTCTAGAGGGAGGGGTTTGACCTGATACTGAAACTTGATAGGACCAGACTAAGCTATGAAAGGGTAGTGTGACTCCTGATGTGAGTTGTTAAAGGCTCAGGTGAGTTGTTAGTCACCGTTCCATTCAGGTGAAACTGTTTTGATTTAAGATTCAGAACACTTTTGTAAAGACTAGGTAACATGAATCTAAGGCCACCTCCTCTTTTCAGAGAGGGCTATTTCCATTTTTTCTTCACATGTAAAAACTACCTGGCTTTTCGGAAATTGCTGTCCTCAAAGGAATGTCCTTTCTCTTTGAGGTGGACTGCAGACTTAAGTCCACCAGGATTGGCTCTTCTGTGCTGATACATTTTCTTGTGAAGCTGTTCTTTTGGTTCTCTCACATAACTGTCACTGCACTCCTGACTACACCACTAAAGACTACCACATTACCCTGTGCGTCTTTAGGGTGGACAAGTTTTTGACTCAGAGTGTTCCCAGTTTTAAATTGGACTACAATATTTTGTTTGTAGAAAATCTTTTTTTTTATCCTTCAGATAAACCAGACACACAATGGATAACTACACACTTCCCTTTTGTCACTAGTTTCTGTCTGTTTGGTTTCTGTACCCTCTTGGTTTTGTTGAAGTCTCTCAGGGCTTCACAAATATGTTGTTCTTTCTGTTTGCCTTCTGAGGTTGTGGGCACTTCTTGTGCTCTGTGCTCAAGAGTCCTGGTGACTCCTAGCTTGTGCTGCAGAGGGTGGTGGGAATCAAACAGCATGTATTTCTCTTACATGAGTGTCACTGGAAGCTGCATTATTCCTGACCTCCTTTTCTCTACCGCGGCCACGACGAGACCGCCCGTCCCGGCTTCTATCACCTCTGCTGGGTAAGGCAGCATGTGCTTACGCTCACACGGTTTTCCTTCCCAACCTCCCCATCAGTACTGCGGCCAGAACGACTAGATTCCTGCCCATTTATTTCACTGATTTTGGGAAAGTGTGGGGAAAAACGGTGTGTGCTTTGTGTACACTGAGAGAGGCACCAGCTGTGGCACCGCCAAACTCCACCCCGGTCACACACGCACTCTCACTCTTATTCTTATTTTCACTTGACTGAATAGACTCTAAAGGCAGATGTTCTTCCTCAGAATCAGAGTCAGACATTAATAAAGCAAAGCTTCATCACAGGTGTATTTGCCATTTTTGCGTTTGCCAGTTTGCATGTAGAGAATACGGCTTCCACTGAGTCGGTCATAACACACCCAATGAGACGCGCATTTCAGCTCTTCTTCTAAGAAAATTTTGAATAGTAACACATGGTAATAGTGGGCTTGAAACAAAGGTTTCTATCATTGATAGTATATATAGTGGATAGGGCATGGTCATTGCTCCCCATTTTGCGAAATGTGTCTCACCACAGGACAATTACATCCGGGCTTTTCTGACTCCTACGTCAGAGGATAGCACTAAAATAGGCAGAGAGGGTATCTGAACTATTCCAGGGCTGGCTCAGAGCCTGAACTGAAAAAGCTAACGCAAACGGCTAGTGTCATGCTAACAGTACATTACATTGTATATTAAGGCTTCAGAATTTGAGGGGGGCACATTTGTACACTAAAATAAAGCCTCATTACTATCTTATAAGCTAAAAATAATAATATTGTAATATTTAAGCAGGTAACAAGCAAAGATCTTTAAATAGTAGAATTATAATGCTATACATAATCTTTTAGATCCTACAGTGGTAAACCCAGAAATCTACAGCAAATGTGCAACATTTAGAAAGTCATTTACCTTTACACATAGACTGTGGGCTCTGAACACAGGTGTAGCTTTAGATGCTCAGATCCACTTTTAATGTCTATTTCTTTTATTGTCACCTGGATGACTGTTAGTGTTTAAAATTAGGAAGCATACAAATTTAGTCACACATATAGTCTCCCCCTCCTTGAACCGCAACCTTATCGTAGTGGAGGGGTTTGTGTGCCCGAATGATCCTAGGAGCTATGTTGTCGACTATTTGCCCCGGGTAGGGTCTCCTAAAGCAAACAGGTCCTAGGTGACAAAGAGCGGTTAAAAATCCCTTATGGATAGTGGAAAATCATGGACTGTTAAGTCGCCCGGTATGGCGCAACCGGGGCCCAACCCTGGAGCCAGACCCGGGGTTGGGGCTCATATGCGATCGCCTGGTGGCCGGGCCTTTTATGACGGGGTTCAGCCCAAAGGAGCCACGTGGGGCCGACCTCCCGTGGGCCCATCACCTGTGGGAGGAACCGTGAGGGGCCGGTGTAAAGTGGATTGGGTGCCAGACGAAGGCTGCGTTACTGCAGAAGTTGCACCAAGCCGTCTGTCAGTCAATAGCATCTGGCTGCAGAAATGCACTTGCACTCTCAGACACCTTCACTTCCTTTGCAGGTGATGATTCTTTTTAGATAATTTTTTAGCTGGCCATTGTGTAAGAAAATGACAAGTTCAATTTTTCAATTTAACTGGCCCCCCCAAAAAATCAAGGAAATAATCAAGGATAAACATTGTTTATAAAACCCTCCTGTTACTCTATATATAACTTGAGCAGTGTATTTACTATATGAGTTCATTGAAATAACATTAAATAAAATTTCCTACCTTGAAAACAAAATATATCGTATTTTAGCTTTTTTTCTCATACTTTTTTTTTTTTTTTTTTTTACTGTTGGTAGTTAATTTTAAGTCTTTATTTTACAGATAGTTCAGCCTACTTGGACTGGTAAGGGTGATCATTCCTATGGTATGGTACCCCCTTTTTTAGTCAGAACCATGTTTACTCATCACAGGAACAATACGTTGTAAAAGTAAGAAAAACACCTGCACACACTTTAATCTGGAGCCCATTATTTAAAACATGGTAAATAACGTGGTAAAGGAGCTATTTCTGACAGAAATTGCTTTTTACTTGTCCTCACGAAAGAGACTGTGTAACTCAGACAACACACACAGACCTAAAACTGCAGGAGAGCTTTTACTTGATCCTACATGTGGCATAGACCTTTTACATTTACATTTTTACATTTAGTCATTTAGCAGACGCTTTTATCCAAAACGACTTGCAGGTGAGACAAACAATGTAAGCAATTTGTACAACACAAGGTAACAAAAAGCATAGGTGCACAAAAAACTAGTCAGTTAAAATTCAGCACAGTACATAAAGCTAAGGATAGGAGAGAATTTTTATTTATATCTTTTTTAGGAAAAGGAATCAATAGAAAGTAAGTATAATTCAGTGTTTGTCAGTCAGGTGTTGATGGAAGAGATGTGTTTTCAGGCATTTCTTAAAGATGATCCCGAGTCTGCTGATCTTGAAGCAGCATCATCATCATTCCACCAATGTGGAACAGATCTAGAGAAAGTACGTGAGAGTGATTTTTTTTTTCCTTTTTGGGATGGCACCACCAGACATTGTTCATTTGCAGAGCACAGGGATCTGGTAGGAACATAGGTCTGTATCAGTGACTGAAGATATGAGGGGGCGGAGCCAGTGGTGGTCTTGTAGGCCAAAAGCATAGCTGTGAACTTGATGCAGGGGTCAACTGGGAGCCAGTGTAACCTAGTGAAGAGAGGGGTTACATGCGTACATTGGTTCATTACTGTCATAACCCGGCCCAAGGCCATGACAAAATAGGACGCCACACAAACGAATAAACAAATATAGTGCTTTTATTTTTATATAAAGTTAACTAATAGTATCAGTATTAGTAATCAGTAGTGTATGTGCATGTTTGTTTTGAGTGTTAATGGTGTGTGTAGTGTTGTATTATACAAAACCAAAGAACAAACAAAACACAAGGTGGTGCTGCCACGGCGACAGCCTGAGGAGAGAGCCAGAATTAAGCTGTAGGTGGGGTCTTAAATAGTCATGGGGCGTCCTGCCCTGACGCTCCACGCAGTACGTGGCCCACAGCTTCACCTGCGCACAAACATGATCAATTTCCCCCCATCTAGACGGGGATTCTACCTTTAAAGGACACCGTGTCATTTACATAGCCCCACCAAGTACCAAATTAATAAGAAATTACCACCAAAGAAAAATTCCACCACAGCAAACCACCAAAGTACCCCACCAATACCCAGCCACTCCGGCGCCTGGAGAAGAGGACATAGACAAGAAAACAATACAAAAACAAGTGGAACAAGTAAATGACATTCAAACTGAAAAATAACATTATTCCCCAGGTGCACGTGACAATGCATCGGCCATAATATTTTTATGACTTTTAATGTGGCGAATGTCAAGGTCATAAGCCTGCAAAAACAGAGACCACCTAATAAGTCTCTGGTTTGGAGACCTCAAAGAATGTAAAAACATTAAAGGGTTGTGGTAAGTAGGTAAATGGTTAACTAAATATAACTAACTGACTTGAGATAGTAGCTTGTTATCAGTAACTGTTGCTTTTGAATTGAGTGTCTGACACCAATTCTGCATGATCTTCACTGGCTTCCCGTAGTTTACCGTATTAAATACAAAATTCTCCTTCTTGCTTTTAAGTCTCTGCACGGCCTTGCTCCCCCCTACCTCTGTAACCTGCTTCTCCTCTACACCCCTACGCGCTCTTTACGATCCGCTGATTCCAGCCTTCTCGTTGTCCCTCGGCATCGCCTTGCTTCAATGGGGGGCAGATCATTCAGTGTTATTGCGCCCTAAATGTGGAACTCTCTCCCCCTATCACTCCGTTTTGTTAACACTATCTCTGAATTCAAATCCATCCTCAAAACACACCTATGTTCTGAATGTTACAGTTCTTAGTGTTTTTTTTTTTTTTTCACTTACTGTACTTGCACTCTCATTTGCCTATTGTTGTTGTCTGCTGTCTTTGTCAATTGTCCTTATTGTTGTTTGTTTATTGTAAAGCGTCCTTGAGCTCTGGAAAGGCGCTATATATATAAAACTTATTATTATTATTATTATTGCTGTGTTTCATAAAAATTAAGGATTTGGTGGTATAAAACTATAATATTACAAATTAATTAGCTACACACACATATACCTGGTGTGGAAATAACCCGTGGTTTAGTCGATGTCAGTAGGAGAAGCAACTTAGCTGCAGAAGCCTACAGAACTGTGTAATTGTATGTGATTTTTGTCACATGTGATTCTTGTCTATTTTGAGTTTAGTGCTGTGTTATTGCTGAGAAACCGCGCTGTGCATTACTACGACTCTGTCACGTGGTGCACCGGCGTTTTCTCTCACCTGCTCGCTGCCTGGTTTCATTTGAGTTGTTTGGAGGCGTGACCTGCTGAATTCAATTCTTGAATCAGATGGATATATAAGTGTGAACCACCGCGGCAGCGGTCGCGGCAACTGTCATTGTGTGAAGACCTAAGTGAGTAAAGACCATTGACGTGAGCATCGTGCCAGCCTCCGGTCAGCTGAGAGAAAATGGTGCAAGTCAAAAGATCTCACTGACCTCTCTATCTACCAGTCTTTCCTCTCTAATTTCTCTGCTGATGTCCCCTCTGCAAAAACCGTCTATTACCATTCTAAGTTAATCAACTCACCTGACTCACGCACTTTCTTTAAAACCTTCTCTGCCTGCTCCCCCTCCTTTATTTGAGTTAACAGCTGATTTTTTTTTGTCTTTCTTTGTAAAGAAAACAACCGCCATCAGCAGTCAGTTCTCTGCCCCAGCACCTGTCGAACTCAATAACCAGCTCTCCTCCTTTCTCACACGAAACAACCTCCTGGTCCCAATATCTCAAAACAGGGGTGCCACAGGGCTCAGTGCTTGGACCGTTACTCTTTTCCATTTACATGACATCCATTTGCTCTGTCTTTCAGAAGCATTGCTTTTCCTATCACTGCTATGCGGATGACACTCAACTCCACTTATCATTTTAACCTGATGATCTAACGGTCTCGAACCAGTCTGGGTTGAAGAGCGGACACTCCACTGAAAGTGCACTGCTCTCAGTCATCACAGCCCTGAGACTGGCAAAGGCAACATCCAAGTCATCTATACTCATCTTATTGGATCTGTCTGCTGCCTTTGACACCGTTAACCATCACATCCTCTTGTCTTCCCTCAGTGCGATGGGTGTCTCTGGAATGGCGTTACAATGGTTCAAGTCTTACCTCTCGGGTAGGTCATTCAGAGTATCCTGGAGAGATGAGGTCTCTGAGCCCCAACATCTTAATACAGGGGTGCCTCAGGGCTCGGTGCTTGGACCGCTACTCTTTTCCATATACATGACATCTTTTGGCTCTGTCATTCAGAAGCATGGCTTTTCCTATCACTGCTATGCGGATGACAGACAGTCTCTACTTGCATGTTGGCATGCCTGAGTGACATCTCACATTGAATGAAGGACCATCACCTGCAGCTGAACCTTGCAAAAACAGAACTGCTTGTGATTCCGGCCAACCCAAAGACCGGCCACAACCTCTCCATTCAACTTGGCTCATCAACCATTACACCGTCCAGCACTGCCAGAAATCTGGGAGTGGTAATTGATGATCAACTAAACTCCTTTACAACATTAGGAAAATTAGATCTTTCCTATCGGAGCACTCTATGCAAATACTAGTCCAGGCTCTTGTCTTGTTTAAACTGTATTATCGCAATGCTCTTCTGGCTGGACTCCCTGCCTGCACAACCAAACCTCTGCAGCTCATCCAGAATGCAGCAGCAAGAGTGGTCTTTAAAGAACCAAAGAGAGCGCACGTAACTCCTCTCCTCATTAGGTTACACTGGCTCCAGGTTGATTCCCGCATTAAGTTCAAAGCTATGCTCTTGGCCTACAAGACCACCACTGGCTCCGCCCCCTCATATCTTCACTCACTAACACAGACCTATGTTCCTACCAGATCCCTGCGCTCTGCAAATGAACAACGTCTGGTTGTATCATCCCAAAAAGTAGAAAAAATCACTCTCACGCACTTTCTCTGGATCTGTTCCACATTGGTGGAATGATCTACCTGCTGCTACAAGATCAGCAGATTCTGTAGACATCTTTAAAAAACGCTTGAAAACACATCTTTTCCGTCAACACCTGACTGACAAACACTGAATTCTACTTCCTTTCTATCAATTCCTTTTCTAAAAAAAAAAAAAAAAAATGTTATACTGAGCTTTGATTACTGTGCTAGGTTTTAACTGACCAGTTTTTTGTGCACTTATGCTTTTTGTTACCTTGTGTTGAAATTGCTTCCATTGTTTTCCTCACTTGTAAGTTGCTTTGGATAAAAGTGTCTGCTAAATGACTAAATGTAAATGTAAATAATTGCAAACGCATGTGTGGTATTCATTGTTGCAAGACTTGTTCATACATAGTTTGAACTGTATATAGTTCTTTATTTTTTATCTCTTTTGTATAAACAATGAGGGTTGATGCACTCATACTTTATTGTCATGTCCCAAACTAGTCTGTTTATGTAACGTATTTAATTTCCAGTGTATTATTGTGAAATGTCTTACTTCTGTTGGTTTGTGAGGTTGACTTCCTGTCCTTGTGTCTTTATCTCCGTTGTGATTACCTGCTCCGCCCTAATGTGCTTCACCTGTGTCTCATTGTGTTCCCTATATAGTCTGTGTGTTTTCTCCTGTCCTTGGCTGGATTGTAAACTTAGGTTTGTTATGTAGGCTGGAATATAGCCTTAAGTCTGTTCAGCCGAGTAGCATATGTGAAAACCTTAAGTGGACTGTAAGTCTCTGAAATGTTATCTCGAGTTTCTGAGTTATAGCCTTAAGTTTCTTTTGGCATCTCTGGTGGTTTTGAATCCAGAGTTTTTGTGTTGTGACATTTTTCTTGTTTTGGATTATACGTTTTGGATTTGGCACATCTGCCTTTTTTGTTAATAAACTTTTGATAATAAACTTTTGAACCTTCTATCTTTGTGGGGTCTGCATAACTTGTCCCAGTCTAGACTGCAACCGTGCCAGTACAATCCAGCCATGACATGGACTCCGCGGACCTGTGTTACAAGGCTCTTCAGTCTTATGGTCGATGCCTTCATCGTCTGGAGGAGCAACAATATAAAATATGAATATATGCAAAATAATAGGCAATTCAAATATTTATCATACTTGGTTAATGTGATTTCTGCTCCTGAACCTCAGCGCACAGCGTCTGCACATCAGGGCTGTCTGCTGTCACCTTCATCTTTGCACAGGATCGTAAGCTGCCATCTGTGAGGCGTGTGCGATGTTTGCTTTTAATAAAGTTTAAGTTGGAAAACACCCGCATATCTCCTTATTACATATTAAGCATACTTCTTGGAATTCTCCATAGTTGGCCTACCTGGGATTCGAAAAGTTCAAGAAATCACAAAAAAAAATACATTTAAAGATTTAAATACTCATTATTTTTAAAAGCCACAGGGAGCCGCATCTGAGGGATGAAAAAGCCGCATTTTAAAAAATAGAAACAAAAAACTAAGTACAGTGAAGTCATAGCATGTAGCCTATTCTCTGGGCCGCTTGTTTTATTTCCAATTCTGGACATTTGGACGTTTGCCATGGCAGCGTCGTACCAAGAAAATTCCTAAGCGCCCCGATTACCACTCCGCCCTTTGCATACAGCTAGGGCAGTTTTAGGGGAAACACTTTGTAATAGGAATGATCTGAGAAAAATTAGATCTTAAGACATCTTCTAGTCTTTATTTAGTATTTTAATTAGGGCTGTGTATCGATAACAATTTTTTTATTAATCACAGGTCTGGTTGTAATTAACCGCAGTTAATCGAGAACTTGGTAAACTTGTCAACTTTTTAATAAACACAGACTCAGAAGTTATTTAACTTTATTTTTAATCACTTAACTTTGTCATACTTAAAATTTTGTATTACGTGTAAATTGTGAAAATTTTAATTAGAATGTTCAGACAGACTTCAAAGCTAAGCTCAGTCTATGAATGCAAAAAATATTTTACAAATAACTTAAAAGGTAAATGGTGTGCATTTATATAGAGCTTTTACATGATGCTTCCAGTCACACACACACACACACACACACACACACACACACCTGGGGCCAACAGAGAGCGGGCTTTCAAACACAAGGCACTCACAGCCTTCTTCGACTACTACCAAGTCAGAGTCACACACAGTTATACACCAGCGCTGTGGTGAAATAAATGAGAAACCTTTATAAATTACAGTAACTTAAAGTGCATTACCAATACATTCACTTTGTCAAGGAATTCGGATTTTTCACTTCACTCCCCAGGTTCAGATTGGAAGCAATGATGGAAAAAAACATGATTCAGTATCTTAGGTTCAAGTTTAATAACAGATCACATCAAATTAATGATTGTGTTAACGATTGGCGAAACCGATCATTATTAATAAATGAGAATGATCAGCCCATAACTGGAGTTTCACATGTTCCCTTACAAAAAAAGGTGTGCTCCCATTGGTCCACGCTAATGTTAACAATCTACCAATTGAAGAAAGAAATGTGTTACTAGCAAAATATGTTTTTCTACACAGCAGAACAGCACAAAAAAGCATAAATACAGAAAAGGGAGGCTATATTGGGAATTCAGTCATGCAATGTTTAACGAGGTGGTTTATCTGGCACAATAACCAGACCCACTTAGGTGTCTGTCTGGTAGACGTACAGGTTTAATGTGATAATGATTAAGGCTTTGATATGATGCCTCATTAGTGCTGCTGTACTCCTGTGTGATATGTATGGGATTCATTAAAGAATAAGTTAACTAGGAACTTGTAGAGCACACATCAGTTACTGGTAGTTGTCCTGAAAAATCATCAATTGCTGTGGAAGTCAGCTGACAAATCAAACAATAATCTAAAAGATTGTCTCTACAAACATTCTTAACAAATGTGTTTCCTCCAACAATGCTGTTGCCTTCTAGTTTGTTTGGCAGTTTTCCATTTGTTTCCTGGAGCAGCAGAGTTCTAGTGTTGAGCAGTTCACACGACACCTCTGATTTTAACAATGTCCCTGAGCAGTGCAGCTTGAAGCACTGGTGCCCTCCAGATGCATGCAGGGCCCACTGATCCCAAATCAGCCGTTGACTCTTGTCCTGATACACTTCTCACACAAATTGGTTCCCTCTGTGCACATGTATCCGGCCACAGGACACAAATAACTGGATGCAGTTCTCTGTAATGACATATAGTGGACAAAAAGGCTAGAATTATAGAGGCAGGAGAACAGAGGACTTTCATCCTGCTTGCTGTCGAGATCTTTAAAAACCGAGGGTTAGGAATTGTAGTGGTGCCAGTGGGGGGAAGGACACACACGCACATGTGGGTGCGCACAAGGGGTTGCAAAGAATGCAATTTTGAGTGTTTTAGAGCTGGAAAGCCTACAATATTTCATGTCACTAATATCAGGTGACTCAAGGTCAGTAAAGAAGATAAATGTTAAGGGAAACAGTCAACCAGACATGTTCATGTGCGTGTCCTTTTATATGCCACAGCAGGAGCAGAGCAGTCGCAGACACTACCAGAGGATTCAACATTTAAGTAGTAAAACCACTGCAGTTACTCTATGGCCTACGGTCACGATGGTATCTTAATCAGAATAATTTTTATTGTTTTGGGTTTTTTTTAAACAATGAAAAGAAAACACATGCTTCAAAACAGAACAGCAGCAAGCTCTAAAACAAAAACATCTAGTAACATGTTTTCGAAATTATACCAAATTCCAGTATTCTATCTAAATAACTGCAGTACCTCAGAAAGAAAATAGTTGCCCTCAGGCAAGCCACATTTAAAACATAAACACAAGTTTAAACAAAAACTTAACTTAAAGCCATAACAAATAGTAATGGAATATTATAATATCAATAAAACACTAGAGGGTGAAGTAAACATCCAAACAAACCGTTCAGGCAGGTGTTTATACTGTAGAGTAATAATGCTGTCTGTCTTTTAGTCTTTTAGTCTTGTGCACATTCACAGTGCAGTGAATGCAGAATATTAGGTGAAACTTCGAGGACCAAGGGAGACACAAATCCACAAGGACACTGTGTTAAAAAGAGAAGACTTAAACATAATTAAGAATAAAAAGTAAAATGCTTAGGAGTAATGTTAAAGATAAATATATTTCAATGATGTTTCGAAAGTGTGAAAGAACAAAATGTGTTAAGTGTAAACGAGAACCAAGAGTTTAAATCTAAATAGGCCTTGAATCAGGAAGCTTAAATATAGGTCAAATTTTGTATCTGTGAGCAGAGAACAGGAAGTCATGACATACAATGACCAAGCCTCTCCCATGAAACCTCCTAAATGGTCGTTGCATAAGGGCACCGCCATACGCCAAAATACAGTCAAATATGGCGATATACCACCGTCCGGAAATATAAGGAGAAACCCAATGGCGACTTTACAGGTGTAAAAAACATGTTTACAGCCTTGTACAAAAGATGGCTCCGGTCTCTAAAGCTAAGTTCACAGAAGGGCAGTGAAACTCACACAAGAGTTCACAGGGTGTAAAAATTTGTCAGAGCGCATGTGTAGCAGATCGGTCCTCAACCCCCACACTTATCATTTCCAGATGCCACCAGCAAGCAGGAGTTTGGACTAACACCTAAATCTTACCAACAGGAGATGCAACGTGTCCTTTTTAACTATTCACAGATGTTTCTTGCTTGGATAAGACTGAACCAGTCTTCAGGACTTGTAATTAACGATTCTGTTTGTTTTCATAAAAAGACAGGACCTAGGTCCAACCAGCACCAAAGACCAACCAGGTCAAAAGGACTCATGGAGAGATCCAGACGCTATAGGCACCACTGTCAGAAAGTCGTAAATTCTGAAGATAAGGTGTCCATCTAGCTTTCTCGAGAACACTTTAGTCTAATCCTGATTGACAGTTGAAGATGTCTTTGATCATAGTCGTTCAGGCATGGTCAAACACTACCCCCTTTTGGTCAGATGGACAAAGGACTATAATTGTGCTAAAAGACAGTTGTGTCTTAATTTTGAATAAAAGAAAGATTGTGAATGTAGTAACAATTATACTGTTTGTTTCCAGGATGCAGAGTTTACAAGGCAACTAACTCCTTATTCCATTTCTACAGGGTTACGTTTTATGTTAATAAAATGTAATGAATATATGTTTTTATAATAAGTCTGACAAATGCATTTTCTTTGCATAATCCTACAAGTACGAATGTTTTGTGTGTTTTACGAAAACCAAGGAAAATAGGGTGAAACAAAAGGAATGTATTAAGACTTAGTTTAAACATTTAAACTTTCCAAAGCGACTCCCCTTTTGTCAGGAAGAACGCGTGAGACACGCCCCGGCCCCAAAGTGTTAAAAAGCTTCAGACCTCGTGTAACGAGTAAATTTTCTTTGTACTTTAAAGCCTGCAGTTTAGCTTGTTGCGCTATAATTTTCCTTCTTCAAACAGTTACTCAAAGTACGGCCTGCAAATCTGCTACTAGACGGAAGTACCTCGCTTTTATTTTAAAAAGGATTTCCCGCCTGCTAAGAGTTAGCTTGACTAAATTGAGCTTTCTCAAGCAAGTTTTAAGCCAGCAACCGCAGCCGCTAAGACCTCCTCCAGTGAACTTCGCAATAACTTTAAAGACTTAATTCTTACACGGAGCTGATGCTAAAGGACTGGCTAAGTTCGGACAGTAACGGGACGCTTTTGGACCAGTCCCCGGGCGCACTGCGACCCTTCTCTGGAGACTGAGTGTACACGACAGGCCATCCTGGAGGCGACATACGTCATCGGCATGCGACGGGGTTCTGGAGAACCTCTGGACCTCTCGTCGCTAAGATCTGAGACCAATCACGACCCCAGGGTGAGTCTAAACGTGACACATGTTTGGCGTCGTAACTGTCTAAAACATAACAGCCTTGGCCTCAGAAATCGTCACCAACCCCTCTAAACGCTCCGTAAAAGCCCTCATTTAATAATAGAGTCAATAATCCATGATTCCTTTTGTTTCACAAAATCTTCTGAAAGCAAGTTTTACGGTTCTCTTATTTACTCATCATTTGTCAATAATTATCCCTTATGTCATTTCCATTATCATTATCCATTTTTTAACCTTGTAAAATCTTTAATAAAACCTCAAAAGACATCGTTTCTCTGTTTATGTTCATGAATATTTGAAAATGAGGAGAATTTACTTCCTTTAGCTTAATGAGACTAAACAGTTTCTCTAGATCTGTTCAAAACTAGAGTGGTGCTGCACAACGAGAAAATATTTTGATATCAAAATATAAATTTATTAATTTACATAATTAATATTCATATTAATTATTAATTAATAAGATATTCACTACACATGTGTGTTGACGTCACGACTACACCCTGTCCAGATGATATAAAAGGAGGCTTGAGACTCCAGCAAACAGGTTTTGCTGATCTGTTTGCTGGTTTTGTTCCCCCTGGGCTCAGCCCTAAGGGAACACGCCCCTTTTTCCCCTCACCTCCATACCTAAGTACTTCCTTCAGAGTCCTAATCTCAATCCGGGTTTAATGTTGAAGTAATCTACTTCTTCCTCTAAAAATCAGTCTAACTCACTCTACTCTCAAATACGGATGTGTGAGGCGAGGTCTGCAAGATCTGTCATGTGCGCCGCGGAGGCTGTCTTTCAGTCACACACACCACAAGAACGAGCGCGGCGCACGCACATGTAATACTGTACGAAAACTCATGCTTAATACAAAGAGTGACGATGGTGGAGAGAACAAAAAGAGTTGATGCAGACAACGCTCGATGTCATAAGTGCAACAAAATGTTTGCATGTAAGGGCGGAAACACAAGCAATCTGTCTAAGCACCCTTCAGAAGTGCATTATGTGCAGACAGAGAAATGCTAAGTTTTCGACTTCCCTAGCTTGCTCGTCTCTGGTTGTTGCCCCATCTACGTCTGGTATGTATGCTAAAATCATGTTGAATCAACGTTGTTCACGTCATTTAAAATAAATGTAAAATCTCCCTGGTTTATTAACCTTATGTAGAAATTCTGTTCATTTTTTTTGGGAGAAATGAGAGAATGAAATCAACATATTTTCTACTTGTATTTAAAATTGTTGTTTGAAAAATCAGTATGTAATTTATTTAACTTAAATGCACAGCACTTAACACTTTTTTTTATTTTTTTTAAAGCTGCAGCTACTATGAACCAACCAACTCCTCCTAACACCTCTGGTGGTCTGGTGGTCCAACACAAAGTACCGATAAGAATACCGTTAAAGTACCGGACCGTTAAGCAGTATCGATAAGAGTAGTAATACCGTTAAAAAATTAACGATACCCATCCCTAGTCTCAAACCACTCCAGTCAAGGTTTTGTGTTGAGTCAGTATTTAAAGGTTTTGTGTTTTAAAACTGTGCTATACACTTTGTCCCTTCTCTGGGCTCAGCCCTAAGCAAAACATCCTCCTTTTTTCCCTCACCTCTATATCCAAGAACTTCTTCCAGGGTCCTAATCTCAATCCAGGTTTAACGTTGAAGTAATCTACTTCTTCATCTAAAAATCTGTCTCACTATCTAAACCCTCAGAAAAGACCAATCTTGGTTCTCAAGTTGAGGTCCTATAACTATGTTATATCCTGAGGTGTAAGATGTTATATTGTGAGAAAGGAAATTCATTTTTCTTGTTTAGTTTCATACTGTAATTTTTGTTTAACCATTTAATAAACACCTAGTTCAATACTAGAATAAAGACCTGTTCACTCTCCGGGTCATTCTTTAAACTCCTACCAGCCTCTTCCATTGGCACAGAGGTCTGATTATGGTTTAGGTTTTGTTTGGTTCAATTTAGTTGTATAATTGACATGTTGTTAGTTTCTGCCTTTAGTTATATGTCAATTTATCCTTTAATTATTTACTGTTAAATCTTACCATTAGGAAACCCTTATGTAAGATCAAATATTTTAAATTGAAGTTGGATTGTAGGACAAAATTAAATAATGCTTGAATGTAGGGGCTCTTTAGTTTAGAAATTAGATGAACACAGACAGACAATGACAAAGGAATTAAGCAATAGAATAATAAGCAATAACATTTGTTTTATTTAAAAGAGCAAAATAGAGATGAAATAAAAGAGATGTTAATTCAATACGTCAGGCCAGATGCTGAAGCTGGAAAAGAGTCTATATTATAATTAATTTTATCAGTGAATGAAATTAGACGAGTCACACGTGAGGATTGTATTTAGGATCAGAGGATGTTAATATAAGGAAAGGCAAAGCGATTTTATTTATATAGCACAATTTATACACTGGGTACCTCAAAGTGCTTAACAGAAATAAAAGACAATTTACAAGATTTAGAAACATAAGAAAATTTAAAGCATTATAAAAGAAGAGTGCAAATTAAAAAAAAAACACTTTAAGTTGTAGTGTAGGCAGTGCTAAAGAGGAAGGTTTTTATCCTCCCCTTGAACACTGTTAAAGTTGAGGCTGGTTAAAACTTAAACGCTGCTTCACCCTGTTTAGTTCTAACTCTGGGCACGAGCAGAAGCCTGTCCCAGATGTTCTCAGAGTCCAAGGAGGCTCATAAGCTACTAGCATTTCAGAAATATATTCTGGTGCTAAACCATTTAGAGACTTGTAAACCAGCAGTGCTGTTTTAAAGTCTATTTTCTGAGCAACAGGAAGCCAGTGCAGAGATTTTTAAACTGGACTGATGTGGTTGTACTTCCTGGTGTTAGTTAGAACCCGAGCAGCAGCGTTCTGAATAAACTGCAGCTGTCTTAACCCTCGTTTTGACAGACCAGTGAGCAGGCCATTACAGTAATCTAACCTGCTGGAGATAAAAGCATGAATAAGTTTCTCTAAGTCTGGTTGAGACATTATCCCTTTGACTCTGGAAATGTTTTTAAGGTGATAAAATGCAGATGATGTAATTGACTTAATGTGACTTGAAATTCAAGTTCGAGTCCATGATAAACCCTAGTTTTCTAACCGGATTTTTAGATTTTAGAGAAAGAGACTCGAGGTGACTGCTGACAATTTCTCTTTGTTTCTGTGGCCCAAAGATGATTAGTTCAGTCTTGTTTCTGTTCAGTTGGAGAAAATTATTCTGCAGCCACACATCAATCTGTTCGATGCAGTGACACAGGGAATGGATTGGTCCATTTTCACCTGCTGTGAGTGAAATGTAAATCTGAGTGTCATCTGCATAATTATGGTAGGCCACAGCTGTGTATTAACTGGCCTAAAGATTAAATAATAGATAGAGGTCCCAAGATAGACCCCTGTGGAACCCCACATGTCAGGGCCATTTGGTCTGATACACAGTTACCAACCAAAACAAAATACTTCCTTTCTTCAAGATAGGATTGACATTTAAGAGCAGTCCCAGAGATACCTATCAATTTCTCTAATCTTTGTGACAGGATTTCATGGTCCACTGTATCAAACGCAGCACTTAAGTCCAACAGAACTAAGACAGAGACTTTGCCCGCGTCAGTGTTCAGACGGATGTCATTTGTGACTTTGATAAGTGCAGCCTCAGTCTGTGATGTGCCTGAATCTGACTGAAAAGGATCAAAGCAGTTGTTAAGTAATAGAAAGTCATTAAGTTGCTGATATACAACATTTTTGACGACTTTCCCTAAAAATGGCAGGTTTGATAAGGGTTGATAGTCTTTGATCACTGTAGCATCAAGACTGCTCTTCTTTAGAAGAGGCTTAATGAGAGGCAGTTTTAAGGCCCTTGGAAATGTTCCAGACTGTAAGGAATTATTGACTATATCAGTGAGTTGTGGCAACAAACTGCTTAGTACTGATTTTAGAAATCTAGTGGGTAAACATTGAGGCAGCAGGTGGATGAACTCAGGCTGGAGACAGTTTTTTCTATTGTTCTGTCATTAATGGGTGTAAAATGTGTTAACTCTACCAAAGGTCCTTGGGCAAGACACTTAACCCACCTTGCCTCGTATGAATGTGTAAGAATGTTCAGTGAATGTATGTGGTGATGGTCGAAGAGGCCGTAGGTGCAAAATGGCTGCCACGTCTTTGTCAGTCTGTCCCACGGCATCTGTGGCTACAGTTGTAGCTTACCATCACCAGTGTGTGACTGTGTATGAATGAATAATGGACGGCCTGTAAGCGCTGTGAGTCCCTTGGGAGAAAAGCGCAATATAAATCCAATCCATTATTATTATTATTATTAGGGGCCAAGCACCGAAGGTGCGTAGACCCTATTGAATCCGTTAGATTTCTTCTTATTATTATTCCGCATGGGAGTCTATGGTAGGCCATAGAACCGTATGGTAAAAAGTTGTGAAATTTGGTACAGTAATAGTGGACAGTGTGAGCTGTCATCCTAACCAATCTGAAGTGTCTACCTTAATCCCTCTAGCGCCACCAACTGTCCAAAGTCGGACTTATGTTTATTTTAATAACTTTTGAACCGTAAGGCGTAGAATTAAAATTCTTTTTTCCTCTGATTCCTTAGCTCATGACGATTCGATTGCACCCTATGACGTCATTTTCCGCCATGATAGTTTTTCCGCCATTTTGAATTTTCTAAAAAATGTACTTTTGCGAACTCCTCCTAGGCCGTTTGTCCGATTATCACGAAAATTGAACCAGATCATCTTCCGGCTATGCTGACAAAAAGTTATTAAAAGAAAGTTGATTCATTTAACCGTTTTCGAATACCGCGCAAATAAAATTGACATAATGCGCATAAAAATGAAAGTCAGGCTATATCTCTGCAATGCTTTAACATAATCTCACCAAACTTAGTACATGTTATTGCAACAAAGATTTGAGGATGCCTGCAGAGTTTTGGCGCAGCGCCTCCTAGTGGTCAGGAGATATGAAAAAGTGAATTATTTGCTTATATCTTCTGAACGCTTTTGCCAAAAATCATAAAACTGGTCTCTTTAGATTCAGTGCGTCATGCCGAGTCCTGCGATACCAAATTTTCCCATATCGCCATTTTGAGCGGCCATTATGAATATTGTCAAAAAGTGCTATTTTTTTTGAACGCATTGCTGCATCATTACAAAACTTGGTATGCGTCTTCGGGACCAAGCCCTGAAGGTACTCAAAAAGTTTTGGGGCAGCGCCACCTTGTGGTCAAAAGTTATAACCCAAATCAATAAATATGCTAATAACTTTTTATTACGTTAACCTATTGTAAAACAAATGGTCTTAATGTGTTCACTGGATCAAGCCGAGAGCACAGATAACAAATATGTCCTATTCGACAAACGTCCTGTTTGCCATGTTGTTTTTCTCCAAAATCCTACTTTTGCGAACTCCTCCCACACCGTTTGTCCGATTTTCACCAAAATTGAACCAGATCTTCTTCAGACTATGATGACAAAAAGTTATTAAAAGAAAGTTGATTCGTCAAACCGTTGTCGAATACTGCGCAAATGAAATCAACTTAGTGCGCACAAAAATAAAAGTCAAGCTATATCTCTGCAATGCTTTAATATTTTCTAACCAAACTTAGTACGTGTTATGTCAACCATGACTTGAGTCTGCCTGCTGAGTTTGAGGACCTTAGTTGTTTCACACATCAGTGTGGTTACTGCGCTGCCTCTGGATTGGGCGTGATAAACCATTCAATCATAGTGCTAAAGACCGTATTGATGATTTTTCAGCCATTTAGACTAAAGTCTTACTGAAATGTCTTTAACTGCTTACTGCCATTGGTCTGATGCTGCCGGCCATCAACACATTGAGTCTGCCTGCAGAGTTTGAGCACTCTAGTTGTTTCACACATCAGTTTGGTTACTGCGCTGCCTCTGGGTCGACCGTGATAAACCATTCAATCAAAGTGCTAAAGACCGTATTGATGATTTTTCAGCCATTTAGACTGAAGTCTTATTGAAATGTCTTTAACTGCTTACTGCCATTGGTCTGATGCTGCCGGCCATCAACACATTGAGTCTGCCTGCAGAGTTTGAGCACTCTAGTTGTTTCACACATCAGTTTGGTTACTGCGCTGCCGTTGGTCTGATGCTGCCGGCTATGTCGGCATGAGATTGAATGCCGGCCTAGTGCTTGGCCCCGTCATGGCTGCTTGCAGCTATATTTATTATTATTATTATTATTATTATTATTATTAGGTGGCTGCAGTGTAGTTGTATGTCCTTTGGACTGTAGCATGTTTAATGCCTTGAACCTTGTCGTTAAAAAACAATGCAAAATCATTGTATTTAGTGGTGGAAACTAATTCTGGAGGAAATGGAGCTGGAGGGTTTGTTAATCTGTTCACTGTAGCAAACAGGACACGTGAGTTGTTACTGTTGTTGTTGATGAGCTCTGAGAAGAATATTTCTCTTGCTTTTTGCAAAGTTTGATTGAAAACATGCAGATTTTCTTTGTATACCTCAAAATAAATTAAAAGTTTCAATTCACGCCATTTTCTTTCGTCTTTTCGGCATTCCCTTTTCTGTGCCCTGACAGAAGGAGCATTGCTCCACGAAGCCTTCTGCCTCTTCTTCATCACTTTAACCTTAACAGCAATGGTGTCCATAACAAATCATTAACTTGACCTAATGTGTCCTGGTGTTATCATTAATGTGTCTCTTCTGAACAACTGTAGGACCAGCAGCAGCTTTTGGAATCATGGACAGATGACACAAGAATGACAGAGCAACATCAATCACAGTGACATCTGAAATATGAACACCCTTTGTAATGACCAGGTCCAGAGTGTGACCTCTGTTATGGGTCGGCTCATTAACATGCTGACAAAGACCAAAAGTATCAAGAATAGTAGAAAGTTCTTTGGAATTCCTGTCACAAACATTATCTACAAGCACATTAAAATCACCTGATATGACTATTTGTTCAAATTCTGTGCAGATAACCGAAAGTATTTTAGTAACTCATCAATAAAATCATGACATTGTTGGGGTGGTTTGTAAAGAACTATATATAAAATAGATGGAGAAAACCTCAACTCCATTTTGAATGTCACATACTCAAATGATGAAAACCCCCAAGTGATAGTTTCTGGATAAGACTATTATCCCTAAAAAGGCACATACACCACCTCCCTTTTTGTTTTCCCGCATTTTGGATAAAAATGTGAAATTCAATGGGGTGGATTCAATAGGGACAGCATTTCCAGTCTTGCTGTCTAACCATGTTTCTGTTAAAAACATACAATTCAGCTTATTTGAAATTCTAAAATCATTAATTAAAAAAGATTTCCATTTCAGTGGTGGAGGTGTTGATGGTGGTCCAGTCTGAGGAGGATCCTTGGTTGGTGAGGCAGGAGTGCTTTTTTTTTGTTCAGTAACTGATTGCTTCTCAGAAGACCCTTTCTTTTTTTCCAAAGTGTGCCCAGAACCATTTAGGTGTCTCAGGGAGTGCAGGAGATTATTCGTTAGCCTTCTGACCCCTCCTCTGTTTAGATGTGGGCCCTTTCCTTTAAACAGGTCTACACGTTGCCAAAACAAGTTGAAGTTATCAATAAAGTGTACTCCTCTTGTCTCGCAGACCTTGGACAGCAATATGGTGCTTTTTTACAGATTCATGTTTCCTGTTTTCCATAGAAAAAGTTTTATTTACTCCATGTTTTACAGTTACAGCAGAGTTTTCTGGTTCATTCATCAATGTTTGGAATCGGTTTTTACCTGGATGTCTGGTGATGCTACATGTGCTCTTGTGATGCCAGCATTCTTTTTTCTAATCCAGTTCTGCTTTGGCTGGGCACCAAGTTTATGCCAGGTGGCCTCATTTTGTTTAAATCTCTTTGCTTTGCTCAGTTTTGGGAATGATACTGTTTCCTCCAAGTTTAAATTCACAGTCTTACCATAGTGTGTGATCGGGATCGTCTCCTGAAGTTCTCTTTCAGATTCCGATTGATCATAAAATCATTGTCTAAATGTGGAGATAACTAAAAAGAAAAGTAAAGCTGGCATGAGCAAGCAGAGGTGCGACTGCCCTCTTCAGAAGCAGGAAGAACAAAGAGCAAAGAGATAAGGTAAAGCCAGTTGCCAAAATAATTTCAACTTATAGGTCTGCCAATTGCAGGGTTTGTATTAATGGCAAATGGTTGTTTTGTGTTGTGTGTTGCTGTATATTAAAATAACAGTTAGTTGTGTGACGGACATGTTGTTGGACAGTTTAAGAGGAATTGCGAGAGATTTTAAATAATTTACCTTATTGGCCTATTTTAATCAGTCAGTTGAAAATATATTTATTTATTTATTCACATTTTTTTTTTCGTGAGGATTAATCCCTTGAGATGAATCATCTCGTCTTCGAGGGGGTCCTCTTGCTCACATTCATTCACTAGGGACAATTTTAGAGTTGCCAATTAACCTATACACGCATGTCTTTGGACGATGGGAGGAAGCCGGAGTACCTGGAGAGAACCCACGGTAACACATGGAGGACATGCAGACTCCTCACAAAAAGACCGGAGTCGGCCGAGAATGTTTGAGGCGAACGGATTTTGAACTCACGATCTTCTTGCTGTGAGGCAGAAGTACTAACCACTCTGCCACGTGCACCCCTATGTACAATATTAAATAGTTTCAGTGCAATCTCATGGTTATCCTTCGTTGATAACCAATTAAAATCTAGCCTGAGAGGGAGAAGCACCAGATGGAGCTGTAATTTTTCCATTGAGCATGTGGGGATTGCAATGTTTTGTGAGATCAGAGGCTTACCTTTTGTTTTGGAGTCTGGAGAGAACCAGAGAGCTTTGGAGAAAGCAGAGAAGATACATCGCTCCCGGCATGGAAATAGGACCAGAGAATGTTATGGGAATTGTACATCTCCATTAATATTGTATATTATGCTCTCACGCTTGCTCCAGTGCATATCCTTATCCACAAACAAGTATGACATAATGTCTTTAGCTGTATCTCCTATTTGGTGCCAGGCTAATCCAAACAATGCACTACATCTAATCATTGTCCAGGGACACTCTGTCCTGTACACTTAGTGACACACATCTATGACTGACACGTCAGCTCAATACACGTCCATCCACGACCCTGGAGCTGGGGGGCTGGCATAATGTAAACCTATAAAAGCTTCATGTATTGTTTACACCTTTAAGCAAAGCCCTCTGTGTACCATTGTTACCGTGTGTTTGCTTCTCTTTGCAAAGATTAAACCTGTCTATTATTTTCAAATCATATACCGTCTCCATCGTCTGCTCATTTAATCTGTAAAGTAGAATTTAAATGACAGAGAACCACGTCGGATAGAGGCCAGCGAACGTTGACCTGGACAGCCAATGGCGGAGCTGGTTCCAGGTAAGTGGCAGAGTGGACAAAGAGAGAGGAAGTGACGCAAGGCACCGGATGTTGGAAGAGCCAGGGTGAGAGAAGAGAGTTGCCCTTAGCAACACGTTATAGTGGTTGAAGACGTCAGCATGATGATGCTGTGAAAGACAAGAGTCTTTTGGACTAGTTCTCGGACTGCAGTAGGAATTCCTGTATGTGTGAGTGTTCAATTGTGGTGTAATATTTGGGATGTTATATTTTTTATTTTGTACTTATTAGGGTGACCAGATGAGATTGGCTGAAATTCGGGACAGGGGGTATTTCAGATGATGAATTTCAAACTTGAACCAAACATATTTTTATTCAAATATCAACATTTGTCTTTAGTCTGACACAAAAACAACATGTTTTATGTAAATCTGACATTTCTGTAAAAGCCGAGAGCTTAATAAAAAATAACAATATTATTGTGTAGAATTCACATGAAAAAAAAAAAAAAACAATCAATCACTCCTTTACGCGTGCGGTGCACCACTGTACTCGTCACGGCTGCAGCAACTTGCGCTCTCAGCAGCAGCTATTTTATTAGAAATGGAATCATCCTGCTTCTTAAAGAAAGACAAGACCAACGTGTTAGTCTGTACAGTCATGGTGTTGGTACAGTGTAATTTGCTGCTAGCATGCAGCCTAACATCTGCCTCCCTTCCTCTTTCCTACAAACTTTGCAGAACGCTTTACTTTCATCACTTAAGGCTGTAGCAATCCATGGATACTTCCCCACCCACTCCTCCCGGTACCTGCAGAGGTGTTTTTGCTTTTTAGCAGCATGTTGGGGTTCTGGTACACCAGCCATGTCAACGGAATGAATGAAAAATAGCTTATCAATATTTAAATTTGCACCTAGCCACATACGTTTTTTTGTTTGTTTTTTTATCTTAGAATGCTGTCAATGAGCAGCCGGCGGCGGCGGGGGATGGTTGCAGGACGGCTCAACCTCCGCAGACAGTTTTTATTCAATTAAATTTTATTAAATAAATAATTATTATTTTTAATGTTTATCAGACAATAACTTCTCAAGCTTTTGCTTTAGTATAATTTTTGGGACAATTAGGGCCAGATTCGGAATTCGGGACAACAGTTTAGATTTCGTGACTGTCCCAAATTTTTCGGGACGTCTGGTCACCCTAGTACTTATTTAGTTATTAATTTATGCATGCGTTTATATTATGTGCCTAATTGTTTATATGTTTGTATGGTTTAAAATCAAGTATGGGATGTTATATTAATACATCTAGAAGCATCGGGTCATTTGTTGTTCTTACAATAAAGACTCTATGGCATTGAAACTGGTTGTTTGCTCATGGGTTTCTTGCTTATGGTGTGTAGATAGCTGGGGGTTCAGTATCAGACACGACTTTTTAAAGCTCCTCCTTACACAGGAGATGAGCTTTACCAGGCCCTGGAGGATCCCACTGCTCCAAGCAAATGAGGTTGTGGTAACTGTCAGGTCATCCATGAAGGCTCTAATGGGGGCTGCTGGTATTCAGACCCTCTCAGCTTCTTTGACCAGCATTTATCTTCTAATGAATAGGAAGCCAGTGTAATGACTGAAAGACTGGAGTAATGTGATCATACTTCATGTTCTTAGTTAAAAGTCTGGCTGCTGTATTTTGAACTATTTAGTCTGTGAGTACTTTTTACATTTACATTTAGTCATTTAGCAGACGCTTTTATCCAAAGCGACTTACAAGTGAGGAAAACAATAAAAGCAATTTCAACAACACAAGGTAACAAAAAAGCACAAGCGCACAAAAAACTAGTCAGTTAAAACCTAGCACAGTATACAAAGCTAAGGATAAGAAGTTTTTTTTCTAAGAAAAGGAATTGATAGAAAGGAAGTAGAATTCAGTGTTTGTCAGTCAGGTGTTGACGGAAGAGATGTGTTTTCAAGCGTTTTTTAAAGATGGCTACAGAATCTGCTGATCTTGTAGTAGCAGGTAGATCATTCCACCAATGTAGAACAGATCCAGAGAAAGTGCGTGACAGTGATTTTTTTTTTCTTTTTGGGAAGGTACTACCATCTGCTTCATTTGCAGAGCGAAGGAATCTGGTAGAACATAGGTCTGTATCAGTGAGTGAAGATATGAGGATGCAGAACCAGAGGGGTTGGCCGGAATAACAAGCAGTTCTGTTTTTGCAAGGTTCAGCTGCAGGTGATGGTCGTTCATTCAATGTGAGATGTCACTCAGGCATGCCAACATGCAAGTAGAGACTGTCTGTCATCTGCAAAGCAGTAATAGGAAAAAACATTTTTCTGAATGACAGAGCCAAGGGACGTCATGTATATGGAAAAGAGTAGCGGTCCAAGCACTGAGCCATGTGGCACCCCTGTATTGAGATGTTGGGACTCAGAGACCTCGTTTCTCTGAATGACCTATTCGAGAGGTAAGACTTGAACCATTGCAACGCCATTCCAGAGACATTCATTGCACTGAGAGAAGACAAGAGGATGTGATGATTAACAATGTCAGAGGCAGCAGACAGATCCAGTAAGATGAGTACAGATGACTTGGATGTTGCCTTTGCCAAGTCTCAGGGCTTCGATGACTGAGAGCAGTGCAGTTTCAGTGGAGTGTCCGCTCTTGAACACAGACTGGTTCTGGTCCAGGAGGTTGTTCCGTGTGAGAAAGGAGGAGAGCTGGTTAAACACAACTTGCTCCAGGGCTTTGGCAGTAAAGGGAAGGAGGGAAACCGGTCTGTAGTTTTCTAACAGAGTAGGGTTGAGAGTGGGTTTCTTTAGTAGTGGTGTGATGTGGGCCTCTTTGAAGGCTGTTGGGAATGACCCAGTGGAGAGAGATGAGTTGATGATGTGGGTGAGAGCAGGCACGACAGATGGAGAGATGGCCTGAAGGAGATGTGTGGGGATGGGATCCAGCGGACAGGTGGTAGGGTGGTTAGAACTAATGACCTTAGAAACGTCTGCGTCAGTTAGAGGAGAAAAAGAAGGGAGCTAACACGCATCAGGGGTGTGAATAGGTTTGACAGGTGCTGGCGCAGAGAACTGGCTGATGATGGCGGTTGTTTTCTTTACAAAGAAAGATGCAAAATCATCAGCTGTTAACTTTGATGACGGAGGGGGAGCATGCGGACAAAGGAGGGCAGAGAAGGTTTTAAACAGAGTGTGTGAGTCAGGTGAGCTAATACACTTAGAATGGTAGTAGACGGTTTTTGTAGAGGTGACATCAGAGAAGAAAGTAGAGAGGAGAAACTGATAGATAGAGAGGTCAGTGAGATCTTTTGACTCCACTCCATTTTCTCTCAGCTGACCGGAGGCTGGCACGATGCTCGCGTAGAACATGGGATAACCAGGGGGCAGACAAGAATGTACGGGCTGGTATAGATGTAAGAGGGCATAAGTTGTCCAAGCAGGATGTAAGCGTGGCGGAGTGTCAGTGGGAATGTAGGTGTTTAAAAGCGAGAGCTCCTCAAGAGGGGGAAGCGCAGATGAGATGACAGAGGAAAAGCGGGAGAGACTGAGTGAACGCAGGTTGCGTCGGAAAGTGACCAGCGGTAAAAAGTTGCAGTGTCTGGAGAAGTTAGATCAAGGTCAAGAGAAATGTTCATATGTGTGCAGAGGCGTGACCTGAGTGTGCCGAGTGGAGCAGTACCTTATGTAGATAAGATCTAGTTGGTTTCCAGACTTCTGAGTTGGTGATGTGGACACCCGCTCGAGGTCAAATGATGCAGTCAGGTTCTTCTTTTTTTTGCCGCCTGTGGCTTTTCAATGTGGATGTTGAAGTCTCCTAATACCACCAGAGGAGTACCATCCTCAGGGAAGGATGAAAGAAGCACGTCCAACTCCTCCAAGAAATGTCCGAGCTCTATTGGGGGGCGATAGATAACTACAAAATGACTTTTAACAGGGTGAGTGATGGTAACAGCATGGAACACGAAGGAGCTGTTGTCACACAAGGGTGATAGCTGTTTGAACTTCTAGTCAGTAGGGATAAGTAGTTCGGTCCCTCCACCTCTTCCTGTGAGGCGAGGACTGTGGGAGAAAGTGTGTGTACCAGATCAGTCCTCAATTCCACTCTTATCACTTCCAGACGTCCCCAGCAAGTAAGAGTTTGGACAAACACCTGATCTTCCACACAGGAGATTAAAAGTGCCCTTTTAAATATTCACAGATGTCCCTTGTTTGGATAAGATCGAACAAGTCTTCAGGACTTATAATTAACGATTCTGTTTGTTTTCATAAAAAGATTGAGCCTGTAGAGATCTTACACCCAGGTCAAAGGAACTCCTGGCCAGCACAGACCACTAGACGCCACTGTCAAACAGGTCATAAATCTGGAGATAAAAGTTTGTTTGATCACACCAGAAACCCCTAAACTTCTGATGATCAGACACTGTCCCCTTGTGGTTGAATGGACAAAGAACTATGACTTTTCCCTAAAGGACATTTAGTTATTTTAATAAAAGAGTTATTGTGTTAATGTGCTGTTGCTTATACTGTTCTTTTCCAGGACGTGGAGTCGTGATGAGAACTCATCCTAGTTTGTTTGCAGGTTGTGTTTTGTTTTAAGGAAATGTAATGAATGCTTCCATAATATCCTGTGACAAATGCATTCTCTGTATAACTTTGCAGTACAAGTGTTTTGCGTGTTTTATAAAATAAATAAAAAAAACAAAGGAAATTGCGAAGCAAGGAATGTTTTTAAACTTAGTTTAAACATTTAAACTTTAGTCAAACTTCTCAAAGCGATGCCCTTCTCCGTAAGACACGTCCCTGTCCCGAAGGTGATAAAGCCTGGCACACAGCCAAGAATCTTCCCTTCGCTTCCCTTCTCTCTGAACCTGCTGTCTTCTGGCAGACGGTCCACTAGGACTGCCTTGCCTCCGCAACCTCTCAAAGCTTCAGGCCTCGTGTAACAAGTAAATTTTCTTTGTTTAAAGCCTGCAAGCCTCGCTTGCTACGCAAAGTTTTCCTCCTGCAAGCAGCTGCTAAAAATGCTTCCTGAAAGGAAGTCTTAGAAGTTGGTTTTCACTGGTTTAAACTTGCTTCTGCGAGTGCTCATTTCTGTTCGAGCAAACACGTGAGCAGGCACGGTCTTTAAAAATAAAAGGGCCAAAATGGATTCCGTCTGTTAGCAGGCTTGGCGGAAGCATTTTTAGAGTCCTTGTACGCAATCTCAGTGAATGAGGGGGCCCTGGGAAGCTTAGACCGTACTGGGAGCAGCTTATATACATTGTGAGAGAACAGGTTGGAGATAATCCTGTTTACAAAGTAAGCCTGGAGAAGGGAGACCGACCCATTCGTACTTTACACAGGAACCTCCTGTTACAAGTCAACGCCCTATCTGTAGAGCCTACCGACTACCGTCATGGTGGAGTCGCAAAATAGAAAGAAAAGAGCTCCAGAGATCCGGAAACCCACATACGATACACAGGACCCAGATATAAGTCACTCTAAGGAAGAGGAAGGCGTGCCCCGTTACTGGTTGCAGATACTGATGGAGAAACCAAGAGCTGGAAATTACTTCACTGTGTCGCATGTTACTCCTGACTGCCAAAACAGATCTGAACAGAATGAGACCCACCCGGGAGAAACGATTCAGGCAGAACCTGAACAGGACAGGGAGAGTGTTAGAGACGAGGAACAGGGGTCACCTGGAGGATGAATAGGGGATGCAGCAGCTGCAACCTTCAACCAGTCAAGAGGAACTGCATGCTGTCCATCAAGAGAACAATGTCCCCACACCACCACCTGAACAACAGATCCCACAGAGACAGTCAATGAGAAAGAGACAACCAAGTTATGTGTTTACTTACCCATCCCTGGGTCAGCCCGCTTATCACCCATGGCCCACTGTGACTGCAGTCAGAATCCAGCCATTACAGTATACTTACCAGTGTTCCGGCACACCATACCTCCACCACTTCCCACCCCAATCCCTCGCCCCATAATCTTACCTACCTGTTGTGTACCCAGCCCACTGTGGATGAGATGCCATGGAAGACAATGACAGACATTCTATACTCACTAGATCGGACTCACACACTTTATAGGACATAGAGGATAGAATAATTGAGAGTTGGAATGGGTTTTGTGAGAAAAAAGTGTGAATATTCAGAGTGAAATTGTTCGGAATATGTTGTGTCAGGAGCCACTTTTATTTGTTGGGGAGTGTGTGATACACTCTTTGGTGACAATACAAAGTAGTGTTTAATTGATATGCATTTAAGTGAAGCAACGCATTGCTTAAAATATATTTTCAATCCGCATTGTGTAATTCTATATTAACGTTAGGGGGGGAACGAAAAAAAAACGGAACCGAAGTGTGGGTATCGTTGCATTGTGGTACCTAGGAGACAGACGCCTTCCCCGTCTCTCAAACAAAGATTTGGATATAAAGATGTCGGTTCGTTCTTTCACTCTCTGATTTCATCATTGTGTTTTCCAGGGCTGTCAACTACGAGAGCTGAGAGTAATGAACCCCAATCAAAAATTATCTGTTATTGTTACATTATTTGGAACTCGTAACATATCCCTGTATTGTCTGGAAACAACTTATCCTTGTTAAAGGTTGTGCACATGTAATTGGCATTTAGGGACTAGTGTGTTTGTTTGTATGAGAGTGTCACTGATTAGCTGAGGTTTGGGTCCAAACTGTTGTGCCGTGTCAGTTCTCAGCTCAGAGTTCACAGGGAGGAGATGCTAATGACGGGCTGCTCCCTGCTGTGTGTGCACAGGCAGGAGTGGGTTTGTTGGTGGCTGTGAAGAGTTCCCAGTGGGACTGATTATCCCCACTTTAACTTTGGAGACTGAGGAAAAGGACTGAACAGCAGGCTAATTAATTACACATTGGCTTGTGGGAATAGTCTGCCTAAATGCCAGTCAGGTCCCTGTGAGGTGACACACTTAACAAGTCCACCAGAACACACAGCAACAGCAGCAGAGGAGACATCAGGTAATAGTCCCTACAGCCCCATTTCCACTGAGTGGTACAGTACAGTTCAGAGTCTGGTCACAATCTCACACAAACTCACAATCTGAGTTGTGTTTCCACTGCTGCTGTTGATAATGAATATGTAGCATCAGCAACAGAATGTGTTAATTCTTTATAATATAACAAAGTTTTCTACATTTCTATATTATGTACATAGCACAAAGAGGCTGAATTTATTCATGGCAGGCATTTATTAGGTCTTATCTCTTTGGGATGTATCTTGTGGCGGTGCAGACCTGGTGTGTAAAAACAGCTGTCAAAGCATTTTAGTCAAAGCACAGACTAATGCAGGCCTCATTAAGTTAAAGTAGAAAGATAAGTTATTCCAACTCACATTTTTATTATTGTTGTGAACATGTCCAGGTATATTAAAAATAAATTTGGCCTTTTATCTTGAACATTACTAACAAATGATTAAACTATAATCCAGCTCAAGACCTGCCTCTTTACACCTGCTCCAGCTCAAGTCCTGTCTCTGTATTCCTGCTCCAGCTCAAGTCCTGTCTCTTTGTAATTGCTCCAGCTCAAGTCCTGTCTCTTTACACCTGCTCCAGCTCAAGTCCTGTCTCTGTATTCCTGCTCCAGCTCAAGTCCTGTCTCTTTGTAATTGCTCCAGCTCAAGTCCTGTCTCTTTACTCCTGCTCCAGCTCAAGTCCTGTCTCTTTACTCCTGCTCCAGCTCAAGTCCTGTCTCTTTATACCTGCTCCAGCTCAAGACCTGTCTCTTTATACCTGCTCCAGCTCAAGTCCTGTCTCTTTATACCTGCTCCAGCTCAAGTCCTGTCTCTGTATTCCTGCTCCAGCTCAAGTCCTGCCTCTTTATACCTGCTCCAGGTCAAGTCCTGTCTCTGTATTCCTGCTCCAGCTCAAGACCTGCCTCTTTATACCTGCTCCAGCTCAAGTCCTGTCTCTTTATACCTGCTCCAGGTCAAGTCCTGCCTCTTTACACCTGCTCCAGGTCAAGTCCTGCCTCTTTACACCTGCTCCAGGTCAAGTCCTGCCTCTTTACACCTGCTCCAGCTCAAGTCCTGTCTCTTTATACCTGCTCCAGCTCAAGTCCTGTCTCTTTGTACCTGCTCCAGCTCAAGTCCTGTCTCTTTATACCTGCTCCAGCTCAAGTCCTGTCTCTTTATACCTGCTCCAGCTCAAGTCCTATCTATTTGTAACACCGTCTTTGCTCTGAAAATTGCAAAAGTTAGATTTGGACATTTCCAATAAGCTTTCAAAATATAGACCTAACCCTAACCCTAGTCTTTGGTGACATGGACATAAACACTGAGGACTTGAAAGTAATGTGTGACTCGACTACAACACTGGATGGAGAAAATATTTTGCATCTACATACAGTGTCAATCATTTTGATGCAGTGACACAGTGAATCATTTTCACCTGCTGCGAGTGAGATGTAAATGAAATTGATAGTTGTTGAGCATCAAGACTGTGCTTCATTAAAAGAGGCTTGATGACTGCAGTTTTTAAGGCCCTTGGCCTTAAAAAAAATGTTCCAGACCTTAAGGAATTATTGACTATATCAGTGAGTTGTGGTAACAAACTGTACTGATTTATGATTAGTACTGATTTTAGAAATCTAGTGGGTAAAACATAGATGCAGCAGGTGGATGAACTCAGGCTGGAGACAGTTTGTTCATTTGTTCTGTCATTAATGGGTGTAAAATGTGTAAACTCAACCAAGTGTGGCTAGGTGGCTGCAGTGTTGTTTTATGACCTGTGGACTGTAGCATGTTTAATGCCTTGAACCTTGTCGTTAAAAAACATTGCAAACTCATTGCATTTAGTGAAAACTAATTCTGGAGAAAATGGAGCTGGGGGCTTGTTGTTAATCTGTTTTATTGTAGCAAACAGGACACGCTAGTTGTAACGGTTGTTGTGGAAAAATATTTCTCTTGCTTTTTTGCAAAGTTTGACTGAAAACATGCAAATAATAAAATTTAAGGGCCCTGCAATGCTTTCTGGATGAGAACAGGGAGAAAAGGCGGTACAAGGGGTGTGCTCTGTCCTGCAGAATGCAGCTCACTCGATTTAGGCAGCGTGTCCTAAATATGTCGTCCAGTGTGTACAGGGGGAGGTCAATAATTTTTCCGGCAGTCCTTGTGATAAGATTTAGTCGATTCTTATCCTTCTTTGTGCAGATTGTATACCAGGCTGTGATGTATTAGGTTAAAACTCACTAAAAGGCGCAGTGATAAAAAGCCTTCAGCAGCTCAGAAGACAGGTTGTTTCTTTAGTAATCTATAGAAAAAGAGCAGCTGATGTTCTTTTTTGATAATGATAGTTATGTTATCTCCCTATTTGAGATCCTCCATGATGTGAATTCCTAAAAATGTAAAACAGGAGACCCTCTCCACCTCCTCGCCCTTGATGGTTAGTGGGGCAGGCTTCTCTTTATGCTTTCTGAAATCTACAATGCTTTTCTTTGTTTTCTTAACATTCAGGGTCAGGTTGTTTTTGTGCACCAATTCTGTCTGTCAACTTCATCTCTGCAGGCAGTCTCATTGTTATTGAAGATCTATCATACCACTGTTGTGTCATCAGTATTTGTATTTAAAGGGTGGGTTGGAATGCAGTCATATGTGTAGGTAGAATAGAGAGGGGGCCTCAGCACACATCCCTGTGGTGTGATGGTGCCGAGAGACAGACTGGAGGATAAGTGGGGGCCCAGTCTGACTGTATGTGGGCGGTTAGATAAAAAGCACTTATTCATGTGCATTGTGTGTTACTGAGGCCCAGGATGAAAAGTTTGGTGACTAGCCTGCTGGGGACAATAGTATTGAATGCAGCGTTATATTATATGAAGAGCATTCTCACACTGGCGTGTGCGACAGTGCTTTGTAGAGGACTGTGATGATAGGGTCCTCTGTGGATCTGTAGGCATATTGATGTTCATCCAGTTTTGGCTTTAGGGCAGATTTAATGTGCTTCATTACCACAAAGGATGGCTCTGGCTTTGAACAGAAACATGTTACAAATGTCTCTGAAGACATCTGCGAGGACACGCTCTACTCAGCTTCATCAACTTGACATTATGAGGCATTTTCAAACCTGACTGCCTCTATAATCTGTGTCCTTGTGTTATCATTAATGTGTCTCTTTTGAACAACAGAAGGTCCAGCGGCAACTTTTGGAATTATACACAAATTAAAAAATATACAGGAATGATCAAATAGGGCAACATCAATCACAGTGGCATAGTCGGATTTCTAAAATGTTACTCTGCAGCTGTATTTGTAGTCCTTTGCCTCCTTTACCGTGCAAACACAATAGTGCTTTAATTTTTTCTGCTATAGATCCTGTTTTTGTCTGTGGAACAATACATTTAACATAGCTAACAACATGAACATAATTTTTAAAGTTAAAAAAATATAAGATATAAAAATGTATTACTAATGAAACCTGGCCTTTATTGTTGACATGTACTGGACAGTGGTTGTGATGATTATATTTCAGTGCAGCAAAAAGGGTCCTTGCCTAATCCACTGGAGGTGAGAACAAGAAGCGCTTGCCAGCGTACATGACTATATGATTCTGAAAGGACTCCAGATCAGAAGTTGACCAAAGAGCAAAGCACATAAAACATAAAAACTTCAGAGTATATCCAATATAACAGATATGACTATTGAAATAATCAAATATTAAAAACTCTTGTTAGTATTAGTTTTGGTTGTTCTATTGATAATGCTATAAAAAATAGTCCTTACTCACACATTTAGCATATACTATCAAACAAATAAATCTTTGTGTAAAATTATAGATTTTTTAAAATTTTACCTAAAGGTAAGGAACTTCTCAACATCCTTTAGCCACCATCTGTTTAGGACAATCTGTGACAGTGCCTTGTGTCTGGCAGAACCTTATGTTATGACCTTTTTGTCAAAGTTTCCCACATCCAGAGGAGCATGCTGACATCTGCCAAGGGTCCATTTGCTCTCGGCGCTGATGTGGTGCAGAACACCTCGCCACATACCCTAAAATATATTGAATTTAGAGTTACTCTTGAAATGCTGCTTAATGTACATTAAAGTTGAATCAAATATACATTTTAGTAGATAAGCATACAGACAAAAGTATGCACAACTTAGGGCATCTTTACATTGTGTGTGGAGTCAATACAAGTAAAAATCCACTGTTGACATCATGGCTATTATTGATCAGTCATACAGACCATTATCATCTCATCACAGTTTTCTGCTTTCTGAAAAGCCTATCAGCTTGTTCCATAAAGTGATTCTACACTAGTCTATACTGAAAATCATTTTATCTACAATCTATATTACTCTTTTGTACATAAATGTTAGAGTTTTTCAGTAAGAAAAGTTGTCAAATTGTCAACAATTTGCTAAGAAAGGGTCATTAATATTGTGTGTGTGTAATTAATAACAGGAAGTGCTGTAACTGTCATGTAGCTGCACCCAGCCAGACATGTCAAGCCCAAGTGTTTATCTTAACTCACAGTTCCTGTGTTTAGACAAGGTGCAGAGAGAGATAACTCCTAAAATGTACTGTTTTTTGTAACTAACTGCCAAAACCCGCCCTGTGAGGTTTGGGGACGCAGACTGTGTTTGAGTTTCAATAAAAGACAGGGGGGAACAATTGGCCGGTCGGAGATTCTGTAGACAGAGCAGATCACTACAGAGATGAAACCAGACGTTTCATAAAGTAATTGCTCCCCATGCATGTAAAAACTTAAGATGAGTCTGACTTATTCACAATTGGTTGAAGGTTGATCTCTAGAGAAATCTGAATGTCTCTACACTGTTTTGTGTATTAATTCCTTGACAATAAATTGTAACAAAAACTTTAAAAACGTCAATGTATCACACTCGTCACACCCCACACCCATGCTATTGTCACTGTAAAAGCTTTGCTGATGGGGAGATGGAGAAAGGTGGCCAGTTGCAAGTTTCGGTTGTAAGCTATGCAGGCAGGTTGGTTCATTAGATCGCTTTCAGCAGCGACTTTTATAGGTCCAGGGAAGGGGGGAATGTCAGATGCTTACTGTAGCTCTTCAATGTCTGGAGAGTGTAGGTGCTTTGCAGAATCTTCTCGGTCAAGAATGTTTAGGACATCCTTCTGTCATGGCCAAGGTGCAGAATGACTCCATTGCAAACGCAACACACGGCAGAATGAAAGGTAACAAAACAATTTATTTGTGATACACAAAAATCCAAACTAAAATCCAAGGAACAAAACCAGGGTCCGAGCACAGGGAAAATACAAACGGGGCAAGAGAGAGCAGAGAAAAAAAAACTACAGCAACATCAGGTGAAAATAGCAAACACAATAAAGATATAGACTTACGGAGAGGAAGACACACAACGACCTGGCACTGAGCCACAAGACAAACAGGGATGTCACTATGTCAATATATTAGGGATGTCACAATTCTCAATCCCCTCCTTGAACCGCCACCTTATCGTGGTGGAGGGGTTTGAGTGCCCGGATGATCCTAGGAGCTATGTTGTCGGGGGCTATATGCCCCTGGTAGGGTCTCCCAAGGCAAACAGGTCCTAGGTGACGGGCTAGACAAAGCGCGGTTCAGAACCCTTTATGGAAAGTTTCAAATCGAGGACCGTTACGTCGCCCGGTATGGCGCAACCAGGGCCCCACCCTGGAGCCAGGCCCGGGGTTGGGGCTCATATGCGAGCGCCTGGTGGCCGGGTCTTTCCCCACGGGGCCCGGACGGGCTCAGCCCTAAAGAGCGACGTGGGACCGACCTCCCGTGGGCCCACCACCTGCAGGAGGAACCGTAAGGGGCCGGTGCAATGTGGATTGGGTGGCAGTCGAAGGCAGGAGCCTCGACGGCCCAATCCCCGGACACAGAATCTGGCTCTAGGGACATGGAATGTCACCTCGCTGGCGGGTAAGGAGCCTGAGCTTGTGCGGGAGGTTGAGAGATACCGACTAGAGATAGTCGGGCTCACCTCCACGCACAGCTTGGGCTCTGGAACCCAAATCCTCGAGAGAGGCTGGACTCTCCACTATTCTGGAGTTGCCTGCGGTGAGAGGCGGCGGGCCGGTGTGGGTTTGCTCATTGCCCCCCTGGCTCAGCCACCATGTGTTGGAGTTCACCCCGGTGAACGAGAGGGTCGCTTCCCTGCGCCTTCGGGTTGGGGATAGGTCTCTCATTATTGTTTGTGCTTACGGGCCAAATGGCAGTGCAGAGTACCCGGCCTTCTTGGAGTCTCTGGGAGGGGTGCTGGAAAGTGCTCCAACCGGGGACTCCATCGTTCTACTGGGGGACTTCAACGCTCACGTGGGCAGCAACAGAGACACCTGGCCAACCAGTCCACATGTGCTTTGTAGATGGCATTCGACTGTGTCCCTCGTGGTGCCCTGTGGGGTTGCTCTGGGAGTATGGGGTCCGGGGCCCTTTGCTAAGGGCTATCTGGTCCCTGTACGACTGGAGCAGGAGCTTGGTTCGCATTGCCGGCAGTTTTTGCAGATGATGTTGTCCTGTTGGCTCCATCAAGCCAGGACCTTCAATGTTCACTGGGGCGGTTTGCAGCCGAGTGTGAAGCGGCTGGGATGAGGATCAGCACCTCCAAGTCTGAGACCATGGTTCTCAGTCGGAAAAGGGTGGCTTGCCCCCTCCAGGTTGGTGGAGAGCTCCTGCCTCAAGTGGAGGAGTTTAAGTATCTCGGGGTCTTGTTCACGAGTGAGGGAAGGAAGGAGCGTGAGATCGACAGACGGATCGGTGCAGCTTCTGCAGTAATGCGGTCGATGTACCGGTCTGTCGTGGTGAAGAAGGAGCTGAGCTGTAAGGCAAAGCTCTCGATTTACCAGTCGATCTACGTTCCTACTCTCACCTATGGTCATGAGCTTTGGGTCATGACCGAAAGAACAAGATCCCGGATACAGGCGGCCGAAATGAGCTTTCTCCGCAGAGTGGCGGGGCGCTCCCTTAGAGATAGGGTGAGGAGCTCGGTCACTCGGGAGGAGCTCAAAGTAGAGCCGCTGCTCCTTCACATCGAGAGGAGCCAGCTGAGGTGGCTCGGGCATCTGTTTCGCATGCCTCCCGGACGCCTCCCTAGGGAGGTGTTCCGGGCATGTCCCACCGGGAGGAGACCTCGGGGAAGACCTAGGACACGCTGGAGGGACTGTGTCTCTCGGCTGGCCTGGGAACGCCTCGGTATCCCCCCGGAAGAGCTGGAGGAAGTGTCTGGGGAGAGGGAAGTCTGGGCTTCTCTGCTTAGACTGCTGCCCCCGCGACCCGGCCCCGGATAAGCGGTAGAAGATGGATGGATGGATGGATGGACAATTCTCAATATAATATTGAACCGTTCAATACGACATCCACGGTTCAATACGCACTTGTGAATTGCGGTTTAACGTTTAAATAATTTAAATGTGTCTTATTTCTTTCCGAATTTACTGTTTGCGTGTGCCTGAGCTGAGAGGAGAGAGAGAGAGAAACTCTAAATATTTAGGGGGCGCTGAACCATTAGCCTATACCAATCCACACTTTAACATGGCGAGCGGCGGTGAAGTTAGGCTACAGTACGAGGAAGCGCCGGCGTCTTTCAAATCCGTAGTGTGGAGACAATTCGGTTTTGCCGTTGACTATAATGCCGAGGAAGTAAAAACGGTAAACAAAAAAATGACTGTCTGCAAGCATTATTTTAAACGTGTAGCCTTCTCAAACGGTAACACTTCCAACATGAGTGCACATCTGCGGCGCCATCACCCAGCAATATCACTGTCTGAAGGCAGGATAGCAGAGCAGGTAATGAAGTCCTCCAAAAAACAACAGTCCCTCGCTGAATCCTTCCAGCATACATACCCAACTGGTTCCGAGAGACACATAAAAATAACAAAGGCAGTGGGGTTGCGAAAGATTTGCAGCCGTTTTCAGTGATTGGAGACGCGGGCTTTTGTCATCTTATAAAAACTCTCGATCCGCATTACAGACTACCTTCTCGCACTTTTTTCAGCACCGAGATAATTCCCGACCTCTATGAAAAGATGTGCAACAGTATTGTGCATGAATTGGCTAAAGCACAGAGCCTTGCTCTGACCACAGATGGTTGGACCTCGCGGGCAACAATGAGTTACCTCACTGTAACTGTTCACTACATGTCGGATTGGGAAATGAAAAGCGCTGTACTCCAAACGTGTCCCCTGTATGAAGTCAAACAAGCGCTCATTTGGCAGAAGAGTTGACAAATTCAGTGAATACGTGGAAGTTGAGGAGGCCAAATATGTTACTCCCAGTCACCACAGATAACGCTCCAAATATTGTGAATGCTGTTCAAGAAGCTGATGGGCTGGGGCCACAGATAAGTTGTTTTGCGCACGTTGTAAACCTAGCAGCCAAGAAAGCAGTGTCAATCAATCTCCTGGGGAGGGTTAGGAAAATAGTAACTTTTTTTCACAAAAGCACCAAAGCCCACCATGTTTTGACTGTGACGCAGGAGATGTTAAACTTGCCCAGACACAAGTTAATTCATGATGTCACAACTCGGTGGAATACAGTACATGACATGTTGGAAAGATACACAGAACAGCAGCCCGCCATCTATTCTGCCTTACTGGACAAAGATCTGAAGCTGTCTGTCAAGAACGTAACCATGTTGAATGACAGTGAACAGAAACTTGCAGAAGAACTGATTCAGGTCCTCACACCACTGAAAACAGTGACAACTCTCATGAGCAGTGAAACAACCCCCACTATATCAATGATTCTTCCTCTGAAAGAGATGATACTCAAATCCATGTCACCAGGAGACCAGGACAGTGCGACAGTCAAAGAAGCCAAAGCAGCCATTACAAATGACCTGGCAAAGAGGTACACTGACCCCAATGTTCATGATTACCTCCAAATTGCCACAGCCCTTGACCCCAGGTTTAAATCCCTGCCATACCTTAATGAAGACTCTCGCGATAAGCTCTACAGGAATATCATCCATGAAATTCTGGAGCATGAATAGGTACTATTTGATTTGTTTTTGTTTTTTATCTTTTGTTATTTTGATTGTTTTATCTATTTGGATGTTTCTTATAAATTGTGTCCTTTTCACTGATCAAAATAATTTCACATTTGTCATATGTTACACTGGAGGTGGTTGTGGTTCTGAGTTGTGTGTGCTTATATGTGTAATAATTATACTAAAGGATCATTCTCTTTGATGCAAAGGGTCTAGTGGAGAATCCTGTGCCCTCCACAGGTGAAGACAATCCATCCTCTCCCCCTCCCAAGAAGAAGACATCAATGTCAGAGGTATTTGGGGAACTTTTCAAAACTGAGGAAAAGCCGGGTAAGCCATTTCCGCATATCATTGAGGAGGAAGTCAACACATACAAGTTAGCAGACAGTATTCATGTGGATGCTGATTCGTTCATATGGTGGAAAACAAATCAGTGCAAGTTCCCCCATGTAGCAAAAGCTGCACAACAACACCGCTGTGTCCCAGGAACCTCTGTTGCGAGTGAGAGAATTTTCTCCACTGCCGGGGACATTGTAAGTGCAAAACGCTCTCGCCTTGCTGCAGAGAATGTTGACAGACTTATCTTTTTACAGAAGAACCTCAAAATCCAAGAATAGATAGCTGACCTAAGTCAAATTGCACTTTACTTTCTGAATGAAGGATAGTGTACTGCAGTACTGTTAAGGTTAATTAAGATGGTTTATGTTTACTGAAGTACAAGTATGTTTATTTGAAATGGTCAATTTATGTTTACTAACTTGACATGTATGTTTATTTTCAAAATTTGGGAATTTATGTGTTCCCCAGTTTGTACATGGGCTACATGCAGCTGTGTGATGTTGTTAAATAAAATTTAAAATATATATATTATACAATACACTATGTACTAGTGGGCTTTTCTTTGCTATTAAGTAAAATAAAGGAGTATTGCAATAAAAAAAATGTTTTTTACTGTTCTTATTGCCTAAGCATAGAATAACAGAAATACACTCTTATGTGTGTCAAGCCATCAGAACCGAACCGAGCCGAAAACCGCGGTTTAAAAACCGAGGTATGTATTGAACCATGGGCTAACCGTATTGTTGCATATATATATTTGTAACTTCCCTCCCAACCTATAGTAGCTAATTGCAATAGTGATGTTTGCATTTTCTCATTTTCTTACTCTCAGAATTGAAGGACACAACGTTCCTTCTCTGTTTTGTTATGGCTAGTTTGAAATCCACGTTGAAAGTGAGAGGCTGAGATGACAAGCAAGGAAAGGACCAGCAAGTATAGGGAGAGGCTGAATAAATATCCTCAGACGAGAGAGAACATCCTGAAAGAGAGACGCAGAAAGTAAATTTGACAAGCTACCAAAAGTTATTGAGGCATAAGAATTAAAGTGTTCCATGACATGATTAATGCTTCAGGGCCAGGGAAAAAGCCACTAAGACTGTTCTTGATCTAACGCCACAATCACCTCAGGATCAGGATTATGACCAGCCATTCAATCATGAAGAGATTATTGAGGCCCCAGTGCCTTTGTTGGTGTAGCACACCAACAAAGTCACCTAAAGATATACCACCAAAAAAGAGTTCGAAAAAGATCTGTGAAAAAACAACTAAGAAAGCTAAGAATGCAAAATGAGAAGTTAAGGAAGAAACTTAAAGCTGAAAAAAGAAGAGCGGACAGGTTTAGAAGAAAGAATAAACGCCTTGTACAAAGACGGAAGGTGGATAAAAATGCACACACAAACACACAAGCAAAACAGTCAAAACAAAGAGACATTGCTCAAGAAAGAAAGAAACAAGTGATAGACGAGAGCAGCAGGCTTCTTCCGGGGAAAAATGCCACTGTTGGGAGGAAAGAAAAAATGCAAAGGAGAATACTTGTAAAGTCTTTGGTGGACTTGCATAAGGAATACTCCCAGACAGCTGCACTAAACCATAGAATGTCTTGCAGGCAGTTTCTACGCTATAAGCCATTTTATGTAACAGAAGCCAAGGCAAATGATCGTAATACATGCGCCTGCTACCAACATGAGAACATGCATTTCCTTATTGATGCCTTGTCACAATGTGGTGTCCTACCTTCAAAAAGCCTATCATATCTTCTTTCCAGCATAACCTGTAATACGGACAAAATTAAATGCATTGCACATGCACTGAGTGCTGCAATGATTAAGTCCCGATTGCCATATTTAATCTTGATGATTGGGCTAGATGGGAACACTGGGTTAAGGAAGATGTGGCTGTAGGAGACAAAACCTACAAAAACTGGGTGAAGAAAACTGAAAATGGTACAATCGGAAAACTGGTTGAGGAGTTCAACAAAAAGTTGGACGGTATTGCTATCCATCAATTCAACTGGCTTCACCAGGCCCAGAAATTCAGGCATCTTAAAGAAAATCTAAAAGATAAAAAATGGTTTTGCATGTTGACTTTTCAGAGAATTATGCCTGCAAACTGAACAAGGTTATTCAGGCATTTCATTTTGGAGGAAACCGGCAGCAGGCATCCATCCCTACAGCAGTGGCTTACACATCCACAGGCTCACAATCCTATGCCACAATATCTGACTCTGTCAGCCACAACGAACGTGCTGTGTGGGCCCACCTCAAACCAGTGGTACAGGAAATTATAGCAAACTCTGGCCACAAGATTGACACGCTTCATGTGTTTAGTGATGGTCCAGTCACCCAATACAGAAACAAGGCAAACTGTTACCTTTTGAGTAGTGTACCCTACACATGGAAGCTGAAGCGAATCACCTGGAATTACTTCGAGAGATGGGAAAGGTGCACCCGATGGAGTTGGGGCATCAGTGAAACGCATGGCAGACAACCATGTCCATGGGGGGCAAGACATACAAAGCCCTAAGGACCTCTATGAGTTCCTAGCCCGAAAAGAGGTCCCGAACATAAAATTCAAATGGATCGATGAGGCAGATATACAGGTGTTCAATGAGATGTTGCCACCTTCTGTCCCGAAAGTACCTGGCATCTTAAACACGCACCAAATACTTTCCTTCTCTGCTGGAGAAATCTTCTATAGGTCTCTAAGATGTTTCTGCCGCTACCCAGAGATGTGCCATTGCTTCTCTGCAAGCAAGATGAGGCCAGACAATCGGTCAAAAGATTCAGACGAACCGCTAGCCTGTGAAGTCCAAGAGACCCAACCTGAGAGTCCCAGAGGTGGAGAGGAAGAAGAGGAAGAGTTTGACGACAAGTACACTCTAGGGGAATTCGTCATTGTCCGCTATGACAAGAAGCCATTTGTCGGCCAGATCACACAACTAAATGCTGAGCACATTGAGGTCAATTGCATGGTGCAAATTGGCTGGAAAAACACATTCAAGTGGCCTGCTAGGCGAGACTGCATTATGTACAGCAAGGACCAACTTGTCAGTGTCATCTCTGAGCCAGAACCCCACCAGCGTGCAGCCCAGCTCACCAAATATGGCTGATGTTCAATGCGGTGTGAAAAAAGGAGGAAGAGTCCTTAAACTCTAAAACTATTGTTTTTTATTTGTTTGTATTTCATGGTGTACTCGGTTGTACAGCACAGTTCCAAAAGAAAATAATCAGTTTTACTATGAATTACTATTTGTAAAAACCACAAGATGTTTTGCTGGTTTATATAGGTCAATTCCATTTAATTATTTATTCCATTATTTGTTTACAGATTTGTATTTGTTAACCATGTTATGTTGCTAAATGTTATGATAGCACCCAGGTCTTTTTATATAGGAATGTTGGTTTCCTAGTTGTAACTTTATTTTAATGTTTTTTATAATTATTTGAACAAAAAATAATAAATGAGACTTTGTACAAAACAGGGGCAGACCGGTACTTTTTGTTGTCCAATGATGTGACGAAATGTCCTGTGGTGTGACAAACTGAATTATAAGTGGAAAAGGCACTTAAATGCACAAATTTATGTAAAATGTGTTGAATAGTATAATAATGATATCATCACTATGCAAATATAAGGATGGAATGAAGCTTTGTTAGGTTTTATACTAACTATAATGAATATAATCCAGACATTTGGGTAAAGTCCTTATGTGTACATCTTATAGTGGCATAATAACATGATTGTGAATTGTTATTGGCTACTTCTGATGTGGGAATGTAATTAGGGCAAATTGATAAGGATTGTGCATATTTGTCTTATCTTTCACACAATCTCTGAATTAATAATAATATTAACATAAAAAATGTTGTCACACCGGTGAACAATATTTGGGACTACCACACAAAAATGTTAATAAAATGCTAAATAAATAAGGAATTAGAAAGGGAAACATTCAGTTTTGAATTATTCACATATTTAGCAATATAATTTTAAGACATTTGACATACATTTTAGATATTTTTTATTTTTCACTTTGGATTTGAGTTCACGTCAACCACTCTGCAGTATGTTACAATTGATGAGTTTTCCGTAGGTGTGAGGATGGGTATGTCAACATGATGGACACTGATGAGTTGTTAGCCATGTTCCTAGTGCACCGATAAAAGTTTTCACAACTAAAAGGTAGTTTAAAGCAAAAGACTTACTGCACTGCAGTGAAGCCTCGGCAAAACAAATTGAAAACAACCTAAAACAACCTGTTAATAAGATAAAATTGACGGAGAAGCGGCGAGTAGACAACGCCAGCGTCCTCTCCAGTCAGTCTCTTTAAAGGACGCCACAGATAGGCTGGCACAGCGGCTAGCAGAAGCGGCGGTGTTTTTGAATGTCCATATTTAACAAAATCAGTCAGGTTGTTCACCATATCCTGTATTTTTAGCAGGGTCAGGCGTTCATACACCAATAGCGATGACACATTATTAATGACACACAGGATAAATACAATCATTAGCAAGAGAGTTAAGAGACGTGGACGGCAGGCCATACACAGCGCGAACCCAATGATGGGTAGTCTGTCACTGGCACTTTGTAATGTACCTCCAGCACTGTATAGTGAAAAAAACATGCATATTTTGCACCATCACTAACATAGTTAGTCTAAAATGCTCACTAACAAGCCTTTTTTTCATAGTTGTAATACATACCACACACAGATACTAGGTGGAACATATTCAGCTTCTGATGAGTCTGAGACCAGCTCGTCCTCCAAATCAATCCTGTAATATAAAAATAAAAAAAACAAAACAAATGCATAAAAACATAAACATTCAAGATGAAAAGATATGGTGAGAGTATTTAGTCACTTACACACTGTTTTTAAGACTACTAGAACAGAGTCATTCCAAAGCTCCATTGATTTCACAGTAAACAGAAAGAAATTATAGACAAAATACATACAACCCTTTGCATTGACACTCATTGTCTAACCTAGAGCTGGACAATATGGCCAAATTTTATATCACGATATATTTCTTAATTTCGGTCGATACAATATAATTTCGATATCGATATGAACAATATAAAAGCCTCAGAAAAACTGCCAATAACGCCCACAAAAGATGTCCGTACCAACAATCTTCTGAGGTTTATTCATTTTAAATTAATTATAAAATTATAAATAAATAATAAATTTAAATTAATTTGCCAAGTCTATGAAACCTCCTCCTATAAAACTACATAAAATTTTAGAAATAAAAACGGTACAAATAAATGAACGTTCACCTTTTATTTGTATTTAACTTTTGTACAAAGAAGAAAAGTAAAATAAACATAAGACTCTCAGACTGACCTTATTATTATATTTATCTTTAAACAATAACAGGCTGATCATATTATTCTTTACACAAAACTTGTTGTAACAAAACCTGTTCTTATAAACCAAAGTGCTTCAGCCAGGATAAAAAAAAATATGAAAAGTGCTCAGCTGCAGAAAATAAGAGAAAAAGAATGAGCAACAAAAAAAACACATGTTGCTGGGGCAGGGACATTGTTGAGTGTTGATGACATCCTATGACAGGCTCTAGAGGTTTCTGGCAAGAAATACAAGCTGGTCTACATTATCTGGCTTCAGAGATGCCCTTTTTCATGTGACAATGTTGCCACCTGTACTAAAAACCCTCTCAGAGGGGGAGCTTGTGGCCTGAATGCACAAGTAATGTTGTGCCAGCTGACTTACTCTAGGGAAGTTTTTTTGATAAACGTTCCACCTATCCAGAGGATTTGAGTCATTGTCAGCATGTGGAGACAGAAGGTAGTTGCCGAGCTCCCTCTCAACTGCCTGCTGTGCACTCAAGTTTTTTGTGTCAGTAGTAGTGGTGGGCCTGTTTGAAAAAAAGCTAGCCAGAGAACGCTTTGTTTTCTTGGGTAGTACAAAAGTGTCTCTCATGGCTTCTTCTCTGGACTCCTCTTTCCTGACCACAACAGATCTCTCTCCCTTCAGCATCTCCAACACAGCTCTCTCTTTGATGTATTCGCTCTTCTCCTCCTGAGTGTACTGAAGCTTGAATCTTGGGTCAACGAGGCATGCCATGTCAAGTAGATTATCCATGCCTGGGTCATCCTATTTTTGGTTAAGGTATCCCATCACTGTTGTCTTTATGGTCCTGGTGAGCTCTGTGTCATCCACTGCTTCCTTCAAGATGGAGGTGTTGAAGAGAAGCATCACTGGTTTTAGAAATGATACACTGACAGGATTCATCAGACAAGGCATCAGTGAATTCGAGGAGTGGGCTTAGAGCTGCATCTATAAACTCTAAAACATCCACATCTTGCCAGTTAGGAACCAGCGGTCTGGTCTTCTTGTCCTTTGAGAGGACTTCTGTGATGGCCCTTTTCTGCTCCACTGATGAGCTTGTGCATTGGCAAGTGATAATCCTCCTGAGCAGCTGCAAGGTCCCGTTTCTTCTTCCAGGAGTAGGAGAAGGCAGCCAACACCTTTTTACAGACCCCAATTGCTCTGTCCACCCGCTTGTCTTGGTTAACTTTCTCTGTAGACAGTGAAAAAAAAATCAATATATACTTATAATTTGTATTTATATTTTAACTACAATTTGTCGTTTAATCATATTATTCTTACTGCAAAATTCTTCTGCTTGCATAATTATTATTTTTTTACTTCACACTTGATTTGGCAAATTAACATAATGCCAGTAAAACACCTTTGAATTTAACTGTAAGAATTGCTGTATGTATAATCTATACAAATATGTCTTGAATAAAGATTAAAGGAATAGCCTATAAAATCACTTAAATAGGAGGAATAAAATCACCTAATCAACTACAGGGTAAGTATTATAGTTACAACTAAGTACTAATTAAGAACAATGATTTAATATAAACAAAATCAATTAAAGCTGCTGCAGTCCGTAACGTGTGGTGCTCTGCATGCATCTTGTGGAAGAACATTGTAGTCGGAACTATTTCTCTGTTTATGTCTATGACGAATCATGCAGGTACTGGGCTACTCTGCAGCAGAGCCGAGCCGACGTAGTTTAAAATAGTCCGAATATAAACACTTGTTATAGTGTACCGTAGTGATTCAGGATAAGACAAAAAACACAGTTTGGATATTGGATTCATGTTGCAGATAGCAGAGTTCAGTCGATGCCCAAAGCATTGTAGTCTTGTCCTTCTGTTCAACTCAGCGGCTTTGATGATATTGGTCCCGCTTACTGTGGCAGACCTGCCTGTCCTCACGGAGTCCCCAGGAGGCGAGCGGATCTGCAATTGATTCGCCCGTGTGATCATCAGGAAAGTAGACCGTCTGAAGGCATAAGCTGACAAGCTTCCAATCTTGATCAATAAAGTGGACTGTCAGGCTCAAGTATGGTTCTGAGGTTCGACTTGACCACAGGTCAGCTGTGGTCGCGAAATATGACACTGACTTCAGTTGTTCCTCCACCCTTTCCCTAACTTCACCATAAAGTGCAGGGACAGCTGCGCGTGAAAAATATTTTCTCCCATGGAGCTCGTATTTTCCTGAAGCCCACGTTTTCCATAGCCGTAGTAAACGGCATCATGTCCTTAGCCAAGAAGTTTGTTACAGCCTTTGTAATGTCTTTATGACGTTTAGACTGTTTGTCATAAGGCATGAATGCAGCGATCTGTGTTTGCTGCATGGGTTTCTGTTTTGACACAACTGGTGTTGGGGATGATGATGGTGGTTTTGTTTGAGGGCCAGGTTGTTGGCTTAAACTTTTATGGTGCCTCATCTTCTGACTCTCAGAATGTTCTATCGGGTGGAACTGCTTCAGATGGTGGAACAGATTTTATGTGTTCCAGCTGCTAGTCGGCACTACTCTCTGGCACATTTTGCAGCACGCTGAAACATGAAGTTTATCAGATCTCAGATAGCCGAACCACTTCCATACCACTGAATTAGTCTTTCCTCTCTTATCAACCATTTAGTCTGATTTCTCTTCACTTGTGGAAGCTTGTTCAGTCACATTTGTATTACGGTCAGGGGCGCTCATTTTGTAGCTAAAATTTGCTGCGTTGGAGATCAGCCTACTACTGCTGTGCTGAGCACTGGTTTTGTGACTCTGCGGTGTACGTCATCACAAAAGTAGCCAATGGTGTTCTGTTCTTTCTGACGGCTGCGCGCCTAACGTCAGTCAGTGACAAATGCTGTTATATTATTATTATAATATATATTATTATATTGAAATATCGAAAATGTGTTTAATAATCATATCACCGTTATTGAAAAAAGAAATATTGCGCTATATATTGATATTGAATTATTGTCCAACCCTAGTCTAACCTCACACTGTTCACACCTTTTAATGTGTTAGGCAGGGGCGGACTGGCCATCTGTGTGATCTGGAGAATCACAGAACGGCCGGTACTCCAGGACGATCGGTGGACCGGCCCACCACCCACCACTCACGCAGTCATCATCACCTGTTTTTTCCCCCCACTAATCTGTTATATACTCCAGTACTGTAGGTGGCAGCAATGCACCTTTAAGTTAGATGCCAGCTGCACTGGCCGTGGCCGCCAAGTAAGAATAATAAGCAGTGGAAGCAACAGGAAAGACCTTAGAAAAGAAGAATAGAAACAAACAGTATCATCATGCATAACGCGGCCGCGGGTAAAAAACGGAAAGAAAAGGGTGGAGCTGAGAAGGCGAGAGAAAAAAAAATTGTGGAATTTAGACAGTGAAGCCCCTAAATGTCGCAAACTAACCAAAATTTTTAGCAGCACAGCCAGCACCAGCACTTCATAGTTAAAAATGACCAACAGTGAAGGAGAGAGCCAGACAGCTATGCAGCATGTTGATGATGAGGGACAGAAAGATGAGCTGGTTCCACAGGCAGATTCAGGGCAAGTAAGTATGGAGCATGAGAGGAGAAAGAGAGTTACATGCTAGGGATGATGTTAGGAAGTAATATTCAGGTTGCTAAATTTTTAATGATTACAGTAGTAAAACAGCTAAACTTCCAAATTTTAGCTGTAAAATGCCACATGCAGTAGCAAATATTAAGAAATATGTTGCTTTTACTGTTAAAAATGTTGATTAACATTACAGTTAATCCTTACAAACTTTGAAGATTTTGAATACAGAAGTTACATTTGTAATGGTGGATTTTCATTTAGTTTTCAATAAATTAATTTGAAGACAGCATGGAATAGATTGTAATATTATATAATCTATTATATAGATATATATAATATATTATATATATATAATCTATCTTGGAATAAAACCTGTTTTTTTTTTAATCCATTTCATCGTTTGTTTATTCAGGTTGAGCTTAGACAAAGAGCAGAGAAAGACACCCACTCCAGCTCAACTTTAAATTACTGAAGAGAACCATGCTCTGTATTGTACAGTATGTTTAGCATTTGCCAAACCAACTGAAACCAGTCCCTTCATAAGAGGAATGCAGGACTGGAACCATATCAGTCAAAGAGTTGAAAAACATGAAAGGAGCAACATGCACAGAGGTTGTGCTGAGGCATATTTTGAGGGCATCTAAATCAGATATAGCCAGCCTGCTACATGGTCCCCAAATTGTAGCTCACAGAGATCAAGTGAGGAAGAGACGGCAGGTGTTATAAAGAGTAGTAGATGTAGTGAAGTTCATAGGAAAGAGGGGACTGAGCTACAGAGGACAGCAATCTGAGGCAGCATACACTCTAGATGACCACAACATTAACCATGGCAACTTCCTAGAGCTCATCATTCTTCTAGGAAAATATGATGTATGTTTGAAGGAACATCTCACTGAGTGCATAGAAAAAAGTAAAAAGATGCACCAGTCACAGGCTAGGGGTTGCGGAGCTGCTGTAACATTTTTATCCAAAACCACTGTGAACACTGTAATTTCTACAGTGAAGTGTCTAATTCAGGAGACCATTGCAAAAGAGGTTGCTGAAAGTGTAATATTCTCTGTACAGATAGATACAACCCAAGACATTACATCCCATGAGCAATGCTCTGTAATTCTGAGATATGCTACAGATGCAATTCAGGAAAGGCTTCTTGCAGTGGTTAAGTGTGAGGCATCCACCGGTCAATATTTTGTCCAGATGCTGATAGATGTGATGGAACGTTTTAATCTGGACATCAGTAACTGTCAGTAATGCTACAGATGGGGCATCAAACATGCAAGGACAGTACAGAGGCTTCTCCACACTCCTGTCATCCAAAGCCCTAAACCAGGTACATGTTTGGTGCTATGCATATGTGCTGAACCTAGTTCTTGCTGACACAACTGAAATGGCCATATCCAGTGGGTCCCTCATCTCCCTCATGAATGACATTGCTGTGTTTATTCGTGAATCGTATCAGAGAATGAATGTGTGGGAGCAAAGAAGCCAGGATACTCAACACACACTCAAAAAAATGAACTTGGTAGGTTGTGCACTTTACATAATAAATTTAAATTTAGTTTAGTTATAATAATTGTTTTTGCTGACTTGAAATGTATTTTTCTATTTAGGTCCACTTAATTATGCCCAAAATTAATTCTACAAATTCTTAACGTGTTGTCTAAACAGCAACCATTTATGTTAAGTAAAAAATTGTACATCCACAGGGTGGCAGTATAGTGCGACAATTGCCATGAAACTCAACTGAAGAAGAAAAATCAAGTCAGACTCCATGTGCGCATTATGGAACTCTGCACACCTGCGTGACCTCCTGCAAAGTTTTTCTTCTAATTGTTTTGACAATGTATGTATGTATGTATGTAACTTTGTCATGTAAAGTGTATTTCTTTATGTAACTTTGTCATGTAAAGTGTATTTCTTTATGTAACTTTGTCATGTAAAGTGTATTTCTTTATGTAACTTTGTCATGTAAAGTGTATTTCTTTATGTAACTTTGTCATGTAAAGTGTATTTCTTTATGTAACTTTGTCATGTAAAGTGTATTTCTTTATGTAACTTTTCTTTGTCATGTAAAGTGTATTTCTTTATGTAACTTTGTCATGTAAAGTGTATTTCTTTATGTAACTTTGTCATGTAAAGTGTATTTCTTTATGTAACTTTGTCATGTAAAGTGTATTTCTTTATGTAACTTTTCTTTGTCATGTAAAGTTTATTTCTTTTTTACATGCACAACTTTTTCTATGTGACATGTTTTGTTGTCTCATAAAGAGTTTCAATTTGATGAACAGTTTGAATTTGTTAAACAGTTGTGTTGATAAACTGTTGGTTAATAAAGGAACTAATTATTGTAAGTTGAGTTTATTTGAGTAATTTGTGTGGAACCTGTTGACGAACTTAAGTTATTTAAACCTAACTAGTAAGATTTTAATTTGGGTAAAGCATTTAATTTTGATTAACAAAGATTTAATTGAATGTTTCCTTTAAAATCATTAATTTACTTTGAGTTGACATAAATGTAATATGTAACATCTAAACAAATTTGGTTGGCCCATATAACATAATTGACTTTTGTTAGTTTAGCTCAAATGTATCTTGTTAAACAAAAATTGATGATAATAGTTGGCATTAATCAAAAAATATAATTTCTTCTGAAACAACAACAATAAGTTTAATAACCTCAAAATATTTGTTTTCAACTTACATAATAAAATCACGTGGAACCTGTTGACAAGAAAAAATTAATTAAAGTCAAGGTTTTATTTTTTTGAGTGCAGACGTCTCTCTACTATCGGAGAAACAAAGTGGTGGGCCAAAGATGTAGCCTTGAAGAGGATCTTTGTGGGTCATTTGGAAAACCAGACCAGGCTTTATACATTGATGTCCGCATGACACTAAGCGTCTTTCAAGGTCAGACCAATTTAAAAACTGCAGTGCGTGTCAAAGCTAGAGGATTCTAGAGGCTCTGATGAGGTATTACACAGTGTTAACTGCTCAGCTTTTCCTGCGGATATTTGAGGTCACAACACCGCTGTCAAAATACTTACAGTCAAGTGGACTAGATATCTTAACTGCACACAGGATGGTAATGTCAACTCAAGATACCATGAAGAACATGGCAAGAGATTTTAAGTCAGTTAAGCAAGCTGCTGATACCTTTGTCCAGTGGGCAAATGCACAACTGATGGTGGAAGAGGACTGTGAGCTTAAATTGGAGGCAGAACTTCCACATAAAAGGAAGAGGAAAAGGAAGATGATGGCTGGAGAAATGACAAGTGATGACACTCTCACAGATGCAAATAGAGCCTATGAAGTTGAGGTCCATAAACAGATTATGGATACAATCACCGAGAGCATCCACAGGCGTTTTCTAACCCATGCTTACTCTATGCCGACTTGGCTCTTCTTGATCCAAGAAACTTTGCGTCATCAGGTACTCTGCCTGATTCTGCATTTCAAGAACTTAGCAAATGCTTGCTCAGGTTTGACAGCAGAGCAACAGCTGTCAATTTGCAGTCTGAGTTAAAGTGTCTGGCAGCTCAGTGGCCACGGCTTAAAATGTCTGCACATGAAGGGTACAAAGTCAGGATGGTAGGGGGTGGCTGTGATGATGACGAAGAAGATACAGATGTACTAAACAAACAGTGCAAATCTTGTAAGGAATGCCCTGTCTGTTGCTATCAAATTCTGAAACGCTACAACCTCTTCAACACTGAGTAAAATTCCATGGCTGGATTGTTTTTTTAGGTGAGTGTTCAACCTCCATTTCTTTGTGAGTATTCAAGTTGAACTGTATATTAAAACCTCTTTACTTGGCGATTTATCATATAACTCATATAGTACTATATGTTGTGTGTTTCAGATACCTGTTTTTTATTGGTTCAGCCAGAGGGACTGCAGTGTGTTGAGACCTCAATTTCTATGTGAGTATTCAAGTTAAACTAGAATAATATTTTAACATTTTTTTAACACAACATCTAGTCAACATCAGTGCTACTGTTATAATTTGGATGGTATAGTATCATGAGCCACAATTAAAGTCTTGTGACACTCATGCCAGGTGTTATTGTTGTTGTTGTCAAGTTTCCATGCGCCGATTGCTTCGGGCCGGGCCTAGTCAAAGTCCAGGGCCGTTTTTTTATTCCCAGTTCGTCCCTGGTGAGATGCTTTCACAATGGTGTAGCAGAACATTTCTCAACCCCACATTTATCATTTCCAGATGCCACCGGCAAGCAGGAGTTTGGACTAACACCTAAATCTTACCAACAGGAGATGAAACGTGTCCTTTTAACTATTCACAGATCTTTCTTGCTTGGATAAGACCAAACCAGTCTTCAGGACTTCTAATTAATGATTCTGTTTGTTTTCATAAAAGACAGGACCTAGGTCCAACCGGCACCAGGTCAAAAGGACTCATGGAGAGATCGATACCGCTAGGCGCCGCTGTCAAAAAGTCATAAATTCTGGAGATAAGGTGTTCATCCAGCTTTCTCGAGAACACTTTATTCTAATCCTGATTGACATTTGAAAATGTCTTTGATCCTAGTTGTTCGGACATGGTCAAACACTACCCCCTTTTGGTCAAATGGACAAAGGACTATAATTGTGCTAAAAGACAGTTGTGTTTTAATTTTGAATAAAAGAAAGACTGTGTTAATGTACTAACAATTATACTGTTTGTTTCCAGGATGCAGAGTTTACAAGGCAACTAACTCCTTATTCCATTTCTACAGGGTTACGTTTTATGTTAATAAAATGTAATGAATATATGTTTTTATAATAAGTCTGACAAATGCATTTTCTTTGCATAATCCTACAAGTACGAATGTTTTGTGTGTTTTACGAAAACCAAGGAAAATAGGGTGAAACAAAAGGAATGTTTTAAGACTTAGTTTAAACATTTAAACTTTCCAAAGCGACTCCCCTTTTGTCAGGAAGAACGCGTGAGACACGCCCCGGCCCCAAAGTGTTAAAAGTTACCGCTGGTCAAGAACACGCACTTTTTTATATCTTTACTTCGCTTCTTCCGGACTCTTTTCCGTAAGGCCAGTCCAATCAGGGCCGTATGGCCTTGGCAACCCTTACAAGCTTCGGACCTCGTGTAACGAGTAAATTTTCTTTGTACTTTAAGGCCTGCAAGTTTAGCTTGCCGCGCTTAAGTTTTTCCTTCTTCACACAGCTGCTCAAAGCACTTCCGGCCAGTAGGCTGCTAGACGGAAGTACCTCGCTTTTATTTTAAAAGTAGTTCTTGCCTGCTAAGAGTTAGCTTGACTAAATCTAGCTTTTTCAAGTAAGTTTTAAGCCAGCAACACAGCCGCTAAGACCTCCTCCAGTGGACTTCGCAATAACTTTGAAAGACTCAATTTTACTCAGTGTACGACGCTGATGCTAAAAGGCTTGGATAGTTGGGACAGTAACATGAGACGCTTTTTGGACATCTCCCGGGCGCACTGCGGCCCCTCTGGAGACTGAGTTTACACGGCAGGCCATCCTGGAGGCGACACACGTCATCAGCATGCAACGTGGTTCTGGAGAACCTTCAGGCCCCAGGGTGAGTCTAAATGTGACACATATGTTTGGTGTTGTAACTGTCTAAAACATAACAGCCTTGGCCTCAGAAACTGTCATCGAACCCCCTCTAAACGCTCCGTAAAAAGCCCTCATCTAATAATAGAGTCAATAATCAATACTTCCTTTTGTTTCACAAAATCCTCTGAAAGTAACTGTTTTATCGTTCTTTGGTTTACCCATTCATGTGTCAATAATTATTCCTTTCTGTTCTTCCATCATCATTATTCATTGTTTAAACCTGTATAATCTTTAATAAAACCCCATAAAGACAATTAATGTTTTTCTGTTTATATCAAGAAATGTTCGAAAACGAGAAGAATTTGCTACCTTTAGATTGAGACTTGTTAACATAATTAGTTCCCATAACTATGAATCTGGGTGGTTCCCCTAACGAGAGAATATTTTGACATCAAAATATAAATTTATTAATTTACATAATTAATATTCATGTTAATTATTAATTAATAAGTGCAAAAGTCCCGTGACAAGGCATGTCTCAGTCTAGTTATGTCTACTTCATGCTTGGATTAACACGAAGGACATGACATGAATTTGACATGACCTGAAGAGAACCTTAAGCCCCCAGTAACTCTAAACATTAAAATTAAAATTTCTTATAACATTCCCCCCTCTTTATGCTGATAATAATTAGCATAAACAATCTAATAGCTTGAGTGTGAGTTGTTTACTTTGACAAAAGGCAGACTATACCCAGCAGGGCATCTGACCTAGCCTAAGTACACTTGACCATTTGAACTAACGCTGCGAAAAACTCATTTGTCCACCCCTTGCCCCAAAGCGGCGTCAACACACAAACATCAAGCATTAACTTTATGTAATCACTTCAAATGAATCTCAAAACACATTTCAAATCAAAGACAAAAATGATTATACAGGGATATGTTCACAATCAAATGGGACTCCACAGAGTCATACACTGATTCTTCAAAATCAAATTCGTAAAAGTCCATAAATCAAAACACAGTGTCACTCTAAAATAAAGTAGAAAAATATGCCAGAGTTTAAGCTGGTCGCTCCATCGGACTCAAGATCTCCGGCCTGTCCATTTCTGTCCCTGTAACGAAAAAGAAAAACACATGGAGTGAGACATATGCACATCCATAATAATTAAAATCAAATCTCTTAAGCATAATAACTTCAATGAACCCTACGGCCCTTAGGACTGTAGTATGATCCGTCCTGGAGCTGTTGTCCCGTTGGTGTTCATGCAAACGTTAATGTCCCTCAGATATCAAAGTGTTCATCTGAGGTCAAAGCCTCGACCACAGTCGTTGGGCAGGTGCATGTCCAGGAATGTTGACCCAATGGCCACATCCATCAATCTCACCAACAAGCTCCGGATACATGGAAATCAACACAAGCAAAAGTTATAAGACATGGAAGTGCCACACAAGTACATCTCAATACAGATTTAAAATCCCAGTCAATTTTTCAAATATTTTGTAACCAATTTTTTAAAACCAGGTCAAAATTAATTTCTGTATTCCATAATACCCTGCCAATTCTTCCGCGAGAGTGTGAAGCTCTTTCTTAAAAGCTTTAGTTATGCTGTTAACTAGACCTGTGTTACTTTGGATGAAATCCTGTTGTAGATCCCACCTTTTCAGCTCAAAGCAGCTCAGTGCTATTTGTTCTGTCCAGTCCTTGGACCAGTTTCCTCTCATTTTCAGGTTTAATTCACAGTTACAGCATCTCTCGTGCAATTTATAACCCTTGTTGGTTATAAATTTAATTAATTTAATCCACATTTGCATAAATTGTCTTAAAGGTAAAATTCTAATTTCAATGCTAAAATGCTTGAATTTTGGCCTTATATTCATTAAGGACACCTTGAAGAACCCCTTGTTGACGATGTATCTGGTGCTCTCAAATAAACCTGAAGGAACTGCTGTTTGATTCCTAAGGTGTGAGTTTCTACTCACGATGTTCTCCGTCACATCGTATGCGAACAAATAAAACGAGGATCCTTTAAGGACGCATGTTTCCGGTCAGCAGGCAATGCTGGACTAATGGTCTTACTTTCACAAAACCTCCAGACTTCTGCTTTGCACTGCACCTGTCCCTGATCTCTGTTTTTCAGGTTCAGAGTGATGTTATAGTACGTCCTGTCACTGGTGTACTCCTAAGTGTAAAACAAGATGATTATAAGTTCAAAGAACTATGTTAATATTAGCTCTTACTGGTGGCTATATTAATTGTCAAATCTTCTTTTCAAAATTGGTACTTGTTTTAGTTGGCTTCCATCCAAATAAAGAACAAACAAACAAATCAAACGTTCTCTGACATTATTAGACCCATAGAAAGTGCCCTTCCGGCTTTCGTCAAACGAAACCATAAAAGCTCTTAAAATGATCAAACCATAAAAATGAAACAGCAGATAAACCCTGTTTCCACAGATATGGTCTGCTGGAAATCTACTTTAATCTGAAAGGTTTCTCAATCAGACCAAACAGTGCTTCTCCAGAACGGTCATGTCAACCTTCTTTCTTTTTGATTTAAACTCATCTTTTACTGTATTAAACACTGTTGTTATAGCCTCATGCCTCCAACCATTAGGTTAAACACACATCACCTCTTCACTTTAATACAGTTAGTTTAAATCTTCTGCCTCTCTTTTTTTGAGACCAAAACAAACACAAATAAAAAATAAAAATAATTTTAAAATGTTAGTCCTTCAATTATAATTTCTAATTATTCGTCTTCTTTATGTTTTCCAAATAGCATCACTGTTGTGTCTGTTATTCAAAACTTAATTTTGTTCAGTTCAGTTTTAATTTTAGGCACCATTAGTTGTAGGTCTTGTAACGGTAAGTGGTATCATCCGCAATCATAGTAAAATTTATTCAGTTGATGCAAACATAAATAATTTAAATCGATCCGAACTATTTTCTCATGATCTATTGTCACAAACTTTTTGCCAAAGGCTTTAAATTCACAATCTAATTAGAAACTCCTCAGAATATTGTTCAATCTCTTCAAACTAATTCCTTTAGAAATAAATTCCTTAAAAAAAAAAAAAAACTCTTGGGTCAGACCCTTCCCTCTGGGGTTAACCTTGTAAGGAGGCAGCCTGTCAGGGATATTCTCTGAACCACTAATAGTGGAAGGACTCCCAGTGCAGACCTCACAACAGTGGCAAGTTCAAAACAGTTTATTTACAAAAGCAAGTGTTCCAAATCCAAAACGTATAAACCAAAAGCAAGAACAAAGTCAAAATCACCACACTAGTCCACGTAAAACTTACAGATACACTTCACAGACTTGTGCACTGACAAACGATTACAATCCCACAATGGACAGGGGAAAACACACACACTATATAGGTAACACAATAAGACACAGGTGAAGCACATTAGGGCAGAGCAGGTAATCCCAACGGAGGGAAAGACACAAGGACAGGAAGTCAAACTAACAAACCAACAGAAGTAAGACATTTCACAATAATACACAGGAACTTAAATACACTACTTAGACAGACAAGTTTGGGACATGACAGTACCCCCCCCCTTAAAGGCCGACACCGGCGGCCTCAAAACCCCTGGGCTTCCACACCGACAGTCCAGAAGGGTCTCGTAATTCAGCCAATACCCACAGTACTCCTCGCCCCCGAGCCGGGCGGGCGGCGGGGGTCTGGAGGCAGGGTTCAAAAAACCCTGTGTCCTCGGCAAAAAAGTCCGACCGAGGTACACCAGGGTCCGGCGGCACAGGTTCAGGAGGCACAGGCGGTACAGCTGGCGCAGCGTCAAACGGTCCGAAACCCGACCACCCGGAGAGAGGAATCTCCGAGGCAACCCCTCGGAAACAGCCCGAACAGGATCAAATGGACCAAAATCCCGTAGTACTGCCTCAAAGGGAACCGTTCCAGACGAGGCAACGTCAAGCGACTCTGACGCAGGCGAGATAGGCACAGACAGCTCTGAAGCGGACGGTCCCGGCGATGCTGGATCGGGTGAAACCAGGGCCGAAGCTGACTCGGAAGGAGCCGGACCTGGAGCAGACTCTGAAAGAGCCGGATCTGAAGCAGGGTCTGAATCTAGAGTTGGCTCCAAATCTAGAGCTGGCTCGGAAAGGGCTGAATCTGGAGTAGGGTCAGGAGCTGAAACTAGAGTCGGTGCTGAATCTGGAGCTGGATCTGAAGCTGGCTCGGAAAGAGCTGAATCTGGAGTAGGGTCAGGAGCTGAAACTAGAGTCGGTGCTGAATCTGGAGCTGGATCTGAAGCTGGCTTGGAAAGAGCTGGATCCGAAACAGGGTCTGGAGCTGGAGTTGAAACTAAATCGAAAGACGCTGAAGCAGACGGATCAGCACCTCTCCCCACTTGAGCTGACGGACCACTCCGACGCACGTACGGAGCCCCCCTGCCCGGACAATCGACGAGAAAATGACCCAACTGCCCACAGTAAATACAGCGTCTCTCACTAACGCGACGCTCTCTTTCCTCCCGAGAAAGCTTTCCCCGCACCATTGGCCTAGCCCCCTTTCCTATGGCCTCAGGAATGGGAGAGCTGTCTGGAACAGACACAACTGGAACTGTAGAATTCTCCTCAGAATTGTCCCTCTCTCGGTCAGACGCTGAATAGGCAGCCCTCTCAGAGTCTCTACTTCGGGCAGCAACCTCCAGTGGCATCGATGAAGGCCCCCTTTCCCGGAACAGTTGACTCAGAAGGCTCATCTGAGCTAGGAGGTGCGACTGGGCCTTTTCCTGACTCCTTGCTGCCTCCCTTACCTCCTGACGGAGCGAGCCGGTTTGCTCCTCCAGACGATAAAGGCGTTGATCCTGAGACTGAAGAGCCTTGTAACACCGGTCCGCGGAGTCCATGTCTGGTGGGATTGTACTGTCAGGGATACTCTCTGAACCACTAATAGTGGAAGGACTCCCAGTGCAGACCTCACAAAAGTGGCAAGTTCAAAACAGTTTATTTCCAAAAGCAAGTGTTCCAAAAGCAAGAACAAAGTCAAAATCACCACACTAGTCCACGTAAAACTTACAGATACACTTCACAGACTTGTGCACTGACAAACGATTACAATCCCACAACGGACAGGGGAAAACACACACACTATATAGGTAGCACAATAAGACACAGGTGAAGCACATTAGGGCGGAGCAGGTAATCCCAACGGAGGGAAAGACACAAGGACAGGAAGTCAAACTAACAATTCAACAGAAGTAAGACATTTCACAATAATACACAGGAACTTAAATACACTACTTAGACAGACAAGTTTGGGACATGACACAGCCTCCTTCAGCTGCTCAAACACACCTCATATCTCTTTCCTCCAAAACCATTGTGACTGTCATTTAAAAGGAAAGACTTTTCATAAAATTAACAAAGCTCTGTGTAAATTTTCTCTGTATTTACTTTTGTAATAAACAATTTCTTTAGGGTTTTGTACAGTATAGATTTGTTCCATACTGTCTCTGCAAAACTCAGTTTTAACCCAAGGTGTTAAATAAATACAATAAACCGGTTTGTTTTTGCATCTTCTCCATATTAATTTTAACCGCAGCATATTTAAAAAGTTTAGCCATTCCTAATTTCATGTTTCCACTAATTTTGCATCAGACTCTACATAAAGAGTTCCCTTCACTCAATGTTAAACAGAAACTTAACCCATTAAGTGTAAAATCAAATCAACGTCTCTCTATATTTATTCAGATTCACCAACATTGCACTCAGTTATAGTCAGTGATGTTATTTTAAAACCATGCTAAGATTAACTTTTTATGTTTAGGTTCCAAAGATTTTACTTAAAGTTCAACAAAAATTATTCAATCCTGTTCAAAATGACAGACTACGGTGTTAGTCTCTAGTTCTCACAATCATCATTAATCTAAAACGTTCCAAACGTTTAAATCAGATCCAACAAAAAAAAAAACTAAACTTATAAAATCACTTCAGGCAGTGATTAAAATCCAGTGAGCACTTTGGCTTATGCTCTTAAACTTTAACCATTTTTACAGCTTAACACTTTAACTTAAACTTTTCAAATAAACCACCTCCAATCCTGCAAGCTTGTTTTAACATAGATACGTTTTGCAAATTTACAAATTTACATTGCAGTTTAAAACTTTAAAACTTTTGGTTATTATTTATTTTGTCTTCATTTCAGTATTTCTAATTACTCTCAAACAATATTCAAAGTTCAGTTGTCGTTTGGTTTACTAAATCTAAAAAAACAATATGGTCGTACCAAAAAAAAAAAAAAATAAGCAATTCAAAATGTAGACTATATTTGTTTCCATAGACCTGTCAGAAGGTCACACAGTTTTCCTAATTAAGTCTCTTAAACTTTATTTAACACCATCAGTGCAATCTGTTTCTGTCACTGACATTCCTACTTCAGCATTTTTCAACATTTTTTGTTTAATGTAAAGGCTCCCACACTTTCTGTTGAGCTAAAACAAAAAACAATGAAGAAAAAAAAAAAACATAAAACCAAACCAAAACATTTCTTTCTCCGGACTTGAAAAAAAGGGAGGTGCTGTGAAGCCCCCTTGTTAACTTGACTTGCACAGACTGTTATCTTGTTTTGAAACATTCCTTTGTGAATCCAAACAGGGTTTGTTTTGGGGAAAAAAAATCCACTTTCTCTACTCTTTTGTCAGAACCAAACCAGAGAAATACATAATACATGGAACATTAATTTCTTTTCTTATGGTAAAATTATTTTATTTTCATTTTTTATGTGAGCTGATGGCCCAAATATCTATAACTTTGTATTATCTTTATAAATTTGCTCTGCGCAATTCACTTTAAGACACATTTTTAAATTCTTCTGATTACAAAGTGAACATTTTTATAAACATTATATTGTTTTTTTGAACCACACTGATATTAAGGACCTCTATTAGTTCTTGTACTAATAGATACATATTATTGTTTTGCAAAATACTAATCAATACTTCTATTATGGATCCAAGGTTTTGGTTGGAACTTTTAACTTTTTTTTTTTTTAATCTTTAATCTCATTTCTGCCATGTCACACAAACGTAATACAATATCTGTTCTTTAACAGACTATTTATAAACTTTATCATAAAAGCAAAAGCACATCAAAAGCACATCCAACTTTTGTGTGTCTGTTCCGTGTTTCTGTCTGTGTGTTCTTTCTGTGTGTCTTTATGTGTGTGTCTGTACTTCTGAGTCTATGTGTTTGTGTGTGTACATGTGTGTTTATGTTCCTGACCTGTTAGTCAAAGGTCCTTCTCTCGTCTGGACCCAGTGTCAGCCTGAAGTGTTGCCCTGTAGTGTTGGCCTGTAGTGTTGGCCTGTCCGGCTTCGCCAGTGCCCCCTCGTATGCGAATTCCCACTCTCCTCCATGGTAACATTTTTCCTCGGAGAAATGCATTTCATTCATATTAAGGTCAAGTTTCGCACAATTTCAAAAATCAATTTACCAATTCCTCTTTGGTCTTTATCAATGGATACAGTTTAAAATAAACATTTGTTTGGAATAATAATAATCTTGCCACATGTGTTGCTGCTGTCTGTCTGCAGCTTCTCCTCCAAAATTGAGCAGGGGTGTGGGGGGAGCGCAGAGGAAGTTGGAGTGCACTGGTGTCGAGCAGAGAGGCCAAGACCTAAAAATCTTACAGGACACATTTATAAAAATACAAATGATTAGTGTTCTGAAGTACATGTGTGTACTTTCCTTTAAAATATTGTCTCTGCTCTTCTCTTTCTCAAACTGGCTTCTCCCTTTTTTTTTTTTTACTGTTACACCGGAAGCCTAAAAAATTATCTTTTATTTTTGATATTTTTCTTTCTTTCAACTCAGTCTTCAAACTTTTTCTACACGCAAACCATTAAACCTTTGTTCTGATTTACATTATTAGACATTCAAAAATGGCGCCCACTCATACAACATTAATTCTAATACACAACTTTTAGCTTTTAACTTTAAGTCAACATTATATTAGTCCCAGTATAAGCCTCTCACTCTCGTGAGCTGTTCTTCTCACTGCCTCTCCAGCAGTGATCACTTCTACGTAGTTCTACTTATTCAGATAGATAAAATTAAGGATGAAACAACAGTACAAATATGTCACAATGTTAGATTTTCTGTTACTATTTTTCTTATTAACTCCTCGCTTTCAGGTATTAGTAATTTACATAAATCCATATCTTGCTTGTTATTTTTCTCAGATGAATCAGATTCTCTGAGTAACTCTATTACATTAACTTATCACAAGTTAAGGTTTTTTTCACATTCAGGCTGACTAATGTTCAATCTCATTATTCAGACTGAATCAACTTCTTCCAATAAAAACAATTAAATGCATTCAATCCACAGTCGCGTCATATTCACACTCTCAAACACACTTTTTACTCACTAACCCTTAAGGTTAGATAAACTTCATTAAAGCCACTTACTTCTGTGGGCTTTTTCTCTGTATCTATCCCCGCGTCACACAGTGAACAATTCTCTGCAGGCCTGCTTTTTACCAAGTCTCATAGACTTCGGATCTATTCATCTCACTTTAAAGTTGTTAGGCTTAGGAATCTCGATAATAGTCCATACTCGAGTTTACTCGTGCGTCCAACGCACCATTTTACCAACATTACTACTAGTTAGGCCAGACATTTGAATGTGGTGTATTAGGACCCGTGCTATTAACCTGTCTCAAATCCTGTCCTTCCAAGACCAGCTACTTCTAGACCATATACTATCATAATCACTCTCTATACCGTAGAGTTGGCACTTAATCATCGTGGGAGTCAGATTCATATATTCCATAAATACTTACAGAGCATAAGGTATCTATTAAGCTTACAATCCAGCAAGATTACAGTCTTTAACACCGATTAACATCAAACTTATCCCGTTAAGGCCTCACTTACACTTATACAGTAAGGTCTTGACCAAAACACATAATTTTACCCCGTCCCCTGGACGGTAATCTCAGCGTTTAGCATTCTCCTACCGTAATGATAACTACATGGAAATTCTCTCAGGTAGATAACATGTAATCACCGAACAGTTTAAGTAGAAGCAACCTAAACTACTACTTCCGGAAGTTTTGTTTGTTCACATTCACACAAAAAAATTAAACAGCTGTTTACCTGAATAAAAAAACTCCAATAGTCCAGATGTTCCGCAGCCAGACGTCTTTATGTGTCCTCTCTGTTTCTCTCTTTGTTCAGATATTGTCACTGCGTCTCACACACAGATTGTGAAGGTCTGGACCGTACCATTTAAAAACAATAGTTTGGGACTTACGTACAACACTCGCTGATTTTGCTGGCTGTAATGGCAGCTATACCGGGAATTCAGCGTTGTACACGGGAGCGCGCACTACATGACATCCGGGTAGATTTCCCAGCAAAACCACCCCGAGTGCTGCGCAATAAAATGAGCATACTGGCTCATCGAGTCAACAGTTTTTAACAAAGAAGGTCTTACTCATCTCATCTAATTATGGTCGGCTCATATTTGGAAAAATAAAAACGTTATTTGAGCCTAAAAAGTTACATAGTGCCCCTTTAAGAATAACAAATTATTGATGAACGGACATCTTTCTCACATCACTGGTGGAGATTATTCTACAGTTGTAAAGTGCTGTGGTTTTAGGTAAGTCTTTGTATCCTGTGGTTACATGAAAAAAAATCTGCTTTGCCTTGCTCATTCTGAAGCACTGAATGAGTCTTTCCATTTGTTCTCCCCAAAGTTAGATCTTGACTGCTCAAAGCCTTTGATTTGCTGTGAGAGGATGTCCCAGTGAAAGTCTTTTATGATAAGCCCAGCTGGGTAATCCATGGTCCATTGAAGTCTTTTTCCAGTTAGGATGGTGTTTCATTTGTCTGTTTACAGTCTGTGTGCTTTAGAGCTGTAGAAAAGTGTTCATGTTTAGGTGAAATAATGAGGCCAAAATAAGCCAGAGTGAGAGAATGTAAGCGTGAGTGTGTCTGTGTTAGCTTTTGAAAGTAACTGATTGTCCAGGGACCACCTGACTTCATGCCCACATGAGGTCAGTGGGTAGGTCAAGGACATTTCTCCTGAAGAATTTATCATGGAATTCACTAACGTTGAGTAATTTCAACTAAAAAACAGGGTTTAAAAACACAACACAATTTAAGAGGAAAAGGCTAGTCTACTGTAGTTACTGTGTAACTGTAAGTGTTAGTGTTGATGTCTGTGAAGGTTCTCAGTCATCCAGGTCATCTTGAAGAAAAGCTTGAAGCAAAGACTTAATTTTCAAGGTGAAGACATTTTGTCTGTTAATTCCAAGAAACTGTTTTGGTATTATAGTCATTACCTTGAAAGGGTTTTAAATTTTTAGACCTAAATTAGAACAGTCAGTCAGTTGTAAAGGACAACAACACCTGAATGGAACAAACTAACCACTCACCTGAGCCTCAAGATGGGAAAAAAATCAAGATGGGAAAAAAATAACCCCAAAATCATCTCAATCATCTCTGCCTAAAAAAACAAAAAACAATATTTGGATTTTTATACCTTTAGATGAAGTCTGTTGAAGCTCAAGCACTATTTGAAGCACAGCCACACATGTCAACATTACCTGCACCAAATATAATTGTTCAAATGTGAAACAAACCAAAACTATAACAAACTAAATATGAAATGGTTAGGCAGATTCTTCATTATAAAGAATAGGGCAGAATTTGCATATTTTGGTACCACCTGTTTTTGTTTGCTGCAGTTTTTTTTTGTGTTTGGAAAAACATGTCTTATTTGTGCTTGTAGCTGAGACTTAGAGATGTGCTGCTTTGCCAAATTGAGTGTCTGAATCCCTAAAGTCCCCCACCTGGGGGGCTCTCGGGCTTAAAGCTCAGCTCTCTTACAAGTTGATCTCAGAATTGAAAAAGTATTTTGAAATCAGGCCTGTCACAATTACTTTTTTTTGTTCTGCGATATATATTGCAGCAACATTTATTGTGATAAACAATATTATTGCAATTTTAAAACCAATTTGCAGTGTTTCATCTGGGCAAAGTACCTTGGTGTGGTGGTCAAAGGTCACATGACATTTTATTGGGGGGCTCGGAGCAGGGAGAGGTAAAAGTAATAAGAATTTACCTACTACATAGTCTACAGTTTTTAATGCAGAGACTAAATGCATTCAAAATAATTTAAACTTTTCACTTTGCTTATTAAGCTGAACTGGGTTACCTGGGTAAACTCAGAGGGGTAAATCATTGCCGTAGTGGCCGCCACGCACAAATGAATGCAGCGTAAACCAGCGCTGTAGTCAAGTCACCAGTTTTCGAGTTCAAGTCACTTCCAAGTACACAGTGTTCAAATCCAAGTCCAATTCACCAAATACTACTTTGAGTCGAGTATGAGTTGACTCATCATCACTAAAGTACAATTCCGAGTCCAAGTCCGAGTCTTCCAAAAAATTTCAAGTTGAGTCATCCTTAGTTGAACTGCAAGTCCGAGTCACTTAAGAAAGGTCCAAGTCGAGTGAGTTAAAAATCTAAAAACTGTGGGAGCCAAACAGAAGCATTGATTGGGATTGTAGTTTTATATAAGCCTATTACATTAAACACATTCTATGGAGTATTGATTGTGGCATATTAGTTAATGATGTAGCCTACATAGGTGTCAGGACCAGGCAAAAGGACACACAAAGCAGATCCCACAAAAGACAGATCTGTTAAGATCTTTATTTTCCGAGGCAAAAAGGTACAAATCCAAAATCCAAGAGACATAATCAAAAAACAAGGCAAAGGTCAAAAACACTAGAATCTATTAAACAATTCACTAAGGAACGCTGGAAAGCTCACACTGGGGTAAAGACAATCTGGCACAGGACATGGGAAAACACACAGACTATAAAGGGAACACAATGAGACACAGGTGTACCACATTAGGGCGGAGCAGGTAATCACAGTGGAGGGAAAGACACAAGGGCAGGAAGACAATCTGGAACACAGACAGGGGTTAGTGATTTCACAATAAGACACAGGAAATGAAATACATTACACAAGCAGACTAACACACAACACTAGGACATGACAGAACCCCTCCTTACCTTACGAGCCATCACCGGACGGCCCAGGATCCTCTGGGTGACGATGGTGAAAGTCCCGAATGAGGTCTGGGTCCAGAATGTCCCTGGCGGGTACCCATGACCTCTCCTCGGGACCGTAGCCCGTCCAATCCACAAGATACTGTAACCCTCGCCCCCTGGGTCGAACTGCCATCAACTTCCGCACAGTATACACCAGTCCACCATCAATGATCCGGAATAGGGTGGCGGGGGTCTGGAGGCAGGGACCAAGGAGCTCTCCTTTACAGGCTTTATCCGACTTACATGAAAAGTTGGGTGGACTCTCATGGTCCTGGGGAGCTTTAGTCTGACAGCAACTGGGTTCAAGACTTTGGACACAGGGAAAGGACCAATGAACCGTGGTGCTAGCTTACGGGACTGTACCCATAAGAGGGAATATCCCTTATGGATAGCCACACCTTCTGTCCCACCCGGTAAGTTGGAGCCTCCCTCCTCTTCCGATCAGCAACTACCTTGTATAGGTGGGAGCTCCTTTGAAGGGCTTGCCGAGCCTGACTTTATGTGCGGTGGCAACGACGAACTAAGGCCAGGGCAGATGGAACACTGATCTCTTGCTCTAAAGCAGGAAACAAAGGTGGCTGATACCCAAACACACACTGAAATGGTGACAGGGCAGTAGATGCACTCGGCAGAGTGTTATGTGCGTATTGCAACCATCCCAGTGCCTTACTCCAAGACGTGGGGTTCCGCGAGGTCAAACATCTTAGTCCCACTTCCAGATCCTGATTGACCCGTTCGGTTTGCCCATTGGTCTGGGGATGATGACCTGAAGTCAGACTGACAGTTGCACCCACAAGGCTGCAGAAAGCCTTCCAGAACCCTGCTACAAACTGCGAACCTGCATACATGAGTTACATGAGTTAATAAAGCCTCTGCCGTCTCCTTAGCAGAAGGAGACGGCAGAGGCTCCATCTTGGAGAACCTATCCACCACAGTAAAAACAGTATTGTTACCCTCCGAAACAGGTAACCCTGTGACAAAATCCACCGAGATGTCCGACCAAGGACGATGGGGTACTGGCAACGGATGCAGCAGATGTCTCCTCCAGAGCTACTTTAATTGCCAGCAACTCTCGTTCTCCAACATCGTAATTCTGTTCTGCTGGTGAAAGCTTCGTTGACAAGAATGCACAAGGATGTATCTTATCATTATCTACTGACTTTTGTGACAGAATTGCCCCCACTCCCGAATCCGAAGCATCCACCTCTACCATGAACTGACGGTTGGTGTCTGGTATAGGAGCGGATGCAAAACAGGCTTTCAACCACTGAAAGGCAGCCTGGGCACTAGGGGACCAGGAGAACTTGACCTTGGAAGAGGTGAGAGCATGCAACGGAGCTGCGATGGAACTGAAATTCCTAATGAACTTGCGGTAGAAATTGGCAAATCCTAGGAAGCGCTGTACGTCCTTACGGGCAAGAGGGGGTAGGCCAGTCAGACACGGCTTGAATCTTGGCCGGATCCATCTTCAGCACCCCCTCTGCGATGACCATTCCTAAAAATGACACTGAAGGTACATGAAATTCATACTTCTCAGCCTTAAAATACAACTGATTCTCCAGAAGTTTGCCAAGCACCTGCATGACGTGGACAATGCGAGTCTCTAAATCAGGGAAAAAAAAATGAGAATGTCATCAATATACAGGAAAACAAGTTTGTTCAACATCTCTCTTAGTACATCATTAACAAGGACCTGAAAAACCGCAGGCGCATTTGTCAACCCAAATGGCATCACTAGGTACTCATAATGGCCACTAGGGGTGTTGAAAGCAGTCTTCCACTTGTCACCCTCCCTTATTCTGACCAAGTGATAAGCATTTCTCAAGTCCAATTTTGTAAAAACTTTAGCCCCTTGTAACAGTTCAAAACAAGAAGCCATTAACGGAAGGGGGTACCTGTTCATAACTGTTATGTCATTCAATCGCCGGTAATCAATGCAAGGACGAAGCGTCTTGTCCCTCTTATCAACAAAGAAGAATCCAGCACCGGCTGAAGAGGAGGAAGGATAAACAATACCAGACTTGAGCGAGGAGGCTATGTATTCATCAATGACCGCCCGCTCACGGTTGGATAGGGAGTACAGACGTCCCTTGGGTGGAATAGTTCCTGGGAGGAGGTCTATGGCACAGTCATAAGGCCGGTGTGGTTGCCTTTACCTTGTTAATCACCTTTCACAGTTCCCAGTAGACCTCAGGAACTAAAGCTAATTCTGCTCACAGGGTCTCTGATGAGAGAGTGTCTCCAGGCGTATCAGGAACGGAAAAGGAGGACTGGAAACACCGGCGGTTGCACCGAGCACCCCACGATAATATAGCTCCAGAGGACCAGTCTATGTGCGGGTTATGTAGAATGAGCCAGGGGTAGCCCAAGATAACAGGTGCAGGGATGAGAGAAACAGGAAAAAAAGTTTTTCGGAATGATGATCCAGAAAAGATAGTACTACAGGGCTTGTGTGATGAGTAACGGTGCACAGGAGATGGCCATCAAGAGCGGTAGCCTTCATTGGTGAGTCCAAGGGAAATATGGATAGTCCCAACCTAGAAGCAAGAGAGTGCTATCTATAAAGTTGGCATTAGCTCCCAAATCAATAAGTGCTAGAAGACTGCTAGAGTGAGAGGTGTTCGTTAACTGAATCTTGGAGATTTGTCGACTGAGGTTGGTGATGTACCTCCTCGTCTAACTGGACAAGTGGCGAGGAAATGACCCAGCTGGCCACAGTAGATGCAACGCCCCTCCATCATGCGTTGATTCCACTCAGCAGAAGAGAGCCTTGTCCGACCCACCTGCATGGGTTCCTCAGTTAGAAGAGAAGAGAAAGGAGCGGACCTCGGGGGCACCGAAAACCTCCTCCTTAGAGGCCCCCCTCCTTCCCTGGTAACCGCCTGGCTGAGAGCGGAATCTCTCTCTCCCCCGAAGTCTATTATCAATCCTAGAAGCCAAGGCAATTAGAGCGTCGAGGTCGGTGGGTAGATCAAGCGGGGGTCATATAGTCCTTGACTCTTTCAGAAAGACCATTGAAGAATGCATCCACGAGGGCTAGTTGATTCCACCGACTGTCTGCTGCTAATGTGCGGAACTCAATAGCATAATCAAAAACGCTATGGCGTTACTGCTTCAAAGTTACCAGCGCCTTCGCTGCTTCACGGCCCGGAGTGACAGTTTGAAAAACTTGGGTAAATATCTCTAAAAACAAGGGTAGCGAGTTGCAAACTGCTGACTCTCTATCCCATTCAGTTGTGGCCCATGCTCTCGCACGACCGGACAAATAGGAGATAATGTAAGCTATCTTGGCCTGATCTGATGGAAAAGAGGATGCCTGAAACTCAAAGTGAAGTTTACATTGGGACAAAAAGGGACGACAATCCCCCAACTCGCCAGTGAATCTCTCTGGGCTGGACAGCCGGATATGTGCTGACTCACTAGTGACAGTTCTCGGGGCCGCTTCAGCCGGAACCTGGTCAGTAGCAGCACTCTCTGCTGACGCTGACGAGGTCTCCTTCCTCTGCATCTGTTCAATGACATATCCAATCTGTGCAGAAAGTTGGGAATAGGCCCGCTCATGGCCCTCTGCTGAAGCCCTCATCTCACGTTGGAGCAAACCAACCTGCTCCTTCTGAAGATGAATCCGTTGTCCCTCTGCCTGCAGGGCGGCACGCACTGAATCTGCGGAGTCCATGTTAGTGGCCAGATTGTACTGTCAGGACCAGGCAAACGGACTCACAAAGCAGATTCCACAAAAGACAGAGCTGTTAAGATCTTTATTTTAAGAGGCAAAAGGTACAAATCCAAAATCCAAGAGATGTAATCAAAAAACAAGGCGAAGGTCAAAAACACTAGAATCTATCAAACAATTCACTAAGGACCGCTGGAAAGCTGTAAAGACAATCTGGCACAGGACAGGGGAAAACACACAAACTATAAAGGGAACACAATGAGACACAGGTGGAACACATTAGGGGCGGAGCAAGTAATCACAGTGGAGGGAAAGACACAAGGGCAGGAAAACAATCTGGAACACAGACCAGGGGTTAGTGATTTCACAATAAGACACAGGAAATGAAATACATTACACAAGCAGACTAACACACAACACTAGGACATGACAATAGGCCTATATTGTTTTAATGTATTTAGGGTCAACTTCTGAGAATTAAATAAAATTGCTATAACCTCATGCAACAGCCAGCAATTGTGTGGTGTTGTCGTTGAGCCTGACTTGCAAGTCCACTGTGCTTAAGTCTGAGTCTAAGTCCAAGTCATCAAATCCCAAGTCCGAGTCGAGTCACAAGACCTTGTGTCTGAGAATAAACGAGTCCAAGTTGAGTCATTGAGGCTTACCCTCGAGTCAAGTTACAAGTCACAAAAATCTCTTAGGAAAATGAAGTGGGTCTGAACTTTTATCATTGATTACATCTTCCATCAACACAACTGACCAATCATGAACCTTTATCTATAATGGGGCAGGCTTTATATAATGATTTGTTTTTCTGATTGTGTGTTTTTAAAATTTCTTTGGTACTGCCCCCTTAATTCTGATTGGTTGTATGACTTTTTGTTCTGCCTCTAAATCTATTTTATTATTAGTGTTGTAATATATATAGTTTCAGTCCCTGCATCATATTCTTATGTTTATCATGACTGTATGTTTTTCTGGGATTCCCACACATACATAGCTCAGCTCCGGCTCTGCTCCTCCTTAATGTTGGCATATGTGATGAAAATGAATGACAACTGAGTGGGTTCCTACATTACACACCTCCAGCACTGAGCTCCATAGATCCCGTGCCTCAAATTAAATTTGAATAGATATCTTTAAATGTGTCTGTTGAGGATCTGTCTGGCAGCGTGTGTGTGACTGCAGTCTCCATTCTCCCGTCTGCCATCTCTATAAAGACCAGCATGTAAAGACATGCTGGTTGTATGTTATAATGGGGGTGTTCATGTTGGCAGCAGTGTTGGGAAGCATTGGGTGCAATTATCTAGGCACAATGGGAGCCAACACATGATCCTCTATCTCCAGCTGCCTCTGCTGTTTATATTGTGCAGTACGTAGGGGGAGCTCAGAAGCAGAGTAAAAAAAGTCAGCACGGTTGTGTAGTTGTGTTACCATGGCGAGTGTAGTTGTTTGTTTCTAACCAAGTTGGTAAGAAACAACTTCTTGGATAGTAATTTTTCACAAATTTTTGTCCTGCCTTTAATTTTCTGCAGTGAAGACCCTGGAGATGCAGGCTGAGAGCTTCTGCCTCTCAACAATGAACATGACTTGGACGTCTTGCAGAACACCTTCGCTTCAGTTTAGGGTTGGGTATTGGATATAAGGTTGAATTTTATTGATTCCTATTCCATTTATCAATTCCAATTCTTTTCAATTGCCAGTTTCAATTACAATTTAGTAAAAAACAAAAAAAACAATTATGCTGTGGCAGTTTAATTGATATACTGTACAATTTATTTGCAGCAATGTTTATTGCAATATATTTTAGCAGCTCGTTTTCTTTCGTGCAATTTTTATTTGTGTTAGCTTTTTATGTTACCACAAGAGCAAATAGGCTTTTTACACATGTCAAAAAACTGCAGTAAATTAACTCTGCACAAGCTCGCTCTTCATGTTGCTGCTCTGTTTATTTGTGCTGTTGAAACACGTGACAATACAGCGACACACACAGAGCAGGCGAAGAAGCAGAGGTGACAACTGCACAGACACCTGTCTACTGTTTAAATGACCTTCACTCAGTGGAGTAGCAAAAGAGGAGTTTGTGTGTGCATCTGAGTGAAACACAGCAACAACAAAAATTGTCGCACATCTATGACTCATTTCCCAGTCTGAGTCTGTGATGTCTGATGCAGTTTAGTATGAGACTGAGGCAGTATAGTCTGAGTCCCTTTTCTTTGTGCCTGAGGATATCCTAAAATGTACACTGTAGGCTGAAGTGATCTCACCACTCGGTGAGCACTGAGTAGGGAATCAAATACAGTGCATTCTTTTAACGATGCTGTGAACCAGCACCATGCTTCACCATATTGTTTATGACACCTTGCGTGGAACATACAGTATTGGTTTATTTACAATAATTGCAGTCGGTCTGACTCGTCACAAAATGCAGCATAGCCCATCTTGTAAACTGTGTTTAGCTTAATATGGGAGGTCCTTAGACTCCCATAGATAAAGCATGCACAGGAATCGATATTAGGAATCAACATTTTAATTTCATAACAAGTATCTGATTCTAAAATTGGAAAAAATTTTTGCTTCCCGACCCTACTCTCAGTCCCCATAAACTATGTTGTTTAAAAAGAAAAGATGCTTTTAATAAGAGATGGAACAAGCTTTTCTCTGAAAAAAAAACATACAATGGTGGTGTCATGGGTATGTGTAGTAAACATTCTCCCTACAGCAAAGCATACACAAATGTAGTGTAATTAGTTACGGCTCCATAAACTGATTGTATTGATGTTTAGTATTGTTGAAATAGTTTGATGCAATGAAATTGACAAAAACAAAAAAAAGTAATGCAATACTATACACAACACTCATGAGATTGGACAATGGTGTCTAAACACAGTAAAGGATAAGAAGTCATTGATAGAAACATGATTAGGTCAAGATCCAGGGATGCTCAAAAATATTGTAACCAAATAACAGAAAACTGTGCATGTATTATTCAAAGTTTTATGTTGTTTTATTAAACAGTAATGTAAATCCATTGCCTTCACGTCTTACAAAGACCCAATACATTCTGACAGAATATGCACAGTAGTCCAGCTCCTATTATTATTCTATTATTATTAGTAACATTGTGGCACAGTGGCAGACTTGTTAGCACCTCACAGCAAGAAGGTCCTGGGGTCGATTCTCATCCAGGGCAGAGCTTTTTCTGTGTGGAGTTTGAATATTCTCCTATCTCCTATGTCTGTGTAGGTTTCCTCCAGGTGCACCGGTTTCCCCTATCACCAAAACGTGTACAATAGTTCAGTACCCGCTGTGCCTATGTAACAAGATGCTGCCATCACTATATGTGAGATATGTGGGGCTGTCTTGCTCACACTGAATGGTGTCCTTCCTCTTTTCCTTCGTCACAATTAGCTGTGTTTGTGAACTGAGGCTTAGGAACAAACCTGGTGTTACTCCTCCCCCTCTGCCAGGAGGCTGGAGCCGCTCCAGGAGCAGGGGGTGGGATAGAGGCAATATAAGCTCCAGCATGGCGGAGTGGGGTGACCCTGTGCTGCCTCAAGGACTGTTGGCTTGCTCGGAGCTTTGCTGGTAACGTCCAGACACAGATGCTGCAAAAGTTAGCTGCAGAAAGTCTTTCAGAATCGTCCTCAGCCAGCCCTGTTGGAGTAAATAAATGTGTTGGCCATTACTGAACTGTAAAAACTGCAATGACAAGGTCTCTTTAATACTATGTGTGCTACAGAGGTTTGTTCACTGTAAGATTACAGTGTAAATGTTGTTATTGTCCATCTGTGCCATAAAGCACATAAGGTCTATAACCCTCTGTGTTGACAATTTGTGTGAATGTTTTAGATTTTACACCCCTCACAAAGAACCATGACAGAGGCCACATGCTATGTTTTTTACTTTCATTTATCCAGGTAAAATGTTTGTGAACTAGTTTTCAAACATTTTACAAACATTTACAAACAGGGACAATGGTTTTCTAATACAATATTATTGAAGGTTGTAGGGTCTCATTTTTAATATATATACTGAACCAGAATTTGAATGCAACACTGTTTTCGGCCACCATTTTTGCCCCCTAATGAGCTGAACTCAAAGATCTAAGACTTTTTCTAAACTACACAAAAAGACTATTTCGGCCTCACAAACACAGTCTGTGGTTGTAAGACCATTTGGATGTACTGCCAAATTCTCTAATACTCTTTTTGGAGATGGCTTATGGTAGAGAAATTAACATTCAATTCATTGGCAACAGCTCTGGTAGACATTCCTGCTGTCAACATGCAAATTGCACACTCCCTTAAAACTTACAACATCTGTGACATGACTGTATGATAAAACTGCACATTTTAGAGTGGCCTTTTATTGTTGCCAACCTAAGGCACACCTGTACAATAATAATGCTCTCTAATCAGCGTCTTGATATGCCACATCACCTCCTGTGAGGTGGATGGATTATCTTGACAAAGAAGAAGTGCTCACTAATACAGATTTGGGAACAATATTTGTGAGAACTAGGCTTTTTGTGTACATAGAAAAAGGCTTAGATCTTTGAGTTCTGCTCGTCAAAATGGGATAAAAAAAAGTTAAATCTTTGTTCTGTATAAGTAGAATTTAGGGGGTGAATTTGCAAATGTTCCATTTCAAAATTTCCATTTCCAAATGTTCTTCCCTACAAAATCTATAAACCTAAGAAAAATGGATTTGATTTGTGAGAATCTACTGTGGTTATAAAAGTATATTTTACCAGTTTAGATAATAGATAGATTAAAAAAATAGATTTAAAAAAAAAAAAAAAAAAAAAAAGTATGGTGAAGTGGGGTGGTCTGGTTGCAATCTACAGACATTAGATACATGATCTAAAATCTCAAAAATTTAGCCTGTTAATTGGATGAAACATGACAATTCATAAATACTAGAATTAGGGAAGACACTGACATCAGTCAACAGTCTGCAGAATTCTCCTATCACTGAAAGGTGGTTACTGCTGCAGTAGGGAAGTTGGTTGTTCATGTTTTGCAGTGTGTCCATCTGGCCCTACTGAGTGTGGCGAGAGAAAGTGACTGTGCAGCCATGCGATGGCATCAAGCCTTGCCCAGCAGGGATTTGTACCAGAAGACAGAGACAGTGAGTAAATATAAAAAAACACTAGCAAAGGTGACCACCTAAGGGACATGGAAATTGTATTAAAAGGAAAAACGGCTACAGTTATTATTATTATTATTATTACATCAATTTTATATTTTATATATATTTACATATCAATTATTCATTCACTACACAGTCACGCTGGTAGTGGGAACATCTGTAGCCTTGGGCAGACTGGTAAAGACGTGGAAGCCATTCCACACCTACGGAAACACAAAACCACACAAACCAGTGCCACTTGACTGGAGTCATTCATTCATTCATTCATTCATGACTGGAGTCAAGAGGGGTTAAATATCTTGCCCAAGGACACAACGGCAGTATAAACTGTGGGGAGAAGAAGGAATTGAACCACCTACCTTCCGGTTAAAGGACGACCACTTTACCACTCTATTTTCTCAGATGGTAAAGCTGCAAAAAGTCTCCAGTTCCTTTAAATTCTTGGGCTGTCTTGCATAAACTGCACGTTTGAGATCTCCCCAGAGTGGCTCAACGACATTGAGGTCAGGAGACTGAGATGGCCAGTCCAGAACATTCACTTTATGCTGCTGGAGACAATGACAGGTCGACTTGGCCTTGTGCTTTAGTTCGTCATGTTGTAATGTCCAAGTACATCCCATGTGCAACTTCCGGGCTGATGAGTGCAAATTTTCCTCCAGTCTTTTCTGATCACATGCAGTATTCATTTTTTTCCTTTGACTTTGTAGCTCACACATCCCCAAAACATCAGCAATCCACCTCCATGTTTCACAGTAGGAATGGTGTTCCTTTCATCATAGACCTTGTTGACTCCTCTCTAAATGTAATGTTTATGGTTGTGATCAAAAAGTGAAATTTTGGTCTCATCACTCCAAATGACTTTGTTGTCCAGAAGTTCTGAGGCTTGTCTCTGTGCTGTTTGGCGTATTGTAAGCAGGATGCTTTGTGGCATTTGTGCATGCAGCCCATTTTTCTTCAAGCTTCTCCTTATGTCACTTTTTGATATCAAATTACTTTTTCATTTGTTAATATATGAGCTGACCGTAGTGAGATGAGTGAATGAGACCTTTACTGTTCAAAACTGATGTCTCTATGAGCCTGTAGGCTTATTAAATTGTGCAGAATTCCGACCGGTTTTGCCGGCAAATATACCCAGATGTGAAGTAGTGGGCGCTCCCTTGTACAGTTCTGACTTCCAAGCATAGCCATGACAGTAGGCAACAAAAAATGACTGGCCTCCAGCACAGCCCAGAAACTGACACAGTAAAAATAAAAAAACAATGCTTCATCGAGCGAGGACAACAGAGGAAAACAGGAGTGTGAACATAGGCACTACCTTGCTACTTTGGCAGATTAAAACAGACCCTGAGCTGGCTTTGTGTTATTGAAAAGGTAAGACATTATTACAGACCATATACTGTATAATATATTGTTGTGTTTTGGTTTCAGTTGTCTGATGATAAATAACAACACCATGCTTGTTAAACATGGATGCTAAGCAGCTAAAAGGAACGATGACATTATAAGTTATTGTCTTGTGAATTCTGATAAATCTGAGTGAATTATGACTCTGACTTCAGGGACTTTTGAATTTGATACTTTTGCTGTCTTGGCTCTTCAAATTATGTGTTTACATAGCAGCTAATGCAAACTCTAAACCAACAACAGCAACAAAACAAGACTGTCATTCAATGCAACATTTCTTTACTATAAATATGTGCAGGAAAGAATCTATAATAATAATATACAAAAACACCATGTGTTGGGCAGAGATATCCTGTTGCCAGCATTTGTTTTCTAGATGTGTTTGCATGACTCTGCAGTTCAGGCAGGTGCACCACACTGGCTGAACCCTATTTTGTTCGCCTGGCAATGCCCTGGCAGATGAGCTGCAACCATCTGGAGAACTTCATCCACCGGTGACAGCAGCTGTAATTATGCCTGAAAATGGAACTACATTTTCAGGCACAATATAATCTAATAGTTTAGATTATAGAGGTTTATTTGGATATATGACCTAGCTGCCTCTGTTGTCCTGCAGCAGCTCAGTCTGTCCTCCTCACTGACAGCTCCAGCTGCTGCTCTCCTCCTTCTTCAGTCACTGTCAGAGCTCTCCTCAACAGGAGCTTAAACCCTCCTGAGCTGGAGTCCTGAGAAGAAAACATTTTAATAGATTACATATCTGTCATCATATTGAGCTTAACTTCATGTTGGAGGTGTTTTGAATGACACTAACAGTGAAATAAACAATATAAGATGAAATGATACAGCAAGTTTTACTGTAGAGCTTGTCACTGATGTGTTACAGAAGGTGGTTTAGGAGCATTAGTTGACCAGATAAAAATGAAGTGCTCCAACATTTGTGCAAAGATTTGACAAAATAACAGTAATAGTAACACATACAGTATTCTGTCTGATATAAATTCACTAATTTTAGTCGTTATCCTGCTAAGTGACTTGTTGATGTAGCTGCTCAGCTAACGCTATTTTAGACAAACGTTACATGCAGTCGATAATACTGCTGCCCTAACTGCTGTACTGTTTTGAACAATGCTTTATAAAACATACCATTGTTAAACATTAGTAGCCCTCTTCTCTCCCATGTCTCAGGAATTCTCTTTACTGCTGTGTCAACACTCGAGAGTCAAATATAGTTTACTCTCAATAAATTTGGTCAAACATTAAATTTACAGAAGTGTACGTTTTTTTACCATCTCTGTAAATGTTAAAGTCCTGTGAAAAGCTGTAGCTGGCTGTCTGTTGCTCTGGTTACTCAGTTGTCCACGTATAAGCATGCATGCGCCAGCGAGAGCGAGCAGGACACTAACTGCAGTTCTCCAAATGGCCACTGGTGTCAGCACTGGATGAAAGATGCAAGGGTCTGACACAAGCCCAGAAACTCACTAACCTTTTATACGCACACAGAGATTACAAGCAAACAGATCACAGGTGAGGATGGTTAGCTGTAGTAGCCATTCAAACCTATTTGTGTCAACTTGTGCATGTTATTAGGCCAAAATCAGTATGTAAACTTTTTATCATGGTTATTTGGGTAGTTTCTGTTGTCACTATGATTTTAAAAGAGTAAACACAGTTTTATAATAAATGGCTTTACACAATCCCTAACTATGAGGGGGAAAAAGTTTTTTGTGTTATCATTCATATTCTCTGAAAAATGGCCCAAAAAAAATCCGAAGTTTTTCCTGGTAATGTAAACTTCATCTCCGGAGAAAAAAGAAACATATTTCAGTCTGATCACGTTGTTCGTTATGTTCCAGCTCCAATATGGCTCATACTGCTGTCATTATCTGCTGCTTGTGTCTGAAGTTGTGAAGCTTAATAATCAGGGGTCTTGGACCTGCTGTGCGCCTTGAACCCAGGCTCCTGTGTGCTTGATAAATTTTAAATTGTTTTTTGACACCTTCACCAGGTTTGAAGCCAAGCTGGGATGGTAACTAGCCTTCAAAGAGGTGTATTGTATTTTCCTTCCTTTAGGTTGATAACCCTTATGTTGCTGTAACTCTGATTCTCCATACCAACCAAATTATTAGTCAGAACCTTAATCCTCTTCTCCACATCAGCCAGACTATCATCCAAAACAGAGAGATATCCTATGCTCTGTCGCGGTAATGCGTGTACAGTGACTTTTAAGTGTGGCATTAATTTTATCTAAAGCAAACTTTTTAATAGAGATTTATTTATTAGGCCTGAGTCGGTGATGACCGGAAGGGTCAGGGTTTATTTTTTTTATTAATTTATTAATTTATTTTCTGCAAAATGATCCTCAATTTGAAAAAAATGTCTGTATTTTAAGTCCCCGAAAACTAAATATGAAAAACGACTCAGTGGCGACCGCTAGAAAAGTTAAAATATATTGGGCCTATGGAAAGTGAAAGTATTTTTTTTCAAATGTAGAAATACAAAACTTGGTACATCCATAGGTCACCTCAGGGCAAACAGAAAAGTCTATGACAGCCACAGCCTAAACTCAACAGGAAGTCTGCCATGTGGGGTGAAAGGCGCGGCCACCTAAATCGCACCCCTTGTGGAAAAAAATTCAACTCATTGTGTTTTCATCGAAAAGGCCCGAAATTTGGTGAGTATCATCTAGACACGAGTGCCAACAAAAGTTGTCATTTTGTTTTTAATATCTTATCGGCTATGTGTGTAGCAAGCCTGTAACATGGTGACCATTTTTGTGAAAATAAAATATTTGTTAACTCTCATACGCAGTCCCAGATCAAGTTGGACGCAAAAAGGCGTTTGTGCACATTCATAATCTGAACACAAGGATATGTAAATAAAAGGGTTAGCTTTAGAAATGGCCCTCTAGCGCCCCCTACAAACTTATAATGGGACCAAAGAATTTAGTTTGCCATAGAGACATAAAATTTGGTACACACATCACTTATGTCATGACGAACATAAAAGCCAATGACAACCACCCCCTATCTATAAATGTGTTGCCATAGCAACGGCCCAAATATGTGGAAAACGTTGGTACACAGATCCAGCATGGGCTTATGAACATAAAAGCCAATGGGGTGACCACCCGTCCCACGTAGCGCGTGCGTGCACAGCGTTTGAAGCCGAATTTACGCGTCCCGCAATTTGAGACCGTGTCACGCATAATCAGGTCTTGCTCCAAAAAAAAGTCTATACCAGCGGTCCCTAACCCCCGGACCGCGGACCGGTCCGTGGGTCATTTGGTACCGGGCCGCAGAGATTAAATAAACAACTTACAATATTTCTGTCTTATATATGATCTGAGCCTGAACAATGTTTTATTTTGAAAAATGACCGGATTCCCTCTATTACATTCGTCTATGACTCACTCTTGACGCTTGTCCCGGTCACGTGATACATAGCCGCTAAAATAAAACCCCAAAGCTAACGTTAGCAAAATGAGAAAAAAACTAACGTCTTTGTAAAGTTTCTTCTCAAAAGGAGAAAAGACCCAGTGAGGAGACAGAAGAAGAGCATACTAATTCCAAGAGAAAGTAAGTGACATTTAACAGACAATACCAAGAGTCCTACTTAAAATATAAATTTATAGACAGGTGATTCTGCAGAATATGCAGCGGCCGGCTCTAATGAGGCAATGAAGCCTTCAAAACTGCTTAATAAACTGCTCGTGTATTAATATATTTAGAAAATATTACAGTTCTTATAGCTTGTCTGATTTTATTTTGTGTATTTATCCGCCACACTTTAAAGGCCGGTCCGTGAAAATATTGTCTGACATTGAACTGGTCCGTGGCGCATAAAAGGTTGGGGACCGCTGCTCTATACCATCGAGCCCCAGGCAGCCACATAAACATTACTCGACAGTTCAGCACGCTGTTTCCACACCCACCCCAACTCTTTCGTTGTAGCCATGACAGCGCACGCACGTGCATACCAGACACGCTGGCAGTGAACTTTTAGATGCGCGCTTTGCAATTTGAAAAATGGAGTCTGAAGCACGGAATACAAGTTCAAGAAGAAACCTAGTTATGTAAAACCCCATTTGTCTAAAATGAAGTTTGATTGATTTTGAACATTGGTGGACTGTCTACAGGGGGGCAAATGTGTCACTTTTAGAAAACGGTAGCTTTTTAGGTCAAAATATGTCATTGTTTTGCATCGGATTGTATCTTGGCACCTTTTTGCATTGTTGTCACCTTGTGATGGTGATGGGTTTGCACTCCTCTGTCTATACTGAAAAAACATTTGGAAGCTTATCATAAAAATGAATGTTGCTTTAAATCGGTCTCTTATCTTTCTTCCTCATTTGATTCAGATGCTGGTGAAAAGGTTTTAGTCCTAAAGGTGTCCCCAACGTTTTATTTCCCCTGTGCCTGCCTTGCCAACATCCTTCCTTCTCGTCCCGTAAGCCTCTGGAGTTGTGAGTTAAGACTTTTTTTTTAAACTGTTCCTGTGGGGTTGAGCAACTACAAGTCCTGTTAATCCTATAATTTTATATTATAATTGATTTAAAGTGAATCTATTGTAATGAAAAATAAAAGTAAATTGTAAGTGGAAGTGCATCTGTCACTTCATTGAATGTTCAAAATATTATGTTATGAATACACATTGGTTGGCCTATTCATGAGCATACATCAGGTATTATACATGTTTAGGGGAATAGGGCATTAATAATATACCATGTAAGGTGCTATGTGCTAGAAATGGGTAAACCACAATCAGTGAGTCTGCCCGTGGGGTGGGGGCACCGCCGCACCAGGCAGTGTCCCACATTGTCCTTCAGAAACATACCCCTTGTCCCCCCTTGGGCTTAGTAGCAGGTGGTCACCCTACCTATCACACACGAGAAGGCGGCCATTTTGAATTGAAGATGTGAACCGCCTTAGAATACACCTCACTTTTAAAAATTGACAGAAAATAGCTGCTTCATTCCACAGACACCAAACTTAGGCAAAACGAGCTAAACACATGTGTGTTCAATAGACGGCACTTTTTCTTATTGTTTTTGCTCAATTTATATATTTTTTTAATTATAATTTTTCTGCAAAATTAACTTCAATTTGACCCAGTAAATGTGCGCAAAAAGTTAATTTTATTGGTCACTAAACTCAAGCCTTGCGAAAAATTTATGTATTTGAAAAAATTATGAAATGAAATGACCTTCCTTTGGGGGAGGCTCCTCCAGAGCCGAGTCTTGGAAAACTCCTCAGAATCTTTTGGAACTTGTAAACTTGTTCTTTTAGACAAGTAATATTTACATTTTTACTTCTTAACAGGCGGGTGCAGCGATATCTGAGTCATTGCAAATCTCCAGCCAGTACTTTGTTTTTCTCGCATTAGCACAAGCATAAACTCTTATTTTCAAAAGTTCAGACAGATCCCAGAAAACCAGGGAATGTGGAGACCTTTAACTCTAAATACAAGGTGGTGTAGCAGGTCCCAGCAGTAGCACAGGCTCAAGGTGATGAAGCAGGCTCCAGTCAGAAGAAGATTCAAAGAGAGGCACAGGCCCGGTTATTTGACATTACCATGAAGTTTACGCTTTAAAGCACGAAATGCAATCCTCCGAATACATGTGTCCCCGCGGTCGCAAGGGAGGCGAACGCCACTTGCGGCTTTAATTATATTTTATTATTTGAGGTACCACCCGAATCAGAGCAGTAGTTTCAGCTGGTAGTGTTAGCTGTTCACTTGTTGGCAACAAGTCGGTTTGGCGAGCTCTCGTACTAACAGACTTCCTTGGTCCTCCAGAAGCTGTGTTTGTGTAGTGAACCCTCTTTCGTACCTGGAACCAACACCCTTCAAAGGATTACAGATTTACACATTTGACTCTTTACAGACCCTTTCAACTGTTTGTTCAGACTGGGAAAACCGAAGAAGATTTAATTAGCAACTCTTTGCTGATCTGCACCAGATGTTTCCGATGTTGTGTTAAGAGACAGCAACAAGGAGTGAAATTTAATTAATGACCTTGTTTTTGCACCACTTCAAAGGAAAATGTAGGTGCTATCCAGTGGCGCCTCCAGAATTTTTCATGGGGTGGCCAGATGGGGCCACTTAAAATCTTGGGGTGGCACACCAAAACTAGAAACCATAATTTCAGAATTTTATTCTACTGGTGTAGTAAACCGGCCTGTAGAAAACTGAAGAAAGACTTAAGGAAACTCTTTGGTTATATACTTTGGTTTATTGTGTTATATTTAATGTTACTAATTATATAATGTGCATAGACTAATAACAGTACAGTTAACATTTTGCACAACAATTCTGTTTTATTTTGCAATTATATTTGGCATAAGGTGTACATTTATTGCAAACAAAACAGTTACTGGGGAAAAGCAGATACTGGCAGATACAAATAAAAGCAAGGACAGAAACAATCACATCTTTGCTTTATGTAACAGGAATTTTTCAATAGGGATACTGTATAGCCTGATTCTGATTACCAGGCTATACAGTATGTGTAAGAAACATTTATATCCTTGCTTAATGTAAAACTAAAATAATTATTACTGTTACAAAAAGAACTTCCCAACAGGGATCAATAGTCTCTCTGGTAATCAGATTCTGATTACCAGGCTTCAGAATAGCTTTATTCGCCTGTTGCTATGTTTTTTGGCAAACACATCCACAAAGTTATCAAGATTTATGGCCCTAGCCCTTCTTGATTCTACACTCAGCACACCCAAATTGCTTAAACGCTCATCAGTCATGATACTTCTCAAGGCAGTTTTGATTAACTTTAGCTTAAAAAAACTGCACTCACAGGATCCAGTGCTCACTGGTAGTGCAAGTGCATTTTTGCACATTTTAAACATTTGGTGGAAGACCTCTTTAAATGGCTCCAGAAAGACAGTGAGCTCTATTAATGTCTTTGGTGTTTCCTGACCACTACTTTGCTTCCTCTCAAGAATGCGCTTAAGCTGAGGGATCTTATATTGTAGATCCTCAGTACTGCAGTTATATTGTGAGGCAAATGGAAACAGTACATCTTTCTCACAAAATATGGCACTGCATGGATTCAAGGCCTGTATCCCTTTCATTATGACACAATTTTCTTTAGAAAATCTTCTCTTCACCTCAGAGAGAAGCACATCAATTACTGGAATGAATGAACCTGTCCGAAAAGACTCTTTCTCTGTTCTCTCTTGTCTTTGAATTATTGGAGTGAACAAGTAATGCCCTTCAAGCAAAGAGCTTGGTCTGACCTTACGACCTGAAGGTGTGGCACTGATGTTGCATTGCTCAGTAAAGGCTGATTTATGCTTCTGCGTAGGGTGCGCGTCGAAGCTACGGCGTAGCATACGCAGTGACGTGTACCCTACGCCGTACCCTACGCCGTAGCCTGACGCGCACCTCCTCCAAAATGTAACTACGCGTCGCGGCAGCGGACCGTAAGATCTGTGATTGGTCGGCTTGGATAGTATCACGTTTCCTCCTACGCATTTCGGAATGGTCTTCTGCTCTCTGGACCGCCCGCCATTTTTAAATTCGAAATTCAGTGAAGAGCCAACATGGAAATGGACTAAGTTACCGAGCGATAAATTGAAGAAGTGAGGAAATACAGCCATATCCAACGTGGGTTTAGATGTAGCGGAGTGCATGAAGAGATGGAAGAACTCTCGAGACAAGTACGTTCGTCTCCGTAAAAAACTTGCCTCAAGGAGCGAGGATCCAGGAGGAAAAACAATCCCAGCGTTTTATATATTCCTATCTTGGCTGGCACCTCATGTCAAACATCGGCTTACGGAGTCAAACTTTGACGATAAGGTAAATAATGCACGTCCTTTTATGAACCTCTATTGTGTTTCGGTTAGCTTACTTAACTAGCAATGCTACCACATGGGTATTTTTTTTGCAAAAATAATATAACTGTGAGTCCAAAAGCATGTGTAATAGGTTGTAATTATATGTAATGGGTTGTATTTATGTAATATAATAGATTGTAATTTTATTTGGCTTACAGAAAATACAAATGCAACAATTTAGCATTTGCAATGTATGAATATGCAGTGATTATAGCTCTATCTATCTATGATTTACCAATGAATGCATCATCTTTTATGTATAACTTATACTATTTGCTATTTTTTTCATAATCACAGGATGGGACTGATACCAGCTCAAACTCCACTGGTTTATCGGATGTGAGACCTCCAGCCATCAGCGATGATGACCGATTAAGTGGTAGAGTAGAGCCCCATCACCAGCCTTCTCTTCTGTCCCCGCAGCCATCTCTTCTGTCCCCGCAGCCATCTCTTCTGTCCCCGCAGCCATCTCTTCTGTCCCCACAGTCATCTCTTCTGTCCCCACAGTCATCTCTTCTGTCCCCGCAGTCATCTCTTCTGTCCCCGCAGTCATCTCTTCTGTCCCCGCAGCCATCTCTTCTGTCCCCGCAGCCATCTCTTCTGTCCCACAGTCCAAGTATGGCACAAAAAAGAAAGAGAAAAGAAAAAGATGACTGGGTCCAAGTGCAGGTTGCTCTGTTGGAGGCTCTGTTGGAGGCTCGGTTGGAGGAACGGCGGGTGGAGCTCAACAGAGACTGTGTCAAGGCAATGATGAGAGCGACAGGTTTGGACAAACTGTTGCAGATATGCTGCGGAGGACCACAGAGTGCAGGCAATGCATATGGAAATGCACTGTATCTGCAGTTTGCACTTTAGATTTTTTAGTTGTTTTTTTGTATATAGTTTGCACTTCAGCTTTTTTATTTATTGTCTGTTCACACCAATTCATGCAGGTTATACTGTAGTTTGAATCATTTGTGAAGTTTCTCTTTTACATCTATTTTTGATAATAATTGTAGATCATTGCACATTAATACATTGCACTGTCATGCCCATATTTGTATATGGTTTACACTTTTTATTAAAAAAAAAATACTGCTGTTTCAAAAAATGTGTGAAGGTTATTGTAAATAAACATTAACTAATAGTTGCACATGTGTCTGTGTTTGCTCTTTTGCATCTGTTTTTAATTTACAATTTAAGACCATTGCACCTGTTTTTTTTACTATCTTTTGCATCAAACAATTTGTGTATATAGTTTGAACCAATTATGTTTGTTCCTGCTGTATGTATATTTTATGGTTAAGGTTACAGTACATTAAGATCTTAAAGTTATTTTATTTGTATAGTTTGCTCTTTTGCATCTATTTAATGTAAACAATTATATACCACTGCACCTTTACATGGTGCATTATCTTATACATAGTTCCACCATTTGTATGTATAGTACAAACTTAAAAAAAATAAAATATCCCTCATGTCATTTATTGGTGCATTATATTTTACACCAATACAAGTTACACACCAGGTTGACCACGACACACAATGTTGTTTTGCCTTGGCACAATTCCGTGGGGTGAAAAAAATATATTAAAAAAACAATTCCGTGGGGTGACTGAAATGTCGTTTCAAACACAGTGGAACCGCTCGCGTCAACTAGCGTTTGTGTACTGCAGAGCAAAACAGACATACGCAGAGGTATAAATGCTCACGACGGCGTCACCTACGTGCGTAGCCTACGGCGTACACTACGGCGTACCCCCTACGCAGAAGCATAAATCAGCCTTTAGAGTTAAAGTATTGTCCCAAATGTCTTTAAAGAGAGAGCCCTCTCTGTAACTCTCCAATGTGTCAACTAGAGAGTAAACAAGTATGACAGCTGTGCCCAAATCAAGTTGCGGGAACTGTAAAATATCTGACAGATATTTTATCTCACCAAGAACACTGGTGAATGTTACAAGGAGGCTAACAAACTTGAGATCTATTTGAGCTAATAAACCTCTTGCCTCTACAGCTCTGTCACCATTTTGCTCTTCTGATATTTCTTTTAGTAGACGTATGATGGCTGACAGTCTGTCTCTCACTGTCTTGCAAGCATTATACCTACATGCCCACCGTGTCTCTATTAGTCTTTGTAACTCTCTTGGGGCCCCTTGAAACATCTTGCTCTGTAACTCAAGCCATCTTTGGTGCACATATGACCCTGACACAAAAACATACAGTTTCTGCAAAAGAGAAAAGAAGCAATTGGCTTCAGGGATACATTTCACACTGTCAACTAATACTAAATTTATACAATGTGCATTGCAGTGCACATAAAAAGCTAATGGGGCCTCTGATTTTATGCGTGCTTGCACACCTGTATGTTTTCCGCTCATGACTGAGGCTCCGTCATATGCTTGCCCTACAAGGTGGTTTTTGTAGTGTAGACCATGCTTCTGCAAAATTTGAATTATTTTCTGTGAAAGTGCTGCAGCATAAAGGCGCTGTGCTGCCTCAAAGGCAAGGAAGCTCTCACATACTGACCCATTGTAATAGTATCTTATTACAAAGGACATCTGTTCTTTTTTGCTTAGGTCTTTAGTCTCATCAACCAAAATGCTGAAAGCCTCACTTTGGGAAACTTCACTAGTTACTGAAGTGCGGACCATTTCAGCTAGACAATCAATTATTTCATTTTGTGTGTCATGCCCAAGATATGTTGCATTTCTTTGACTTGTCATTTTTCTTTTGACTGTGGGATTGTGTTTGGCTAGCAGTTCCATAATAGCGAGAAAGTTTCCTTTATTTTCACCTTCTGATTCTTTATGTGCTCTCTGTGCTATGTTCTGTGTAGCTGTGAGAAGCAGGGTTTCTCCAACAACTTTAATGTAGTCCCTATTTTCCTTCACTAATTTATTAAATTCCGCATTTAAGGAAGCTGAGAGAGAGGATGTGCTTGCTGTGGATTTTTCATACTCTGCCCATGCTAACATTGCATTAGTATGTGCTTCAGATTTGGCATGACCTAAAAGTCCCCCATCTTTGAAGGTTGACTTTTTCCAATGTTTGAACCCCTCTTCAGATGTAAATACTGCATCACCTGAGGAGGGGAGACTGAAGTGCCGGCAGGCATAACAGTAGGCAGAGTCTTTACCTCGAGAGTATTCCAGCCATTTGTGTGTGTTGTACCAGTCTTTAGAGAAGCATCGTCTTCTGTCTCCTTGATAGGTACGAGGGAAGATTTTCAGATGTGGCTGCTCGGGGTGCTCTGCTCTTGACTGGGAGATATCTATAATGAAACAAAAGGCAAAATCAGTTACTCTGATATTAAAATAATAATGATAATAATAACAATAATAATAATAAGCCCCTCTCGTAATTATCAATCAAAACGCTTTAAGTTATTATGTCATGATTTGTATTTTAATGGAAACACACTAAACAAAACATACATTTCTCCACATGATGTTACTATCTAGGCTAGCCATCAATTTTATTATTAGGGCCACGTGATCGTTACACGTCTAACACCTGCTTTTGCCGTGTCCTGCCACGCTTCTGTGACCAATGGTGCTGACTGTCCCTGGGCTGCAGCTGTCTGTTTTTCCTCGTCATCGTGTTCTGTCACTGTCACTAATGCTGGCTGTGTATCCTTGTCATGCTGCTCTTGCTCTGTCTGTTCCTCTCCTCCATCCTCCTCCTCATCATCATCACTATTACTAAGCCTCTCTTGCTCCCTTGCCATCTCTTTCACTCCTCCTTCTGTACTTTTCTTCTTAAAATAAGAAGAAATATCTGTGGACTTTCTCTTCATTGTCTGAAAATTGACATAACATACACGTTAGCCTAAAGTCGTTAGCTAGGTAACGTTAACTCTTAAACGTTAAAAAGCTGCTGTAACAGTATACTGTAATCATTTGGCACTTAAAAAGCATGTCACAATACTTAATTACAATACATATAATCACAATACTACTGTGTGTGATTGAAGGTCTAGAGCGGCAGTGCATTAGTGATGAAATGCATAACTGATGCTACTAAAATTTATACTGGCCAGTGGGGTGGCCAGTGGGGTGGCCAGGAGTCAGCCAGGGGTGGCAACGGCCACCCCCTAGTGGCGCTGCTGGTGCTATCTTCCGAAAAACCAGACTCTCAATCTCAAGATATAAGGCTTGTGTATTGAAACTCGCCAGACCTCAGAAAAATGTCTTTGATCATAGTCTTCTGGAATGATCAAACACTGCCCTCTGTTGGTGAAGCAGAGTAACGACTCTGCTTCGATCTAAAGACAATTTTTTGTTCTGTTCCATTAAAGTGTATTAAAGTCTATCGTATTGAATTTTTAATCTTCACACTGTTCCTTACAGGATCCTGAGTGATAACGATATAAAACACTTCCCATTTTCATCACCCTTACAGCTGGCTGTGTTAATAAAATGAACCATTGTATGTTTTCCAGGTATTGCAGTAATGTCCGTGTGTCCACAAACTTCGAAATTCATTTCCTATGCCTTTCTGCTTCAATGCAAAAGCAATATCATTTTAAATGTGTTTAATTCTGTTATTTGGTGGAGCAGAGTTTATTTCCAGAACTTTTTAGAAAAGCCCAAACTTCCCCCTCCTGGGTGGAAGACACTCTTAGTAAACACCCCTTTTCGACTCTTTTCGGCCAGTACAGAAAGTTGTGCGCGCCGGAAATCTTGGCTTCCCTCTTGTGACTACTTCTTGCTTCTTATCTCTCTTGTGTACCTTCTTAAATCTTTACTTATGTTTATTTTATTTTCGTAACTTTCAAGTTTCATAAAGTTAAATTTTTTCCTCTTTAAACGGATATGCGCATTGATCTGTTTTGAGAAACTTTCTTCAGCTGTGACACTGTTTGGCATTATAGAACCTGTACATTGTCTTTTAGGCCCAGCAGAACTCTACTGATCCGCTACTCAAATAGCCGTGTATAGTCCTTTAATTAAACTATCTCATCGTCACCTTACCCCTCTAAACTCCTTAACTACTCGCAGTAAATAGCATAATTCAATGGTCAAACTACTTTACTCCACCAAAGTTCTAACAAGTAAATGCCATTGTTCAATGTCAATTGTCATTGTTTTGTGTTAATTATCCTCATTATTTGTCAATAATTATTCCTTTGTGTCATTTCCCTTGTCTTTATTTATTGTTTTAACTTGTGTAATCTTTAAGAAAACCCCATAAAAGACATTAATTTTTCTCTGTTTATATCAAGGAATGTTCGAAAACTAGGAGAATTCCCTTCCTTCAGATTAAGACTTATTAAACATAATTAGTTCCCAGGACTGTGACCCTGGGTGGTGCCGCCAACGAGACAATATTTTGATGTTAAAATATTAATTATTAATTTACATAAATGTATATTAATTATTAATTAATAATATTCACAACAGTATTTTTTACGCCCCGCCTGAGCCCTCGGAAAGAATATTCTTGATTAAACATTGAAATCATTTAATATCTAAAGTCTTTTCCCACATTGCTGTTCACAGAAAAAGCTGTGTTTATCTTGGCTGATCAATGTGTCTGAGCAATGTGTGTGTTGTGCTGTTATGTGGTTCACATTAAGCGCTTGTGAAATTGTCTGTCTTGGATTTGAAAACATCAGCTGGTCTGATTCTTCATAATTATGCTAAGATAATTAGATATGCTTTGAAACTTGGTAATATTGTACGTACATTTCTGCAGAGCAAATTCGCTAGCTTGCTAAGTTGTGAAAGACTGAACGCTTAGTTAAAGTTTTAGCCATGCCAAATTGCCGAATTAATTAATGCATGCTTACACGCTACAGGAAGTGTGTTTTAATAAGGTCTGTGACAACTGCTAATTTCCGTGCGTCCCGAAATTTAAAGCATAAGCATAATTTGTCTTGTCACGTGTCATCACGAGTCACTGAAATGGCTGCGACAGCTCCAGCATTTTAAACTTGTAATCCAACTTGAAGTAGTCTTGTTTGTGTTGTGACAGATGAATTAAATTCTTGGTTGGAAGAAACCCCTGAGCGGATTAGCTACCCGCGTCAGAACTCCATAGAATACACGCAGCTAACAAAGCTGTTTGCCTTGTGCAAGTGTATATACAAACTCTTGGCCCGCGTGGCTCACGTAGTGCTTTGTGTGAAACGTTGGTTTGCCCACAGCACTGCTGTGTTAAAAGTTGCTCTGTTCAGAGCGCTGCTGTGTTGGAAAGTGGCTGTGTACAGAGGTCTTATCCCTCCAAAGTTTACAGCCAAACTAAAGCTAAAAGCTATCTGCACTCCGCGTCTTGGAAGGGGCGTGCCGGAAACCAGACTCACAGGAGTCCCTAATGCCCCCTAGCGGAAAGAAGTGGTAAAACCACAGACTCACGAGAGTCTATCGCTCCCTAGTGGAAGAGAAGTGCAAAACTTCTAGAATCCTCCGGGAGAAGCTCTACACCTCCCTCGAGCAGTCACTCAAAGGAATTACACCCTTTTCCTGAAAATAGTGACTAATTCAAGTTTAGAACTTAACAACTGAGTAAGTTAAGCTTTCATTGCCACTGAAATGCCTGATTGAATTAACATAAAAAGTGAATTGCTCTCTGTATTAACACCTACAATACTGCTGTCAAGCTGTTTTGATTGTTGATAATGCGATACTGCTTTTGAAAATAACTCCCTGTTTTTAATAACCATTGAATGCACAATATAGTTGAAACTGAACTGACTAACAATTATGACATTCTAAGGTATGTTGCATCTGTTATTGGAAATCTCTGATGCTAACCCTGCATTTAATGTGGCTTGATTAATTATTTAAGACTGCTTTTGTGACTTCTCATATCTACACAGGAATGAATTCCTGAATTGGAATGAAAACGCTAACAGCTTACTAACACAGCCAAGACAACACTGCTGTTACATCTGAACAGACTTAACCCTGCACGAATTTTGTCATAGCTGTAATTTAAAAGGCTGATTACCTGCACGATTTGTCAGATTTAACCCATTGATCCTGCACTGTTAATTTTACAGATTAGCACAGCAACATCCCAGCACTGCTAACCTAATTAACATTCACACCACTAGGCTATTGCTAAATAGTCACTGCTAATACTAACATAAGGTCACTTAACTCAGTAGACTTTATACTAAGCTTTTACTTCAACGATTCCTTCTTTAATTAATTACAATCTGACGTATTCGGTTTAACCCTCTTTTAAAAAAGTTGAAAAAATTTTAAATGAAAATTTAATTTTATTTTAAATAAAATAAAATTTTAAATGTTATTTTTGTTTTTAATTAACGCTTTAACTCAGATTTTTCAAAATTCTTTTACAGTCTGCCTGAATTTTACTCTCCTTCTTCGTAATACTCTACAAGTAGTAACTCTCTCATCACAGTTAAAACTTCAATTAACAATAACTCACTTTCTCAGAGAACCTCATTTCTCAACATGTCTGACCCACAGTCCACAGGCTCGGATAGTCCCATCAAACTTCTGGAACACCTAGACCACTCTAGGTGACTAAACAGAACAGGTGCTTCCCCAATATGTGGACGAGATTCGGACCACAAATCCGACAAAACGAGCTAGATTAAGTTCTAAGCTCCTTGATTAGTATTGCTCTAACCACCAAGCCAAAAGAGAAGGACCTAACCAAGCTGCTAGGTCAAATGGCTATTGTTATGCGCGCACAGCAGAAACAAGCCGAGGATCTCCTGACACGCAGTCATGAGAAAATCCAGGTCCATAAACAGGACCTCGCCCGCCTCCAACGCGAGAACAAGGCGTTGAATCAGGAACTCCAGTTGATCAAAGGAGTCCTGGACGATTCTGAAAAACAAAACCAAGAGTTACAAACTCTTGGTTACACACAAAACTCCAGATAACTGAGGGAACCCTCAGTGACCTAAAGAAAGAACTGAGCGACACAAAGTCTGCTCGCGATGTAGCAGAACTCGAGCTCAGTAACCAACGCGATGATTACAACGCCATGCGAGAGGAAATCATCAAAGCAGGTAAAAGTGCACAGCTGTCCGCAAATATGCTGGCACAGAAGCTAGGCGGAGAGAGTCCCTGAGTGCACGGGTAGAGACCCTCACTCAACAAGGCAACTTAGACCGCCAGCTTATTGAACAACTTCAGGTGCACCTGACAGAGGCCACCCAGACACAACCAGGTAAGAAAACGGAGTTCAAAAGTGCTCCAAACCCAGAACCGGTTGCTCCGGTATACCGACCTGGTAGACTCGAGGAGAGCACCCAGAAGGCAGCCACCTCGTACCTCGTACACTACGCTTTGGCGCAACGGAAAAATGGCCTGGAGATGAAAGCTCGGCCCCCTTTACCCAGTTGCCCACTAGCAGTCATCAGATTTTTACACTCAAGCTTCCGAAGGTAGGCAATCGAATTGCTTCTCACTACCAACAGGTAGGCAATCAGACTTTGTCCTACAACCAGCTCCGACACGGAGACATTTGGACTATGGGCCCACTGACAGAGACTTTGACAAAATCGTGCGTCATATTACTCGCTTTGCGCCCCATCAAGGAGCGGCTCATGACACTAGCGCGTACCTAAGAGACATTGAGTTTTATCTCCAGAGAATACCCAACGCTACCATTGAGGACAAAATCTTTCTGATAAAACTAACATCAAGCAGGGATGTTAGTAGTTTCATCGAACGTCAACCTCCTGATGTCCAAGCTGACATTGATCTCCTTAGTCAGTCCATCATGGAGGAATTTTCATACGTTACAGTAAATGTGGGTCTGACAGCCGCCCTAACGATCAAACAGGCGCGAACAAAGTCCCCACAGATATACTATCATCGGCTACACAAAGCGTATTTTGGTCCACTCAACAAACCAAACATGGAGGAGGATAAAAACTTCAAAGCCCTCTTTGTGCCTCCATCTAACCTCCAACCAACTACCAGCCATCATCTTGGCATTTCTGCATGCCCGCTGACTCAAACCAGCCGCCAACTCCGCGAACTGGCAATGAGGGCATTCACTAAACAGAAGCTAACTCAAACTAAACAGCAAGAGCCAGCCGCTCTGTATACAGTTAAACGGAGTCTAGCGCTCGAAGGAGCGCCTACCTCCAATCCAAGTGGCCCAGGAGCCTCTCGCTTTCCAGACAGGAAATAGGGACTTCGACCACACAAAGGAGAGCGGGGTCGACACCCGACCTGGCCTGAACGTAGGTCAAAAGAAACAAGGACCTCAATGGAAACCCCAGTTCGAAAATAAATCTCGAACATATCAAAACCGCAACGACAGGAGAAACCATTATCGTAGGTTCCAAGACCAAAGATCATCAGGTAGCCCACCTGTCAAGAGACGAAATCATGCGAGAGACCGAGCCCCTGAAACTCAGACTGATCGCATGGGAAACCCCACTAGCGAAAAGAGTCTGACTACAGAGGAGCCTCAGGTCATAGAGCGCATACTCAAACGAATGCGTGAAATGTCCAAAGATTAGGCTGATCTGTATATGGTGGAGGCCTCTAAGGCCCGATTCAGAAACAGTCACAACCGATCCAAGCCGACTTAACCCGCAACAAAAATACAAGTCCCAGACCTGTACTTAGGCCCTGACGATCCAGAGCCACTCAATGGCATTGTCCAGGACCTTAGCATGGACAACAAAAAGGGAAGTGATCCAGATCACAAAGACCCCACTCCGTCTAGCTCCGTCCTGGTGGTCCAAGCAAACCCAAACGTCGGGCTGTGCCATGACCACACCACGACCATTGAATGTTAAACGCCCTTTACCTCTCTGTCTTGTTAGAAGACCACTTGACGCACGAAGCACTTTTTGACACCGCCGCTGACATCAGCCTAATTTCAGGCAACCTGTTCAGATCACTCCAGGCTATAGCAAGAAGATCCCACAGGGACTTGAGGTCCCACCCGTGCATTCTAGAAATAAGGCCTTACTATGATGATCGAACGATCATCAATGAAGTAGCTTTAGTACAACTGGCCATCGGACCAATGACACTGATACACCCAGTGTATGTGTCCCACCTTGACCATATCCCACTTTTAATTAGTAAAGACATCCTTAATCACTTTGATCCACTGATCGACTTCAAACAGTTGAAGATTTGGGCCCAAGTGCAAGAACGACTTCCAACCTTACTGAATGAATCTCAGTGCTATGCGATTGACAGGTCCTCACCAGTAGATAAAGTCACCATTGACACCACAGGAATGACAACCATGCAACCTCGGTGCGAACTAAACCCTTTTGCGTGACAACTTCCTATGCACGCTGAAGGACCCATTGGGGACGACACCCCAAATTGTCAATGGCATCATACTGGAAGTGACTCCAGTTGACGATGTCGTCATGGTCTTATGGGCTGACAAATCTGCCATCAGCCAAGGAGCTGTTTGACACTCTAACGCAGATAAACCTGAGCCTGACCTTCATACAGAAGCACACTTGGTTCCCTGCTAACCCCACGCCGACACATGTGTTAATCGCCGTAGGTCTATGCTCTGCCATCGTACGATGGAACAAAAGAGAACTGACCCACACTTTTGCTGTCTTCCCTGATCTGTCACATTCAGTGTACATTGGGGCTGACATGCTAGTCAGACTCGACGTACAAGTCGACACTATTAACAACGTTCTCTGGTCACTGACTGAAGTACGTAAATAATCACCCTCACTGACCGAAGGAAACTTGAAATCGGGTCAAACAATCCCCAAAGTGTGTCAGTTAAGTAACGACTTCCATCTCACGATACCGCCGCGTAACATAATGTCCATACGTCTGAAAGCGTTTCCAGGACAACAAGTTAACTCGACACAAGCGTTCTTCCAACCGTCGCCTCTGTTCTTTGAGTTAGGCTTGTCTGTTCAGGCAACACCCCTGGTCGAGCTCGACTCTCGATCAACACACGTGCTAGTGCAGAACCTTACTGCCAATAGCATTCTTGTCCCGAAGGCCATGCCTTTGTGTTGGCTGGTTGACACTAGATTCCATGACTTTGAACTCAGAATCCCAGTAATCGGATGTATGCCACACTCACTGTTGCGGCAAACTGCCCGTTACCCCGCCTTCTCTCATTAGTAGCAGGTGCAACTAATCCGCAATATGTGACGCGTGCCAGGGCTAGATAAAGCAGCGCCCCGGGTTTAAATTACTGTATACACGGGGAACTGACGCTATGAAAAGAGCAGTGCTGACTCGAAGAAAAATAGTTTCAAGCTTGATATCACTGTGCGGGAGCAGGTACTCACCAAGGAACTCTGAAGTGACAGCCGGTGAGTTGAAGCTCTGATTGTTAAAGAGTGCTGCGTGTTTCCTGCATGCTGAAAGAGTAACCGCTATCAAAATAAATGTTGATTTGAGTAGTATGTCTTTAATTCATGAAGGGGTTAGAGTTGGAAAAAAAATGTTTTTGTATGGTATATATTTGTTTAACAATTTCATTTACCTTATTTACCTTTTGTTATTTCACGATTTTGGTTGTTTAGATACTTTTAAATACTATAAAATATTGCTTAGAATTAATTGTGCATACATGAATTAAATTCTCTGACTACATGATTAAAAAAGTAAATTGTTTGATTAAATGGCAAATATGGTTAAAAGCACAGGTTAGTTCATAGTCTCGTCTCTGTGTTGGAATCCAGTAAATTAAGCTACACATGCGGTTAATATGAAAAATATATGCAAGTTAATATGATCTTTTTTCAAATGTAAAGCTAATAAAAATTAAATGCGTTATTGAGCTGGGTAAAATCTACCAGCTTTAATGTGAGATTTAACAACTGCAATATAGTAGGTGAAAATTCATGGTTCATTAACTTAAGCTGTTGATAGTTGGGGAAAAAAAAGCTAAAATTGAGTCATGTTAATCTGTTAAATTATGCATTGTATTGGGTTTGTTGGTGATTTACAATGGTTGTATGTTTGTATCTTTAAAGGTTTTCACCTATATAGCTAAATGCTACAAGCCAATAAATGGATGAAAGAAATTCCCAAGGCCTATTCATTGAGTGGAATCCAGTTTAATTTCTTCAAATAGTGAAACCTATCTTTTTCAAGTGTGGGAGAACGCACAGTTAGAGAAAACACTTGACACTCACTTGGCTGATGCGATAAACAACGCTCAGGAACGCGACTTGATGTGTCAGGTCCTCCTCAAATATCCCACATCATTCGCGACAAATTCACTGGATTGTGGTTTAACTCACATCCACACGGTACACATTCCCACAGCCACGAATGTGCCAGCAGCTTATGTCCGCCAATATAAAATCCCCCTGGCGTCATATGAACCGATACAGGAAATCATAGACAACCTTTTAGATAAAAGCATCATTCGTCCGTGTAACAGTACTTATTCGGCTCCTATCTGGCCAGTACTCAACCCCAATGGCAAGTGGCGACTAACAATTGACTACCGTCAGTTGAACAAGAGCGTGCCACTTTCCAGGTGGCCAATGACCCAACTTGGCCAAGAACTGCCCGAAGTACAGGATGCCAAGTACTTCTCCACACTGGACATAGCATCCAGCTTCTGGACCATCCCAGTAGACCCACAGGATCAACACAAACTTGCCTTTACGTTTGCCAATCCGCAATACTCTTTCACAAGATGCCCATTCGGGTACTTAAATTCCCCAGCCAAATTTAACATCTTTTTGAACAAGGCATGTCCTGATGCTGCAAGCCGCGGAACTCTCATCTATTTCGATAACATCATAATGCGCACCACAACATTCCATGCTCACATTGCCGAAATCGACCACGTGCTGAAACAGCTCACCATCACTGGCGCTAAAATCTCTTTGGAGAAATGTCAATGGCGCAGAAAGAAGGTAAACTATGTGGGCCTTCTAGTAGGCGCTGCTGGTGTCGAACCACTGGTCAGTCGAATCCAAGGCATTGCCAATCTGAAACTGCCTTCCAATTTGTCAGAACTCCACAGTTTCTTGGGAGTCTGCAACTATTGTCAACAATTTGTTGACGACTGTGCGGCATTGGCCAAACCACTGACGGACCTTCTTAAAAAGGACACAGCCTTTGAGTGGGGTCCCCAACAGGAACAGGCAATGCAGGCGCTCAAGCACAATCTGTGCAAAGCCCCGTGCCTAGCTTACCCGGACCACACCAAATTCTTCTACTTAGAGGTGGCCTTCTCAAGCCACAGCCTCAGTTCAGGCCTCTATCAGGTCCACGACATGGATAAGAGAGTAGTGGCCTACGCCATCAAAACTCTCCTAGCCACAGCCCTCCTAGCCACAGTATGGGCCGTGAAACACTTCGCCCACTACTTAGGAGGCCAAAAGACGTTAACACCAATTACCAACTGGTGACTTTCTTAACAAGACAAAGACTTAGGGACGGCGTAGTAACTAACGCCTGCGTGGCATCGTGGCTCATGGATCTCCAAAGCTTCGACGTGGAGATACACTATGCTCAAAACCACAAGTCATATTTAGGCATAGAACTCGCTGCATGCCAACAATGCGCAATTCACATGCCCGCCACAGCTGTCCCACCAAGCAAATACACCTCCGCCGTACCAACACGCCACCGCTACTTCGATGCTGAGGTGTACCAAGACATGATCACTGCTTATGTCGATGGATGCTCCTTCCACCATGAAGCTCTGGTCCGCGCTGGTGCAGGTGTGGTATGGCTGAATGACAACCCCTATGAGCCACAAAAATTTCAGTTAGGATCCCAATCCTCACAATATGCGGAGATTGCAGCCATGCTCATAACTCTCCAACTGGCAGTGGCCAAGCAGATCAAACAGCTCGTAATTTGCACACTCAAATTCTCAACTAAAATTACGCATGACTCAGCTTCTCAGCCCATTTGCCATTATGGAAGAGCACTGGCTTTCTCACATCCGCAAAAAAGACTATTAAACACAAAGACCTGTTCGTCATAGGCGACGATCTGGTCATGGACCATAACATACAGGTGTATTGGAAGAAGGTCAGGGGCCACTCTCGAGCCCCTGGACTGGACAAAGACCTGAACGATCATGCAGACCTCATGGCAAAGCAAGGGGCTCTAGAAGTTACGCTCTGGCAATTCCAGCCAGAGCCCTCGTACAATCGACCCCTTCCCACCCAACTCACCCCTTCTGTCTGTCTAGTTACCCGGTCTAAGGCAACCGCAACTACAACTACTCTCTCTTTCGCTGGTTCCGACCTCGTTGACCTCCAGGCAGCGGACTCGGCAATCCACAAACATATTCTTTACCTTTCAGACCCGGTGTCTCACCTCGTTGTAGACACTGTCTTTTCCTCCGACTCATATCTTAAAAAGCTATGGGCAGTGCATGCTCGAATTTACCTGCGTCATGGCTTGCTTGTCTATGTTCGTAGCGCCTCAGAGCCTAAGGGGGGGTCATGCTCACGCACGCACATGACGCTCCTGTAGCAGGCCACAGAGGTGTGCGCGCAACACACCAAGCACTCCAACAACTGGCATACTGGCCACATATGCAAATGGTTGTAGCAGAATACATCAAAGGATGTTTAGTATGCTGCCAGTTTCAACCGACAAGACCACTCCACCGTGCACCCTTACAAAGAAGGAGCATCTCATTTCTGTGGTCTGACCTCCAAATCGATTGGATGGGACCCCTGACTAAATCAAGCAGGGGCAACAAATACATTTTAATGGTCACCTGTGCCTTCACTAAATGGGTGGAAGGACTTCCAGCCCCAAATGACACGGCACAGACCACAACCTTTCTACTCATGAACCACGTGTTCTCCAGATTTGGTCTACCTTGTAAGGTCGAATCTGACTGTGGTATTCACTTCACAGCCGAGGTGATGGGACAACTGTGGCAAACCATGGGCGTGAAAGCAAAATTCCATGTCAGCCACCACCTCCAGTCCTCAGGCCAAGTAGAAAGAGCAAATCGAACGGTGATCGACATCCTAAAGAAATATGTCGCGCCCAATCACTGAGACTTGGACGTCAAACTGCCCTTGGTCCTGATGGCTATCAGAGCCACGCCACACACGACGACCGGAGTCTCCCCATTTGAGCTCATGACCGGTAGACAGATGACGCTTCCCCTACACTTACTGTATCAGCCAGGAGAGGCTAACATCGCTACGGCCTACACCACACACCAATACACGGCTGATCTCCAAGCAGACCTCAGAACCACCTTCGCCTTTGCCCAGGAAAAACTAGGCAAAAGTGCAGAAGGACAGGAGGCCTATTATGACCAAAAGTCATCTAGGAATGAACTACAGGTGGGAGATAAGGTGTAGTACTACATGTTCAGCCAACTCACTGGACAAACTAGTGGTGGTACAAACCCCCAAGGTGAGTGGGGCTGTACACCATTGTCAACAAGCTGTCCCCGGTGGTGTATCAGATAAAGATCATAAAAGGGAAAAAGGAACCCACTCTCAAGTGGATACACCCAAACCAGATAAAGTTGAACAAAACCCCGATGGAATCTACAGGAGACGTTCACGCTCCCAAGTAGCCTCAAACAGATCCCTTAACTTGCAGTACCCACTAACAGCTAACCGTCCATCCATCCATCCATCCATCTTCTACCGCTTATCCAGGGCCGGGGTTCGGGTGGCAATACTTCCCGCTCCCCAGACACTTCCTTCCGGGGGGATACCGAAGCGTTCCCAGGCCAGCCGAGAGACATAGTCCCTGCAGCGTGTCCTAGGTCTTCCCCGGGGTCTCCTCCCGGTGGGACATGCCCGAAACACCTCCCTAGGGAGGCGTCCATGAGGCATCCGAAACAGATGCCCGAGACACCACAGCTGGCTCCTCTCGATGTGGAGGAGCAGCGGCTCTACTTTGAGCTCCTCCCGAGTGACCGAGCTCCTCACCTTATCTCTAAGGGAGCGCCCCGCCACCCTGCGGAGAAAGCTCATTTCGGCCGCTTGTATCCGGGAACTTGTTCTTTCGGGCATGACCCAAAACTCATGGCCATAGGGGAGAGTAGGAATGTAGATTGACCAGTAAATCGAGAGCTTTGCCTTACAGCTCAGCTCCTTCTTCACCACGACAGACCTGTACATCGACTGCATCACTGCAGAAGCATCACCGATCCGTCTGTCAATCTCACGTTCACTCCTTCCCTCATTCGTGAACAAGACCCCAAGATACTTGAACTCCTCCACTTGAGGCAGGATCTCTCCACCTCCAAGTCTGGTCTCAGACTTGGATGTGCTGATCCTCATCCCAGCCGCTTCACACTCGGCTGCAAACCGCCACAGTAAACATTGAAGGTCCTGGCTTGATGGAGCCAACAGGACAACATCATCTGCAAAAAGCAGAGACGAGATTCTGTGGTCCCCAAACCAGACTCCCTCTGGCCCCTGGCTGTGCCTTGAAACCCTGTCCATAAAAATAATGAACAGGACCGGTGACAAGGGCAGCCCTGCCGGAGTTCAACATGCACTGGGAAGAGGTCTGATTTACTGCCCGCAATGCGACCCAAGCTCCTGATCCGGTCGTACAGGGACCGGACATCCCTTAGCAAAGGGCCCCGGACCCCATACTCCCAGAGCACCCCCCACAGGGTGCCACGAGGGACACAGTCGAATGCCTTTTCTGGATCCACAAAACACATGTGGACTGGTTGGGCAAACTCCCATAAACCCTCCAGCAGCCTGGAGAGGGTATAGAGCTGGTCCAGTGTTCCACGACCGGGACAAAACCCGCATTGTTCCTCCTGAATTTGAGGTTCAACTATCGGCAGCATTCGTCTCTCCAGTACCCTGGCGTAGACTTTCCCGGGGAGGCTGAGGAGTGTGATCCCTCTGTAGTTGGAACACACCCTCCGATCCCCCTTCTTGAAAAGAGGGACCACCACCCCGGTTTTCCAGTCCAGAGGTACTGTCCCCAACCGCCACACAAAGTTGCAGAGGCGTGTCAACCAAGACAGCCCTACAACATCCAGAGACTTGAGGTACTCAGGGCGTATCTCATCCACCCCCAGTGCCTTGCCACCGAGGAGCTTCTTAACTACCTCAGTGACTTCGGCTTGGGTGATGGACGAGTCCACCTCCAAGCCCTCGGCCTCTGCTTCCTCAGTGGAAGACGTGTTGGTGGGGTTGAGGAGATCCTCGAAGTATTCCTTCTACCGTCCAGCAATATCCCCAGTTGAAGTCAGTTGAAGTTCCCACCTCCACTGTAAACATTGTTGGCAGGGCACTGCTTCCCCCTCCTGAGGCGCCGACCGATAGTCCTTTTCCATGGCCTCACCAAACTCCTCCCAGACCCGAATTTTAGCCTCCACGACCACCCGGGCTGCAGTCCGCTTGGCCTGCCAGTACCTATCAGCTGCCTCAGGAGTCCTACGAGCCAATCAGGCTCGGTGGGTCTCCTTCTTCAGCTTGACGGCATCCCTTACTTCCGGTGTCCACCACTAGGTTCGGGGGTTGCCGCCATGACAGGCACCGGAGACTTTACAGCCACAGCTTCGAGTGGCCGCATTGACAATGGAGGTGGAGAACATGGTCCACTCGGACTCAATGTCTCCAACCTCCCTCAGGATCTGGTCGAAGCTCTGCCGGAGGTGGGAGTTAAAGATCTTTCTGACAGGGGGCTCTGCCAAACGTTCCCAACAGACCATCACAGTACATTTGGGCCTGCCGAGTCTGTCCAGCTTTCTCCCCCGCCATCGGATCCAACTTACCACCAGGTGGTGATCATTTGACAGCTCCGCCCCTCTCTTCACCCGAGTGTCCAAGACATACAGCCGGAGGTCAGATGAAACAACTACAAAGTCGATCATCACCTCGCTGATGAACGAAATGCTCCGAGACATCGGCTCTTCAGTGGACAGTCTAGCCATGGGTAGAATTCCCCCGTACCTTATCCCTCTGTCGTTAGTGCAATCCCTCCTTAGGTCTGCCACTAGAGCTCTTGTAACCCCACTTCAGGCCCATTTAGCATACACACTAGGTAGTGCCGTACCCATTTATGTCAACCCAGTGTTCCAGGAAATGGCTTTTATTTTCAATCTGCCTATCATTGAACTCCCTCAGTCGTGGCATACCATGATGCCAATCCAAATTTGTACCTGGCTCCTAATCTAAGCATGTGCACCCTAACCAAGGACATACACTACCTATGTCCCAGTAAACCCTTTGTTCGGGACAACACAGACGGGATCTGTGGCCTTAAGCCCATGAGCCTTCAAGCCAGGTGTCCAACGACAATCACGGCTCATCACCAAGTTACCTTCACTCAAGTGAAGATAGTTGGTAACCGCTGGCTAGTAAACACCCCTCTTCCAGTCGGCACGCTGACTTACGATCAGGACGACACTGTCATGTCCTAGTGTTGTGTGCTTATCTGTTTATGTAATGTATTTCATTTCCTGTGTTTTATTGTGAAATCACTAAACCCTGTCTGTGTTCCAGATTGTCTTCCTGCCCTGGTGTCTTTCCCTCCACTGTGATTACCTGCTCCGCCCTAATGTGTTCCACCTGTGTCTCATTGTGTTCCCTTTATAGTCTGTGTGTTTTCCCCTGTCCTGTGCCAGATTGTCTTTTCCTTAGTGTGAGCTTTCCAGCGTTTCTTTGTAGTGCATTTGATAGATTCTAGTATTTTTGACCCTTGCCTTGTCTTGTGATTACGTCTCTTGGATTTTGGACTTGTACCTTTGCCTCGGAAAATAAAGAACGTCAAAGCTCTGCCTATCGTGGGATCTGCTTTGTGAGTCCTTTTGCCTGTCCCTGACAGACACCTCATCCCGTATAAACTTTCCCGACCGAACTTTCTGGGTAGATGTACCCCCAAATGCAATTCTTCACATTGGGGACGTCGCCTTATACCATCATAACGCTGATCAGTATGAAAGTGAAATAGAAAGCTCGGATTTCTTCTCAACACATCCTCTCGAATTGCACCCTGCTACACTCAATCAAATTCAGTTCAAATTTAGCAGAACCATTGACCTTGCACCCCTAGATAACGTGTTGAAGGAACAGGAACAAAAACAACAAGCCCCTATCCAACCCGTTAGGTACGATGGTCAACCTCTGACACTGTTCTTGCAGCCACAGTGGGAATAGGTTACATCATGGCCATCATTATAACCACCGTGCTTCTTAGAAGTGTAAAACACCTTAAACACGACTAAATCAATGTACTCAGGGCGTTGCACGAATCGTGCGTCGCCTTCCTGCAAATAGAGAAAATCCTACCATGCCCCCTGAAGTCTATACATTGAGCGATGGTCTCTCGGCTCCCGACGAAGCCCACCCAACCCCAGCCCTTATGGTGTTGACAGATTCGCCATATGTTACTTGTATGTTTAACTATAACCGTTATATACCTAATGTAACCTTTATGCCTACCCTTGTCACTAAATGCATGCAAAGTCCCTCCAAGTTATGATCATTTAATGTGTGTTTATTTTATTATGAACAATTTAATAAACTTCAAACAAACTAAATTGAAACAACTCTCTCGTTCCTTTATTTCCATTAAGTCCTTCTTTTAAGTGATAAACTTAATCTACCTCCGCAAACGGACTTAGTACAACTCAAGTAAAACCCTTTTACACTAAGATAAACCTGTTCCCAATATTACACGTTATAACGCCAAACTCTGTGTCTTAACGTGTGGCTTGCTTCCTGGTTCTTCAAGGATGAAGTATTTGAACCTGCTTTCTGTCGAAAGGGGGGACTGTAGTGAACCCTCACTTTCGTACCTGGAACCAACACCCTTCAAAGGATTACAGATTTACACATTTGACTCTTCACAGACCCTTTCAACTGTTTGTTCAGACTGGGAAAACCAAAGATTTAATTAGCAACTCTTTGCTAATCTGCAGCAGATGTTCCCGATGTTGTGTTAAGAGACAGCAACAAGGAGTGAAATTCAATTTATTTATTTATTTAACAACCTTGTTTTTGCAACACTTCAAAGTGGTGCTATCTTCCGAAAAACCAGACTTGCTGGCGTCGCTTGATGAATCTTAATCTCAAGGCTTGTGTATTGAAACTCGCCAGACCTCAAAGTCAAAGTCAAAGTTAAAGTCAAATTTATTTATATAGCACATTTACAGATGGCTGAGCCACACCAAAGTGCTTCACAATAAAATGCTAAGTGCATTAAACAAAGGAAGACAAAGAAGAAATAGTAATCATAATATATAAAATTATTAAAATAAAATAAGGAAAGGCAACAAAACAAATAACTACAGGAGTTAAAAAATGTAAGCCTTTCGCTATCCTTTGACACTAATCAAAGGCTAGAGAAAAGAGGTGAGTCTTTAAGAGAGACTTAAAAGTGTTTGGAGACTGGGCTGCACGGATGTGAAGGGGGAGGCAGTTCCAGAGTCTGGGGGCTGCTACTGCAAAAGCTCTGTCCCCTTTGGTTTTTAGCTTGGACCTGGGCACTTCCAACAGTAGTTGGTCAGCTGACCGTAATGCTCTGGAGGGGGTGTAGTGGTGGAGAAGCTCTGATAGGTATGTGGGGGCCGCACCATTGAGGGATTTATAGACTGTCAGTAGTATTTTAAAATCAATGCGTAACGAATGGGGAGCCAGTGTAGTGATGCGAGGACCGGGTGATATGTTCACGCTTTTTTGTACAGGTGAGGAGTCGAGCGGCTGAGTTTTGAACCAACTGCAGTCGGCGGAGCTGGGAAAGGTCAATGCCAGTGTATAGAGAGTTGCAATAGTCCAGTTGAGAGGAAATGAATGCGTGGATAACTCTCTCTAGATCATTCTTTGGCAGGTAGTTTTTGACCTTAGCTATATTTCTCAAGTGAAAAAAGCTTTTCTTGACTACTGCACTGACCTGCTGCTCAAACTTGAAGGCACTGTCAAAGATCACGCCCAGATTTCTGACAGAGGGCCTGACGTTAGATGCGAGAGGGCCCAGGGCATCGGTGGAGAAGGCCGGGGAAGTTTTGCCAAAAATAATTATTTCAGTCTTACCCGGATTGAGGTTAAGGAAGTTTGAAACCATCCATGCCTTAATGTCAGACAGACAGTCAAGCAAAGAATGGATTGCAGCCTGTCCATCAGCCTTTAGGGGGAGATACAGCTGGACATCGTCAGCATAGCAGTGGAAGGAGATGTTGTGTTTAACCAGGATTTCCCCTAGGGGTAAAATATACAACAAAAATAGGATAGGGCCTAGTATAGAGCCTTGAGGGACCCCACAGGTGAGGGGGGCAACAGATGATGTGAATTCTCCCAACTGGACGCAGAATCTCCTGTTGGCCAGGTAAGACTGGAAGAACTTCAGGGCAGTGCCTTTTATGCCTACACGATGCTCAAGCCATGACAGCAGAATCCTGTGGTCTACCGTGTCAAAGGCTGCTGTGAGATCTAAAAGCACTAGGATCACCGGGCTGCCCGTGTCAGCGGCTAGGAGCAGGTCATTAAGCACTCTCAGGAGAGCAGTCTCAGTGCTGTGGGCTGTTCTAAAGCCGGACTGGAATTTCTCGTAGATGTGGTTATGAGATAAAAAGGAGTGGAGCTGGACATAAACTTCTCGCTCAAGGATTTTAGACAGAAATGGCAGTTTTGAGATAGGCCTAAAGTTTGAGAGGATAGAGGGGTCAAGGTTTGGCTTCTTTAATAATGGCTGCACCACGGCATGCTTGAAGGCATCCGGGACGCACCCAGAGGAGAGAATGGTATTGATCAGCAGCAAAAGAGCGGGAGCAACCGTATCAAGAACTATAGCATCCTTGAGTAGATGGGAGGGCAGACAATCGGAAGGGCAGCTTGAGTGCTGCAGATGTCTGACTGCATCAGATAGGGAGGATAGGGTAATGGGCTCAAACTGCAGTAGGACGGCTGGCTGAGGGAGGGGTGGAGGAGTGGGAAGTGGGTGGGTGGAGGTGTCAGAAGGCCTGAGTACTGCAATTTTCTCGATGAAGAATTTTTGAAAACTTTCACATAGGACTGGTGAGGGCAAAACAGGGGATCTGTTTTGGGGATTTATGAGAGAATTTAATGTATTGAAGAGAACCTGGGGTTTGTGACTGTTTCTGGAGATCATGGTGGAAATGTACCGTGATTTGGCGTTTTTTACAGCTCGGTGGTAATCCGCCAGGCAACTTCGGAGGATTTGGAGGGACACATGGAGACGGTCCTTCTGCCACTTGCACTCCGCCCGCCTACAGGCACGTCTGAGGTCACATGTAGTATCATTGAGCCATGGTGTAGTATGAGCTTTTTTGCATTTGGCCTTAAGAGGAGCAATGGAGTCCAGAATGCCAGTGCAAGCTGATGAGAACATAGAAAGTAGCTCATCAGCAGAATAATCAGAGCTGTAGCCCAGTGACGGCCTACACAAAGGGGAGACATTAAAGGCGGCTGAAAATTGCTCAGCAGTCAAGGAGTTGAGCGTACGCGAGACCCGCTTGGAGACACTGGGGGTACTACCTGAGATTGGAACTGACATAGTGAACAGAATTAGAGAGTGATCAGAGAAAGACGTAGCACGGATTTCATTCACAGAGACAGAAACACCATAGGATAACACGAGATCTAGTGTGTGACCCTTCTCGTGCGTTGGGCCAGAGACAGATTGCTTAAGATTGAATGAGTCAAGGAGGTTCAGAAAGTCCCAGGTCAGAGACTGTGACTCACAACAAACATGGACATTAAAATCACCACATATTAAAATGTGATCATATTTAACCATACGCCCACTCAAAACATCTGCAAAGTCATGGATAAAGTCTTTGTTGAATTTAGGTGGACGATACACCACTGCACACAGAACGGGGCAAGACTGAATAATCTCAACCAGTTGCAGCTCAAAGCTTGCCAATCCAGCGTGTGGAATCTGCCGACAGTGAAACCGCGACTTGTAAACAGAGGCGACGCCTCCGCCTCTCCCAGACACTCGGGGGGAATTAAAAAAGTTACAGTCTGGTGGAAGAAGTTCAGAGAAAGGCGTGTTATCGCCGATGGAGACCCAGGTCTCACACAGAAACATAAAGTCTAGCTCCCGAGAGATAAAGTCGTTGAGCATAAAAGTTTTGTTTGCCAGAGACCGCACATTTAACAAGGCTAACTGGAGGGTTAGCTCGTCACTAGCCGATGGTCCAATGCGCTTCAACTGGCGTAGGCTAGAGTAGCTAATACCGCGGCGGCTCTCCGTGCACAGGTGCAGCCGCGGTATTAGCTACTCTAGCCTACGCCAGTTGAAGCGCATTGGACCATCGGCGGGACCCGAGGACGACGCGGTCTGGCCAGCGCCGTCGAGACCGCTTTAGGGGCTCGACACAAAGATAAACGAGGCAGCTCAGCAGCGTCACGGACAAGAAAGGCCCCGACAGGAGAAACCAATGAGACGGGACGGAACCATCGAACCGGACGCAGAGCGGCCGCTCAACATGAGGACAGTTGGATCTTGAATTTCACCAGCAGACCTCCCCTCCTTCCTCGTCTCCTGGAGCGCCTCCCGCGAAGAGGGGCCACGGGCGTGTGGCGCAGGTAAGCTGGGATACCTGACAGCACAGGTGGGGGTGGTTTTCTCCAATCAACAGGTTCAGGACTCGCTGCCCGAGCCTCACGGAGATATAAGTCGCAGATGTTAAGCAAGGCTTGTCTATCGTAGTACAGTAGCGCTGACACATCCAGGTGGATACATAAAATCAGGGCTATAACAAACATCAAACAGAGAGCCCGAGAAAGACGAGTCGCTGAACAGGCTGGCGCCATCTTGGTTCAGGTTCAGACCTCAGAAAAATGTCTTTGATCATAGTCTTCTAGAATGATCAAACACTGCCCTCTGTTGGTGAAGCAGAGTAACGACTCTGCTTCGAAACTAAAGACAATTTTTTGTTCTGTTCCATTAAAGTGTATTAAAGTCTATCGTATTGAATTTTTAATCTTCACACTGTTCCTTACAGGATCCTGAGTGATAACGATATAAAAGACTTCCCTTTTTCATCACCCTTACAGCTGGCTGTGTTAATAAAATGAATCATTGTATGTTTTACAGGTATCGCAGTAATGACCGTGTGTTTAGTGTCCACAAACATCGAAATTCATTTCCTATGCCTTTCTGCTACAATGCAAAAGCAATATGGTTTTAAATGTGTTTAATTCTGTTATTTGGTGGAGCAGAGAAGTTTATTTCCAGAACTTTTTAGAAAAGCCCAAACTTCCCCCTCTTGGGTGGAAGACGCTCTTAGTAAACACCCCTTTCGACCCAAACCGCGTGAAACATGCCTCTTTTCGGCCAGTAAAAAAAGTTGTGCTCGCCGGAAATCTTGGCTTCCCTCTTGTGACTACTTCTTGCTGAAATTATCTCTCTTGTGTAACTTCTTAAATCTTTACTTTTAGTTTATTTTATTTTCGTAACTTTCAAGTTTCTAGCTACGTTGCACATACCATGCAAACGTGAATTTTTTAACAGCTTTAAAAGCATACGCGCATTGATCTGTTTTGAGAAACTTTCTTCAGCTGTTTCAAAGGACTACGAAACCCACGCGACGGAAGTGGATTTTTGTAGTTCCTTATGCTAAAAGACGAGTCCGCTAAACAAGCTAGCCTTCGTTAAATCCAGAAAAAAACTTTTTCAGTCTTTCAGTGATACTTCTAGTTTTAATGACTTTAACCTCAACTGCTGGTAGAGGCCGGCCTTGCACTCATAGACAATAACAGAACGTCTTCCCTCCTCTGCTACGGAGCTTAACTGCCCCTGGGGGATCAGCGTACACGTGACACCATCTGTTGCTTGGAAACCATCAGCTGTAATACCCGCGTGGAAAGTTCTAAAGCGGACCTTTGTGACCTCTCTGGACAGCTGAGTGCCACCGAATGACAAGAGTGAGTTGAACACGTGACACTGATGTTTGGCATTGTAGAACCTGTACATTGTCTTTTAGGCCCAGCAGAATTCTACCGATCCGCTACTTAAATAGCCGTAAATAGTCCTTTAATTAAATCATTTCATCGTCACCTTACCCCTCTAAACTCCTTAACTACTCGCAGTAAATAGCATAATTTAGGGATTCCCAAAGTGTGGGGTGCGCGAGCTGCCACCAGGGGGTGCGCGAGAGGAAAAATGTAATGGCCATACAATAAAAAAACTTGAACATTAAACATTTCCTTTGTAATAGCTTTTATTTTAAATAAAGACTATAATTTATTAGTTTTTGATAGAAACGTAGAAGAAGACAGCTGCTGTCTTCTTCTACGCACTGCTCTTCTTTTATGCACTGCAGGCTATAGGCTATATGCGTTTCATTCATTCCACATATATATTATAAATATGCTTAACTGGCTGAAATCAGGGAAACTGTCAAGTGGGACGACTTATGTTAAAGTTGTTAGTCATGAAAGAGGAGAGGGACCAAGAGAGAGTGAGGATTTGAAGGCAACAGAGATGGAGAGAATAGAGAAAGAAAATGAGCGGGAGTAAGAAGATGCACCGGAGGAAACCGAAGAGGAGGGAAGGAGATGGCAAAAAAGTGGTGATGAGGGTGAACACCAGACGGGTAAAAAAAGAAGGAAATCTGATAACAATTATCTGGGTCTGGGTTTCACTTGGATCGGCGATACAGATTGCCCGAAGCCTCAGTGCGTGTTGTGCAGTGAAGTTCTAGCAAGCAGCTGTCTGAAGCCTATCTCCTTATGCACACGAAACATGGCAATTTAAGTCAAAAGCCCCTTACATTTTTAAAGCAAAGTTGGAGGAGTTGCAGAAAAGCCCAAAAACAATGCAGTTTCATTCATGCGTTAGGTCTACAAAAGGCGCATTACAGGCTTCATATCTGCTCAGTTACAGAGTAGGGAGAAGGGGGCTGCAATTGCTGAGGACGTGTGTTTGCCAGCAGCCAAAGAGATGGTGGAGTTTATGATCGGAAAAAAAGAGGCAAAAAAGTTGGACATGATTCCTGTGTCCAATAACACTATGTCACGCCGCATTGATGCCATGTCTGAAGACATATTGGCTACACTAGTCAGCCGTGTGAAGAGAAGTGAGTTTTACTCTCTGCAAGTAGACGAGTCTACAGATGTTGCAAATCTGGCCAATCTTCTTCTGTATGTATGTTACCTTTTTGAAGGAACTTTACAAGAAGATTTTTTGTTCTGTCGACCCCTTGCTTCCCGAACAACAGGACAGGTAATCTTCAATTTAATTGATGTTTTTATGAGGACCAATGGGGCCGACTGGGAGCTCTGTGTGGGAATTTGCACAGACGGGGCAAAATCAATGACGAGGAACACACAGGGCTTATAGCTCATATTAGGAGAGTCTGCCCATCCATCACTTGGTTACACTGCAGTATTCACAGAGAGGCCCTCGCAGCCAAAAACATGCTAGCTGATCTACTTGCAGTGCTGAACGACGCAGTCAAACTGGTGAACTTCATAAAAGCACGTCCGCTAAATTCACGAATATTCACAGTTATGTAATGAGATGGGCAGCGAACACAAATCACTGCTGCTGCACACAGAGGTGCGTTGGCTGTCCAGCGGCAAAGTGTTGACAAGGCTCTTTGAACTCCGGCACGAATTGCAGCAGTTTTTTGAGGCGAATCTGTTTAATTTGGCCTCCAGTATGCATGATGAAGATTTTCTGAAAAGGCTCGCCTATCTAACGGACATCTTTTCAGCTCTGAATGAACTCAATCTAAGTCTGCAGGGAGTCAGTGTAACTGTGTTCAATACACAAGACAGGATTGAGGCCATGATAAAGAAGCTACGGTTCTGGGCGAGTTGCGTGAGTGGGAACACGTACCTGTGTTTCCCTACGCTTCATGAGTTCTTAGGGGAAAACGTGGACCTTAACCAACTCGCCGAACATCTACGGAAACACTTCCCACCTATGGACACATCTCGCGCTTGGATTCACAATCCATTTGAAGTTTCCCTGCCCGTCCCGCAGCTGTCATTTCAAGAGCAGGAGCAGCTGATCGAGCTGTCATCTGATGGAGCACTGCAATTACAGTTCAAACGAAAGCCACTTGTGGATTTTTGGACCGAGTCACTGACATCATACACAGTCTTGGCAAAGCGAGCCTTGAGAGTTTTGATGCCCTTCGCCACAACTTATCTCTGCGAGGCTGGTTTCTCTGCTATGGCCGCAGTTAAAAATAAACATCGGCAAAGAGTGGATGTTGTTGAGAAGGAATTGAGGCTTAAACTGTCTTCCATTGCACCAAACTTCAAAGAGCTTTGTGCCAAGATGCAAGCCCACCCGTCGCATTAATATGGGTAAGTATTTGATATTATTGCTACACATATAGGCTTACTGGGAATACTAACACATTCTCCTCCCCGTCTCTCCCCCACCCCCCTCTCTCTCGCTGCAGGCTGAGCGACTTTTGCGCCGGACTTGAAAAGTAACAGATGGATCCTCTTTTATCCTCTTTTAATTTATTTTATGTTTGAGCCTGTACTCTTTGGGACAATTGTTGAGACAAGAAACCACCCACTTTATTTGAGTCTAGAACATTTTTCTAAATAATATCCATCTTGTTAACAATACATTGACGTTTTAACCCTGTCTTAATTGGACTAGAGCTGAAGGAGTAAAGTGTATTTGCAGGTTGGCTACACATGTCTTACTTTGTGTAGAGCTAATTTAAAATTGTCCCTTTAACAATTTTTTCTAATTAGCAGCTACTTTGTGTCCTTGAGCCCTTCTATCCCTCCTCACTTTCCTCCCTGTTGCAGCTCTCAGGGGACCAGCACACTTAATCAGCGCCTTAGCCTAAATCCACTGAGAAATTCAAAGAAAATTTCTCAAAATTAGGCCTTGTGGTGATTAGACCATGGTTTTTCTGGTTAACATCTTTTGTTGTTTTTGAGTTTGTTAAAGTGAGATTAAAGTAGGGCGTATGGTAGTTGTAATTAGTGAGTTAAATCTGGCTGGCACTAACATGGACATGCACATTTTGAACTATTACAAAGAGCTCTGGGACAATTGTGATGGATCTCTATGTAGTTGACCGAATCTAACAAACAAATGGTTAAATACATTTGCATCTGTCTTCTCTTTCTGGAAACGTATCAAGCTCAGCCTATTGTATTTTATTGTGTCTTCCTGAGTTGGCAAGTGATCACTTGTGACTTTCTTTGCCAGCTTTATGATTGGTTATATCAGCCCTTTTCTCACTGCTGCTAAAGATCAGTTTATTAGGCTTAGATCATTATTGTAAAAAATGTGTGTTGTTTTGAAATCAGCTCTAACATAAATAGGAAGCCAGTGTAATGAAGCCAGGACCGAAGTAATGTGAACGAACTTCCTGGTCTTAGTTAAAAGTCTGGCGGCAGTATTTTGGACCATTTGTATTCTGTGAGTACTTTTCCTTGGCAGTCCAGAGAATAAAGCATTGCAATAGTCCAAGTGATATGTTAGAGTTTCATTCATTCATTTTCTTCCACTTATTTCCGTTAGGGGTTGCGGGGGACTAAAGCCAATCCTAGCACCTTTGGGCCCTGGTGGCAAGGCTTATATAATGGTATATATATGATATATAATGATTATTATATAATGATTATATTATATAATGGGCATTCTGAGCACAGGTCCAGGAGTCCTTGCTTTCCCAAGGCCCTACAAAAACATTTTTCACAGTCGCTCATTAGAGTTACTCCACTTCTTCTCTGCACTCCTTTCACCCTCCCCTTTTCCTCTCTCACACACATCTGATTTGACTGATTGGCTTTGCAAACACAAGTCCCGTCTACTCGCTCTGTGGGTTTTCTTTGTTCAGTTTATTTTTTCGGACAGCGTACAATGTACATTAAGCCAGAGCATGTATGCTTGTACCAGATTATAGTTTAGCAGCTAATTTCCATCTGTAATCCTATATTGTACATGTCTTTAGTGGTAGGAGAAACCTGGAGGGAACCTATGCAGAACATGGAAACCCCACACTGAAAGAAGGTCCTGGGTTCGATTTCCTGGATTAGAATCTTACCCAGGACCTTCTTGCAGTGAGGCAAGAGTGCTAACCACTCGGCCACACTGCCGCTGACTGACCTGCTGTGGGAAAGTGGTAGGGAACAGGCTTCTCGGCGGCAAGTTAGAGACGCTGTATCCATATAATTTCTGTATAATACCAAACAATAATGCTTTAAACCAGGCTTTGGTTTAAACAAAAATTTGTAAAATAAAAGTGTTGTCAGACAGAATAAAGGATTGCAAAGAAGGATTTGGTGGTGTTTGCAGTGAAAAATGTATTCAAAGTCTATGTGAAAATTTACTGTCAACAACAACAACATGGCTAATAACACTCACTCAGTTTTTTTAAATTGTTTCTGTCAGGTTAGAAACAACAGTGAAACAGCAGCTCTTTTATCTGGAAAGACGGTTCCATGTTATTCGACTAACTGGCCACTGTTGTACCCAGCTTCAGGCCCAAAGTTGCTGGAGCTGTTAATCAAACTGTGCACTCCACTTGAATTAAGCTGAATGATTAGCAGCTCTGCAATGATGGTCTTTCTTACTTGTTATTACTGGACACAAAGCAGAGCCGAATCTTTCTTGAATTATTTGCAGCCAATCAAAATAGACTCAATTTGTGAATGTGTGATTTATGTTGAAAGACATCCGGTCATCCTAACTAGACCTAACAATCTAACGTGTTACACCCTCCACACACCCTACTTAGACCAACCCAAGCAACCCAAGCTGTGTAGGGATGTAGGGCACAGCAAAAAATACATCATTGTGTGGGAGCTGTGTAAACTAATGTATGAAGACACACAAGACACAGCAAGATTTTTGTGCATTGGGTCTAAAGTCCTGTAGCCTACCTGCAGTATGTTCACAACTCAGTTTCTGATGCATGAGATTTCTCTGCTCCATCGCTCTTCAGTTACTGGGACAGGGCCAAACCTGGACCCGTGCCGCAGCCCACTCCAGCCATCAGTGCAGCCACATATCACAATATTAAATATCCAGTTATCTTTTATTTTTCCAGTTAGTTTATTCTCTGGTATTGTTTCATGTTTTGTGAAATGCATTTCAACAGTAAGATTTTGAGAAAGTAACACTGGAGTGGCATGCCTCTAGTCTAAATGTTAGTTTATAACCTCACATAACTGTGATTACTGCTTGTGTCTACATACAGCCTAACTAGTATCATGTTTTTTTTTTTTTAGTTGAAATAAGCTTTTAACAATAAACTTTGACAACTTTGAAACATGATAGCGAGCTAGCACGTGAAGAAAACAATATGGTGGACACGCTCTGCGAGACTGTAAAGGGAAGAGACCGTAGTGCCAGTCTCCTATGGTTTTGTCATAACGGTGATAGATTTTGAGAAACAAGCAGAGCCGCAGAAACCAAAGCAGAGAAACTCTGCCCGATAACAGAGACATCCCACAGTTGTTTTATTTCTTATATCTAATGTGGCCCTTGGAGAAAAAATGTTTTTTCACCACTGGTAAAGCTCAAGTGTGTCCAAACTGAGGTCTGTGGGCCAAATCAGAACCTCTGGTCACACTGTTGCTTTCTGTGGTTGCTGTCTTGATTAGGGTTAGCGTAAGGGTCAGTCTAGCTGCCTGTCAATCAATATGTAGCGGTAAATTCCGCCTCTCTCCAAATACTGCTTTGAGATGCGCTTTTGTATCATTCATGCTTATGTGTGATTACCTGGAGCTGGGAACAGTGGTTCCCAAACAAAGTTAGCTAGTGTAGCAGGAGGGGGTATAGAGGGGTTTCAACTCATAGTTTATTTTGTTGGTGGATAATATTCTTACCTGCCGCTCCGCGGCGCTGGCTGGCAGACTATAAAGGCGCTCGTCTCCCCTTGTGTTCCCTTTGACCTCACGCATTTCCAGGTCACCTGGGTTATGGTTTCATCCATCATCACAGGTAGTAATACTAAATCTGTAGTTTTTAAACAGATGCCCGAGCCACTTCAGCTGGCTCCTCTCAATGTGGAGCCAGCTCTAAGGGAGTGCCTCGTCACTCTGCGGAGAAAGCTCATTTCGGCCGCTTGTATCCGGGATCTTGTTCTTTTGGTTATGACCCAAAGCTCATGACCATAGGTGAGAGTAGGAACGTAGATTGACTGGTAAACCGAGAGCTTTGCTTTACAGTTCAGCTCCTTCTTCACTACAACAGACCGGTACATCGACCGCATCACTGCAGAAGCTGCACCGATCCATTTGTCAATCTCACGCTCCCTCCTTTCCTCACTCATGAACAAGACCCCAAGATACTTGAACTCCTCCACTTGAGACAGGAGCTCTCCACCAACCTGGAGGGTACAAGCCACCCTTTTCCGAATGAGAACCATGGTCTCAAACTTGGAGGTGCTGATCCTTATCCCAGTACACTGAAGGTCCTGGCTTGATAGAGCCAACAGGACAACATCATCTGAAAAAGCAGAGATGAGCTCCTGTGGTCCCCAAACCAGACTCCCTTCGTCCCCTGGCTGTGCCTAGAAATCTTGTCCATAAAGATAATGAACTTGACCAGTGACAAAGGGCAGCCCCGGAGTCAAAATGCACTGGGAACAGGTCTGAGTTATTGCCGGCAATGCGAACCAAGCTCCTGCTCCAGTCATACAGGGACCGGATAGCCCTTAGCAAAGGGCCCTGGACCCCATACTCCCAGAGCACCCCCCACAGGGCGCCACAAGGGACACAGTCGAATGCCTTCTCCAGATCCACAAAACACATGTGGACTGGTTGGGCAAACTCCCATAAACCCTCCAGCACTTTGGAGAGGGTATAGAGCTGATCCAGTGTTCCACAACCGGGACGAAAACCCGGGGAGGCTTAGGAGTATGATCCCTCTGTAGTTGGAACACACCCTCCGGTCCCCCTTCCTGAAAAGAGGGACCACCACCCCGGTCTACAGTTATTGTGGAAAAGAATCAGAAAAAAAAAAATTATAAAACATAAAAAACATTTGTCAGTTTAATAAAGAGACAAAACAATGTTTTATGTTTTCTGACGAATGTTTTTTTATGTTTTATAATTTCTGATTCTTTTCCACAATAACTTCTATTGCTTATGGCATGCTGAAATAACACTAAAGTAATAAATAAATGATTTAAAGTTTGGTCTGTTTGCTTTCATCTACTTTCATGTTATTTAAGTTTTTTTACATAACATAACATAAATAAAAATAAAAACACTTTCTACAAGTTATTAACTCTGTGCAATTAAATAGAAATTGTATAAATTATGTCAGATTTAAGAGCTTGAAATACAGTTTAAATATGCCTTCAAACCTAGAAGCACATAAATGAATGGAGATTTGATTGAGTTTAAGTATCAGACCATCAGTGCAGCAGATTGATAACAGGACTGGACTGACTGGGGAGGGGCTCTGCAAAGACAGAGAACAAAGTTAAAACTTATGTTTGAAACAAGTCTTGCTGTTGGGACCATTTACCTCTGTACGAGATTTACTGTTATTCACAGAAAAAATTACACGAACGACTCTGCACCTGAATGGAGCAGTGTCACTAACAACTCTGCGCCTGATCAGAGCAGTGTCACTAACGACTCTCCTGAGCATTAACAACTCTCACATCAAGAGTCACACTGCACTTTCATGACCTGGATGACTGAGAACCTTCACAGACATGTTGCTACCAACTTTGGGAATGATGCCCTTCAACTGATACGAGACCATGAAAAAGCTGTCAGACTATATAAATCATCTTAGGTTTAACCTATGATGCAGACAAAGTAAGCTCCTTCCTAAAAGCCTCCGGCGGGGTTTTTGCTGTTAAGGGACACAGGGCTGAAAACATCCTACGTCTGGCCCAGATCCACCTTTTGTGTGAAAGGATCAGACAGACTCCACTATAGATAACCTCTAGACCATGTTAGATTTTCTACAGAAACAACTTGCAGCATTAGTTCTAGGGGAAGTCCTACAGAAGATTTCATACATAAGTTACAACTTGCACAGCACAACAAAAGCAAGGATTGCCAGATCCAAATGTTCCAGGTTTAAGGATCACAAGGTTATTACACAAGCCACCTGGGACACATGGGTAAAGAACCTCTCGGACAGAGTTCTCACCCAAACTGTAAAAAAGGTTCTTAAAAAAATTCTCAATGAAATAATTCAATTTCTCAGTTGCTATGATGTACATTCCTACAGTAGACCTCATTACAGCAACAAAATCAGCCATAAAAAACAACAAATTGTCTGAAGATGAAACTGAAGAACTGAGACTCAAGATAACAGTCGCTCTGGCTAGGTCCAAACCACCCCCCTCCAATATCACTTCGGAGCAAAGGAGGTCCTTGTCAGCTCTAGAGAAAGATCAAAGCATCACCATCCTGCCAGCAGACAAAAGAAGATGCACTGTAATCCTGAACACAGATGACTACGAGTCCAGTATTAAATGCTTATTTAGTGACACCAGCTCCTATGAGACACTGAGAAAAGATCCAACAAGTGGTTACAAGAAGAAGGTCATTAACTATCTGCAGAAGCTAGAGAAGGACCAAGTCATTGATTGACCTCTGTACTACAGGCTGTATCCTGGGAACACAACTCCATGGGATGAATTAAACAGGTAAAAACTGATCTTCTCAGAATGGTGATCCGGTAAGGATAGGATGACGGGACTTGTGTGGTGAGTATTGTGCACAGGAAGCATCCATCAAGATCAGTAGCCTGCATCGGCGGCAACAGTGGTTAACTGCGGGTAAGCCCAATTCAGAAGCAAGGGTTGTGCCCATGAAATTGGCATCAGCTCCTGAATCAACTAGAGCTAGCAGGCTGCGAGCATGAGAGGTGGTAGCTAACTGTACCCTAGAGAGCCGTCGACTAGGACCATTCTTGATTGTGGCTGAACTCACTAATTCAGTGGACGTCCCACCTCGTTTATCCGGGCAGGTGACGAGGAAATGACACAGGTGACCACAGCAGAGACAACGCCCCTCGCTCAAGCAGCGTTGCCTTTCAACAGGAGAAAGCTTGGTATGACCCACCTGCATTGGCTCTTAGGCTAGAGAAAAGGAGACAGAAGGACATTATGTGGGAAGAGGGATGAGACTCTGAGCCACGTCGGAACACAAGGTGATGGGGGCTCTGAACGTGGAAGGAGACGGAGAAGAAGAAGGTCTGGGCGTGATTAATGAAGAAGGGGGAGAGACAAGAGCAGGCATGGAGGAAACTGTAGGGACCCCATCTTTGGAGTTTGCCCTCCTCCCCAGGTTAAAACTTGGACGAGAGCTAAACCTCTCTCTCTCACTCGTTCCCGTTTTTTAAGGGAACAGTGTTACAGTCAAGTAACCCGAGATGTTACCTATCAAAAGCTACACTTGATGCTGCATAGCATTACGCTATGGGGAATACCAATGCCGCTACACTGTAAGTGTCTGGATTGTGAAGTGTGCACAAACACAAAAGGGGTCTCAAACACGATTTTGGGATTTTGCGAGCCCGGAGTAGCATGAACATCCAAATTATCGAATAATAAAGACCAGTCTGCCACATCACAAACTTGCCGCAGAGGGGCTAGAGCTGTTGAAGCTTCAACCTCCTAGTGGAAGGAGCTCTTACACAATATGGGCAAAGTTTGACTGCGCGCCTCATAGGCCAGGGCAATGGCATCCCTCACCAAACGTGATATAGTTTGCCTGGTGGATTGCAGCTCCTGTAGCATACGAATAGCTGTTCGGACTTATGCCACTGGATAGTGAGGTGGACATAAGTCTAGAGTGCATGTACTGGGCACAGTAAGTGAAGTCTCTCCTGCTCTGATGTTGTAAAATCGCGTAGGACATAAGGCTTCAACAATGACCAAATTTAGGGTCAAGAATGGAACTTTTGGAAGATAATTAGGGTGACGATGCAAAATGGCTTTGACCAGCCAAGGGGCAAAGTCTATGCAGGATGGCGAAACTGACAGAGCCTGCAAATCCCCAATCTTCTTGTGAGATAATGGCCACCAGAAAAAACATCTTTAGAGTCAGAAGCCTGACAGACGCTGACTCTAGCGGTTCAAAAGGAGTGCTTACTAAGCCCTCAAGCACTATAGCTAGGTCCCAGGAAGGAACTGTAGCTCTAGTGGGAGGCCCCTCGAATGAAACGGGCAACTAGAGGATGTCTCCATATCGATACCCTGTCAATCGATAGGGCGGCCACAAAGACCTTGAGTGTGCTAGGATTAGTGCCCGAGGACAGTTTGTCCTGCAGAAACTCCAAACAAATTAAACAATCTGGCAGTGAACTGGGTCTGCATGGTGTGTAGCACACCAGGCGTCTCTAACGATATTTTTCAAAGACATTCAAAATAGTTTCTACAACAGGGGCTGGGAGCCCGACGTCTCTTAATTGGGACAGGCAATCCGAGAGATATTAGGTCTCATACTCTGGTCGGCTAACTGGGCATGACTGGTAAGAGGCACAACCTGGGTTGACAGACATTCGCCAGGACTCCCGGGAGCAGAGCCACCGGAGGAAACGCATAAAGGCGCAGACACAGGGGAGCTGGATAAGTCAGAGAGAAGTAGAGGGGACATTGTGCTGTCTGCTGTGTATCAAAGAGGTCCACCTCTGCTTCGTAAAATCTTTCCCAGATTTGGCTCACTACCTCGGTGTGGAGTTTCCATTCCCCTTGTATCACAGCCTTTCTGGACAATAAATCTGCTCCCTTTTCATTGCTTGATGCTTTCCGCTGGACACAAAAAGTTCCAGCATCTGGTACCTGCTGTGGTTGCAGTATGCTAAGCGGTGCTAAGAAGTTTGGAAAAACACTTCATAAAGTAATGGGAATTCTTATACTTGACAATTGACTTAGCGGTGAGTTTTCTTTTCTTTTACTTCTACCTTAGTACCTTTTTGGGTAATAGTAGCAAATTGATATGTTTTATTGAGGTTAATTGGCGGCAAAGTGAACCGTGAGTGGAACCTCATTGAAGACTTTAATTTGGCTACCTTGACTTAGAGACAGGTATTTTTCTTTACGGTGTTTCGATCATTTGTTTGTACCTTTTGCTAATCATTTTTGAAATCGAGTGTTGCACAACTGAACTGAACTGAATTGAAATGTATTGAACTGAACAGGGTTATATTGATAGCTAAATGGTTAACTAAATATAACTAACTGACTTGAGATAGTGATTTGTTATTTGAATGCTACTTGTGTTTGTCATGGCCTTGTTTTTAGGTCAGGTTTTTGTTTGTAGGTTTTCTTTGTAGATATAAACTGGATACACTACTGATTCTTGTCAACAACAAGTGGCGAGCTGGTAGGATCACATAAATCTTTTGTTCACCTACTTTTTAACCCGGAATATCTCTGGGACATGGACCATATCCACCTCTGAACTGGAATCAATGTCTGACATTCTAATTAAAGGATTTACAGATGAACTGATGGGAAAAAATATATACTTTTTTGAACTGAACAGGAAAATGACAAATCTTTACTGAGTTTTGTAATTTATGTTACGTTGTATTGTATTTATTTGGTCCTCTACCACTTCCGGGTCAAATCCCGCCCATTTCCGGGTTAGGCCACGCCCAGTCCGAGTAGAGATACAGATACAGATAATGCTGTACTCGCTCATCCCTAGTTCTGATTTCTCTTTTTACCCTGTTCTGTTTACTTCATGATGTAATTTAAAAGAATGACCCTTTTTCTGCAGCTCAGTACAACAGGCAACTGACTAACTCACATCTGACCAACTCTCTTTTTCACAGCAGGATTAATATGAATAGCATTGTTCAATGGCCAAATTAATGCATTATTGATGGGTTTTGAAATTTGACACTATGTCAGGCAGAAGGATCTGCCGAGATTGACATGAAGTAATCTTTGCAGAAAAAAATAAAACTTTGCTGGGTTTCAACTGGGTTTTTGGTGCATTTATGCTGACCATAACATCATCATAACAGCCAACATAACATAAACAAACAGATCCAGGACACTCACCCAGACAATATATCACCAGCAATGACTAACTCTAGTTATAGTACACATGTAAGGCAAAAGAGATCAACACAATTATTAGACTCATGTCTTTCCAAATACAGGGGAATGTCTTTGAAGTTTTTCAGTCATCCAGGACATCTTGAAAAAATGGTTAAAGTAAAAGCATTTGGACTCAGGGTGAGATTTGTTTTCAGGGTGAAGATGTTTTGTCTCTAATTCCAAGAAACTTTATCAATTCTGAGATCAACTGGTAAGAGAGCTGAGCTTATATCTCTAGAGGGAGGAGTTTCCCCTGAAATCAAACCTGATGGACCAGGCTGTTCTATGCTGGAAAGGAAAGCGTATGAAAGGGTCCAGGTTATAAACGATACATGTTGTATAGAATACTATGAGACCAGAACAGCCTGGTCCAACCTTTTTTTCAAATACGGGGGAATGAAACTAAATTATTCCCTGAAAGCAGTAAGTAAATTGATTGTTGCCAGATCTAATGTCTGGTGGTACTGTGGAGGAAGAACACTGTACACCTTGTTACCCCCCAATTGGTCAGGAAGATGTGCTTTGGTGTCCCTTGTTTCTCCAAGTGTCAGTAACCTACTGACTGCAGACACACCTTGAGAGAGAACTTCCAGTTTGTAAGGAAAAAGAGATCACTGATTGGAGGAGGTAGAAATAACGATGGGGTCTGGATAGACGCCATTAGACAAACCTGTAACATCATGGATTAATATAAATAAGCTGATGAAATAGATGCAGGATTTAAAAATAAACCCCTGATTAGTGCCACTACCCCACCTGACCTGAGGTCAGGTTGTCTTGTCCCAAGTTAACTTGTGACACTTAAACGACATGTTTTAAACTTTGATGTTAGCTCATTGATGGCTTAACAATACAAACAGAGATGTCAAAGTAGAAATGTTTTCATGTCATTGTTCATTGGGCTTTTTAAGGGTTTGTTGAGTAAATGTTATAAAGAACAAGCAGCAAACCGACACTTTGAAATTTCATTTTCTACATAAATAGTGACTTCTGTTATTATTTGTTCTCTACTTTTTGTCACTGTGCACTGTTTCCCAGGCTATCTTGTCTAAAAAGTACCACATCTATCTTTTAAATGACTCCTCTACAAGAACCAAGTGGTTTAAAGTGTGATAAAGTCACTTGCTGCTACAGCCTGCTGTACTGTACGTTACTTCTTTTGACTCTTTAAATATTTATTGTCCTAGTGTCCCGAATTATGTGAACCTGAATAAAATGTCTTTTGTTGGTACCACACAGACTGATCTGGAATTCTTTTTATTGATGTTACACAATCTACACTGTTAAAACAAACAAATACATGCAACATATGATGGTTTTCTGTTGTACTTTTTTTCCAATAAATCATGACTACCTTTAATAGCCATTTGTGTGCATTTTATCAAGCCAAAATCCCCAGGGTATGTAAACTTCTGATCAGGGTAGTATCTACTATTATGATTGAAAAAGAGTAAACACAATAGTTTGGCAGTAAATGGCTTCACCCAACCACTAATTATGAGTGAAAGAAATGTTTTTATGTTTTTCATATTCTCTGAAAAATGGCACCCAAAAAATTCACAAATTCTGCCAGGCAATGTACTTAAGAGCATAGCTGTATGTTACAAATTCCTCATTTTACAAACTAAATTCTCACAGACAATATCCCGTGATCACCATTACATGTATCTACGGCTTACCCTAAATACACTAAGAAGTATTTCCACTACGACCCATAGTAAACTGTAAGAAGTAAGCAAGAATAGGGCAGAATTTGAATATTTTGGTACCACTTTTTTTTGTTTGCTTGCTGTTTGGACTGTGTTTGAAAAAAAAATGGTTTACTTGTGCTTGTAGCTGAGTCTCACAGGTGTGCTGCTTTGCCAGATCCCTAAAGTCCCCTAATTGGGGTCCATAGGAAAACATGTAAAAACCCCCCAAATGGGCTCTCGGGCTTACTTATATTTCAATTCAGCTTTAGCTTCTACATACAAAAACTGTGCCATGGGATCACCTGTCTCAGAATCAGAACCCAGGAAGTAGAAGCCTTCCCAGAACACATCAACAGTGGACAAGAACCTCAAGTTCACCCATGAAGATGTCATAGATGACCACCTGGCCTTCAGAGACTGTGCAGTGGTTATTTGTGAGGACAGGACTCTCCAAGTAGAAGTTTCTAGGAAGCTAGCACACTCAGAACAATATTTGATATTTGATTCCAACCAACCTGCACAAGCAGCACAAGCTGGGAATCATCAGGACTCTTCAGTTCAAGAGCTGCCCACTACCTCAGAAGGTAAACAGAAAGAACAACACATTCATAAATCTCTGAGAGACTGTGGATACCCTAGAAGGACTTTCAATAAAACCAAGAGGACACAGAAACCAAACAAACAGGAACCAGGGACAAAATAGAAGGGTGTAGTTATCCCTTATGTGTTTGGTTTATCCCAAAAAAAACTCAAAGGATTTTCTACAAACACAACCTTACAGTTCACTTTAAACCAGAAAACACAATCCTGGTGGATTATAGTGTGCAGTACACCAGAGAAAGGGAATTCCTTTGAGGACAGCAGTGTCCAAATTTTGGCCAGAGAGGCCAGATGGTTTGAAAGAGGGGTAAAGGAAGCCATTTTTGTGAAAATGGAAAATGCCCTCTCTGAACAGAGGAGGTGGCCTCAGATTTATGTTGCCTAGTATTTACAACAGTGTTTTGAAACCTCAACCAAAACAGTTTCACAACAACAACACCTGAATGGAACAGTGACAACATACAACTCACCTGAGCCTTTAACAAATCTCACTTCACGACTATGAGACTAGAACAGCCTGGTCCCATCAGGTTTAGTTTAAGATCAAACCTGTCCCTCTAGAGATATAAGCTCAGCTCTTTTACCAGTTGATCTCAGAAATGATTAGGTCTCTTGGAATTAAAGACAAAATGTCTTTACCTTGAAAACTGAGTCCAGATGCTTTTGCTTTAACCTTTTCTTAAAAAGATGACTGAGGACATTCACAGACTGGTTAACAGTACAATTAATGATTGGGGCTTTGTTTAAAGTATGCCTACTTCAGATGCTTTTGTTAGAGAAGGGCACACTCTGTGCTCATTTGGTCACCATTTCACCAAAGTGCCTCTGTGTCTAGGGTTTGCCCCCAAGACATTCTTTTCGTGCGGCAGGTGTGATGACCATTCTGGTGCTGTAGCAGTAGACCCCCTCATTTGACAAAGTCAAATTAAGAAAGTGACATCCTGTTGCTGTTCTTCATAATTTTGTGGTTCTGTGTGTGTTTCATATTTTGTTTTTTATTTTAAATGAAGGAACCATTTGATGTTTTTTGTTTGAAATAAAGCATGTACTACAGTAGAATTGTAGTTGTTGAGTAGTTCCCGGTGCTATTCAGTGAAAGTGCAGTGGCAGGCCATGTGTGCTGCAGCTCACCTGTGTGTTTACTGCCTCACTGACCTTTTTACAGGTGAGTTTCCATCAGCCTCTCACTCAATAATGTCCTCTCTCTTTACTGCTGCCTTGGCAGGTGGCCCTTTTAGAGAGCTGCCATTAAGAAATTAGTGTCATCTCCCTGCAGCTGGAAACGCCTCGACCGCCCCAGACAGGCAGGAAGTTACTTTTAGAAACTAAAATCTAAACATTGCAGTCTGTTGATTGGACGATAGGTAATCCTTAATCAAACAAACGGAATTGTTTTTTTTTTTTTTTTAGATGAAATACCAGTTAAGGTAAACCACTTGAAACTTGAAACATTCCCAAAACTGTAGATGCTGACACTTCAAAACACAAGAATACTTGGCCAGCTAACAGGTAAACTAGGCATTGTTTATACTAGTTGTTTGTTCATCCATATTACAGTCCTAAAAAACACAAAAATAGTTTAGTGTTTTCTATAGCCTACTTACATTTGAAAGCACATTTCAATCATCAATTGTAGTTGATTTAGGACAACTCAGAGAAAGATATGTTTAAATTTTTATTTAACTTACCACCATTTAGCTATGCACCCCCTACACCCACACCACTGCAGGGACAGTGTTAATGGCTTGGATATTATATAGCGCACTCAAAGCGCTATACATTAAGCTTGGTTAAGTGTCTTGCCCAAGGACACATTGACAGTATGTCAATGTGTCCCTAAATCGAACCACCATCCTTCCAGACGACTGCTCTAACACTGAGCCACTGCAAAATCGCAGTTAATATCACACAATCTGAGTAAAATTGCTTGATGTATAGTAGCCAATTTAGTACACAATTTTTGTACTAATTGTGAAGAATAATGCATCTAAAGAGATTCTTAACCACAAGCAACAGAAAAGAAAGAAGAGCGAGAACTATCAGAAAGAAAGGTGTTTATGTAAAGTGTACTTCCCATCAGGCACCATAGCAACAAAGTTATCTTCAGGTTATATTTTTGATGTGAAATAGTCATGGCTACATTTATAAAGCCCTGCTATAGTTGTGAGTGAGACTAGGATGAACTTTCTTGAACAAAACTCACACACACTCCGAGCCCAGAAGAAAGGGCGCGTCTTCTGATTCCTGCCCGCAGTGTCACTGAGCCGCTTGACCTCTAGCCGACCCGCGGCACACAGCGTTACCTGAAACGCTCCAAACAACAGAGTTTTGAATGGAGCGAAGGTATCGGATGGAGGAATAAGGGGAAGATAAAAAGAGGCTGACAAGCAGGGAAAAAAAGGAGAGGAGAGGTGGAGGAAGAGGGGGTAGTTGCCTTTGAACTGTTCAAGGACAGTTCTTTCATGTAATAATCCTACAGTGGTGGAATGTAACAGAAGTTTTTTATAAGTTGTAGAAATAATAGAAAAAAATTAATTTGTCCCATGGTCAATTAAATTATTTAATGAAAGAAAATAAATATTATAACACTGGTGCATGATTTGTTGTAGGTTATATTATCTGTTGTTATTTTAAATACTTTTTGTCTCAATGTTTGTATTTATATATGCAGTTGGCCTCCCTGCTCCAAGACTAATTTCTCCCAAGGAAAATAAAAAAATAAGGAAACCAGAATGTAAATTCTTTTCTTACTGCACTGCACTGGATGAGGCAGCGTTTGGCTGCAAATGCCAGATTAGTGTCATTGTCAGAGATCAGTGGTGGGAAGAGTACTGAAAAATCATACTCAAGTAAAAGTACTATTACTTACCAAAAAATGTAATGTGAGTGGAGTAAAAGTATCTGTCCTAAATACCACTCAAAGTACGAGTAAAAAGTAGCCCCTTCAAAAGTACTCAAGAGTAGGGAGTAGTGAGTATTGTGCTGTGACTTATTCCACCTCAAACCCTTATTTGCCACTCATAAACTACAATTTTAAATCGCCATGCAAGAACACATTACATTAACATATACATCTATAATTAAGTCGACAAAAAGTAGGTTAATGCATTTATATGTTAAGCGAAATATGTGTAACTTAAGAGGCATAAATCTAATGATAGGTTAATGCTTTGAAAACTTTGAACCCAGCTAACAAGCTAAGGGTGTCCAGCAGCTGGCGTCTCGAGTTTGTGCAGCACTGACAAAATATATTCAAATTGCGCATTGTATTCTGCAGTATATTTAGTAGCGGTTTAAAGCCATTTTGCGATTTAAGTCATTATACATAGGCCTCCAGTATAACCAGCAACAACCCCGCTCCCTGTTCTCATCAATGACGACGACTGACGAGATAGTCTTATTAAGCAGTCGTTACTTGTGATGATTTTGGCGTCTTCTCAAATACGTCCATACTGCTGCATTAATAAAATGACCGTGCCTTCACTCCAAGCTGGTTGCTAATCGCTAACGCAATTGTTTTTGGCCGAATAATTTCGGTTGCCTGAAACATTCGGTGCATCCCTAATTCACATTGGCTCATAAAACCTAACACAGTTTTATTTATGCCCCCCACACTATATTTGTGACGTTTATTATTATACCATAACATAAATATTTAAGATATGATACTTAGCAAATGTGAAATCTTACCTCGATGTGCTTTTTTAAATTAGAGGAGGAACTCTTGAATGCTGATATTTCAACCGGTCTGGGCAAGCAAAGTAGGCATGGCATAACGACACAATTGCCCTTCTTCACCTTCATTGTAAAAAGCTCCTTCAGGTACGGCCAAGGATGCTGAAGTGCTGTATTTGAGTTACTGCATGTTGAAGCATCCACCACACTTCCTCCTCCTCCTCCTCCATGATTAAACTAAATTGGCGCCAGGTGTTTAGAAGTCTGTCTGATGCAAGTTTTCTATGCGCGATGTGATTGGACGGGAATCACTGGACTGATTATTCTCCTGTCCTTAGCCAATCATCATTGACAGGAAAAAAAAATAAACAATGTAGCGACTGCAGGTTGAGGGAAAATAGTGCAGTAAAAGTACCGATACAGCACTAAAAATGTACTCAAGTACAAGTAAAAGTACACTGTTTTTAAACTACTAAAAGTACCTCCACTAAAAGTACTACCTCTTAAAGTACAATTCCTGAGAAAAAATACTCAATTACAGTAATGAGAGCATTTGTAATTCGTTACTTTACACCACTGTCAGAGATAAAGATCATGGCTTCTTTTCAGACTTGATTTTCAGACAGTGAAGCATGTTTAATCATTTTAATTTATGAGCACCCTAACTTTGCGCAATCACAGCTCCCTTCTGGAAAAAAAAGTGCCCACATTGATCTATACTGCTTTTAATAATGATGGTTACTGATTTACAATTGTGCTCATAAGATTACGTACCCTGGCTGAATTTATGATTATTTTTGGGGCCATTTTTCAGAGAATATAAATGATAACTAGAGATGCTCCGATCAGCATTTTTGGGGCTGATCATCGATTATCAATCACCAAAATCATAATCTGCCAATTGTCGATCACTGCCGATAACAGAATGGCAGGGGAATGGGAATCTTTTATCTATTATCATGCAGAGTTTGCACCATTTGTAGAAATGAAACTAACTCTAAATTAACTGTATTGAGAAAAAAAAAACGGTAGACAAAAAAAATAGGCTAGAGTCAAGATATTGAAGAACCACCAAGTGTTTATTTTAGAAAATGAGATAAGGCTACTGTAGGCCATCTTTCCCAAATAAGGATGCCAATGCCATCCTTTCTAAATAACAAAGCAGAGAAACAAGAGAAACAAGGAGGCCAAGCAGATAGTTACCAATCAGATGAACTTGGGATGGGATGAGGTCACATAGGCCCAAGCTACTTGTAAAATATAGCCTTTTTTTAAATATTAAAATTAAACAATTGGCCACAAAACATTTCAAACCTAAACTTGCTGGGCCTCGGCCTACTAACACAGAGTACAAAATCATTCAGGTCTCAATCATAAAAGGCAAGTTTCTCTTGATGACTGTTATAAGAATTTTAATTCTTATGTTTAGAGTTACTGGGGGCTTATAGTTCTCTTCAGGTCATGTCAAATTCATGTCATGTCCTTCCTGCTAATCCAAGCCTGAAAGTAGACATAACTAGACTGAGACATGGCTTGTCACGGGACTTTTGCACCTGGACCATTGTGAACGCCTCTCACCAAGGCCATCACTGTGTTGTATATAATCCCATGTTATGTTTACATCTGGGAGCAAACCTGTCGCTGTACCCTTGTTACTGTGTCTGTTTTGCTCATCCTTGCAAGGATTAAAACCTGACCATTGCTTGTTAAATTATAATTGGTCTCTGTGTCTCTCTGGTTAAATATATGGATATAAAATATTCCTATAACAATGACTATGAGCATCTCCGTATTTTTTGGTGTCAGCCGGTTTCTTTTGTCATCAATAAAATTTGCAGCCATGCTAAATAGTCGCTCACTATCCACGCTTGTGCATGGTGAACAAAGATATGCACTTGCTGTCTGTGCAAATGCAAGGAAGCGTCCTTTATTTGCCTGTGGCTGTCCACTGCGTGGCATTACGGTCTCTGCTAGATATTGGTTGATATGTGAGACGATTGTGATTTCCTCATCAGTTTGTCCTGTATCCTCCTCCACCAGTTCAGCAAACATTGCCAGTAAAGAGCAAGCTGGTGGGCTTTTGTCTGTTGACCTGCTGGAACTGGGCACCTCCATGCTGCTTGTACTTGGCAGTTCAGTGTGGCAATGAGCTGTAACAACGTCCCGAAACAGATCACGCACAGTTGGTTTGAGTGCCTCTGGAAAGTATCTGTCTTTGTATCTGAAATGACTATAAAATTAAAAACTATGTTAAATCAATTATAGTGACATGCCAGACATTTAGGGTCCTAAATGAACTTTTTGGCTCACCTGCCACAGGGACTGGTAGATGATAAAATTCCCCAGCCAAGAATATTTTTTACCAGCCAGAATGATAATCATCCTTTTTTTGTCACATATACATTAATTTCAGTACATTTAATTGAGATAATATATTATGTTGAATACAAACATAAAAAAATGTCCAGAGCAAATTTTTTAATGTATAATAAAAAATCTATATATTGATCAAAATGTAATCAACTTTATTTGTAAAGCACTTATAGAAACTGTAGTTGACAAAAAGTTCTGTACAGAGTGCAAAAATGTCAAAGTAGGCACATAATGAAGACAAATGAAATAAGAGTACATAGTACAAGTAAAAACAGAGCAACAAATTGTTGATAGATATAAAAATTAAACTAATGTGTTAATTTCGGACCCTGCATACATTTGTGTCAGATAACATAGTCACAAAAATTAAATACTAGAATAACCCATTTAAACCCCGTTAAAAAATATTAAATATATATATATATATAATTACTATAAGCTGTCCTTCAAATAAGGCATAGGAAAAGCCTAATTATCTATTTAAAACAAAGAGATAGTTGGACAAAAATTAAAAGACAGGGGGAGACTAATGATAAGTGATATATAAGTTTGTCTTACCTTGGATCTAGCACCGTCGCAACTGCATATAGCTTCTGTGCATCAATGTCAGCAAATCATCTTCTGACAGCTTCCAGTAGTACGTTTTTTGATGTTTTCACATCATAGTCAGACTCCATCGTCTTCTCTCAGAGTCGGATGAGTGAGTGTGGACACATCCTGGCGGAGTTTTTTAATCGACTGGCCGAGTTGCTTTTGAACATTTTCCAGCCGGGAATATGCCAACAGAGAATGCTTGAAGTGCCCAACAATGCATCTACCTGAGGCTGTGATATCCAAAATACTTCGCTGAAATAATACACCCTGTTCCACAATGTTGTGTCTTTCGAAGTTTGAGTCAATAAAGTGTGCTGTTGCACTCAGCAGGGACATTGGACAGGCGTCTGCACTCCATATATCGCTTGTGAAGCTAATATGTACACTATCTTCCAGAAGCCTGTCAATGTGTGTATACACTGTTTGGTACAACGCTGGAAGGCACACATCATTTAGGTATTTCCTGCCTGGGGGGTCGTATCGTGAATCAAGGCAGCTTAGCAGATGACGGAAACCTTTATCCTCTACAACGGATAGAGGTTGTTCATCGAGGCAAATTAATCCCATCATTCTGAACGTGATGTCTTTCCACCTCTTACTATCCCTGCTGTATAGTTCACATTGTTTAAATGCATCACTCATAGTCGGTTGGTTGATGGATGGGGATGTTGTTGGGTTCGGTTGGTTTAGTTTCTCATACTCTGCATATTCAGTGGTATGATGTGTTCTAAGATGCCTAATCATGTTAGTGGTGTTAAAATGACGTTGCTTACTTCCACCTCGAGGGATTTCATCACAACATACATTGCAAACGGCTAACTTTACGTCTTTATTGGACACAAACTTCCAGACGGGAGAGCTCATGTTGCCACTGACAAGCTCCTGTTGTGTACCTGTGGCACGCGCTGTGCATGCACGTGTCAAAAATTGGCACAATTGACGTCACGTACGTTTTTGATTGGTGCTTTTGGGGTTTGCCAATCAAGCTATTTTTAGTCAATATTGGCCGATCATGATCAGTGGCCGATCAATCGGAGCATCACAAATGATACCTGACAGTTAGTGGTTGGGGAAAGCAATTTATTGTCAAACAATTGTGTGTTCTCATTTTAAATCATGACAAAAGAAACTACCCAAATTACTCTGATAAAAAGTTTACAAACCCTAATAATTTTGGCCTGATAACATTCACACAGGTTGACATCTTGCATCTTTCATCCATTGCGGCACTGACCTTTCTGTATTCTGAGTCAAGGAAAAAGCAAAAGAAGCGGAAAAATGTAATTGAACCATATAAAACAGAAAAAGGATATAAAAAGATATCCAACAAATTGAGAATGCCATTCAGCAGTGTTTAAACTCTAATTAAGAAGTAGAAAATGATAGATTCTGTAACTAAACCCAGGTCAAATATTTCAGCTATTCCTGCCAGGAAAATTGTTTTGAATGCAAAAAAAACCCCACAAATAACAGCTGAAATACAGGACCCTCTAAAAAAATGGCATGGCTGTTTCAGGTTGCACAATAAGGAGGCATTTGAAGAAAAATGGGCTGCATGGTGGAGTCACCAGAAGAAAGCCATTAGTTTGAAGTTCTTTCACCTCACACATCAAGTCTAATATATTTTTTAGTTGGGTTGAGATTTTTTATTATTTCTTTGGTTAAAAATTTCAGTGCTTTTTTGATGTTATCCAGTTTCTCCTTCATTATGACATACTGGATAATATTGATCTAGACAGCTGTGTTCAGTGTCTTTCAGTGCCCTTGCTCACCAATGACCCAGTTATGGCCCCTCTGTGGCTACAGGTTATCTTCTCCAGAATGGTGAGACAAGGCAGAGATGTTGCTTTTGTGTGAGTGCTGGCACATTTAGGCTATGTATTTTATTAAAAGTAAAAAGTATTGTAGAAAGTTTTTTACTCCACTCTATTTTAGCTACACAGCTTTGCTTTACTGTGCAGCTTTTATTGTAAACAGTCCATTTTATTGTCTGATCTCTAAAAATCTGGACTGATTAGAGCAAGTGGTGGTCAAATAAACATGTGTAATGTGATAGTTGAGCCCCTCCCTGAACAGTTGAACTCAAACACAACAGGACCTCACTCACCTGGACCGCTGCATTGGAGGGGCCATGCCAGGAGACCATGCATTTATATAAAGTTGGTTCTGAGACTTACAGGGTCAGGCAAAAGAAGGCCCAGGCATTTAATTGAAGTCTGAGCATGTACAAAGTACACCGGGACAGAGCTGAGGTGCATGTGAACCTACTGTGTGCCACTAAATTTCAGGAAGACAACTGCAAAACATAAACAACAATAATAGAGGAAATACAGCTTCTCATGTTTTTTCTTCTTGGCATGTGGCTGTTAATCACAGGAATATGATAAGCTTTGTTTGAGAAAATTGTATGTATCTGTTGTTTTTTTCATCCATTTAACAAAATACATTGGGCTCCAACCTTATGTACCAGACCAACTAAGGAGAATTTTTTTATTTATAAATGCCCAGACTATACCAAACTTTAATGTAGTTGGAAGAGATAGAGCTTGACTGACATTGTTCACCCTCTTTGCCCCTCAGAGTTGGGTTAAGTGTCTTGCCCAAGGACAAAACAGTATGAACTATGGGGAGAGTGGGAATCGAACCTACTACCTCCAAGTTGAAGGACGGCCGCTCTACCACTGAGCCACTGCCGTAATGTGCTTATCACTTCTTGTTGTGCCTAAATGCCTTCTCCAAATCCACACAGCACATGTGGACTGGTTGGGCAAACTCCCTTGACCCCTAGAGCGGAAGACTTTTCTTCTCAAGTTCTCAGGGCGGATCCCTTCCACCTTGTGTGTCTTGCCATCAAGAAGCTCCTTGACTACCTTGGTGACTTCAGCTTGGGTAATGGACAAGTCCACCTCCAAGGCTTCGGCCTCTGCTTCCTGTCGGTGGGACTGAGGAGATCCTCAAAGTATTCCTTCCACGGTTCGACATTATCCACAGTTCAGGGTCAACACCTCCACTGTTAACAGTGTTGGCAAATAACTGCTTTGTCCTCCGGATGGTTTACCAGGCTGACTTAAACTCTTCAGCCACAGATTTTTGGGCCCAACAAGCCAGACTGCAGCCCAGCTGGTTGTGGGGCCAAAGGCTGGAGGAAACTGAGCTCCCTCCCGCACCATCGGATCCAACTCACCGCCAGGTGAGTCTCTTTACCCGAGTGTCCAAAACATTCGGCTGGAGACAAAACAACCACAAAGTTGATCATTGACCTCCTGCCTAGGGTGTCCTGCTGCCACTTGCCCTGATACTTTATACTTGAACATGGCGTTCATTATGGACAAACTGTCCATGTTTTCCTGGCTTAGGTGTTAAGTTTGCGTATATTTTTTGGGTTTGTTGAGTGCAATTACATAGCTGTTCAAATTATGGTATATACAGACTTTTTCCTTTGTAGAAGTGTATATCACGGTTAACATTATATAACGTCTTATTCATTGATTCACATTCATCACATGCAAATTCTGTTCATGTTATCAGTTAGTATTGAGTCAGTGTGATGAGTGTTTGTCACAATAAGTAGGGATTATCAATTTTATTAATGTCATTAATTACCTGTTCATTCATTTGTATCTGTCCAGTTGGAGTCCCCCCTTGACAAAGTATTTTTGCCTGTTCAGGTGTTCCATTTAGTTTTATGAACACCCTGCAATTGGATGTCCAAGTTCTTTGTACTTTTTGTTGCTTCCCTGGCAATGTCAGCATTTTTCTTTGTTAAGCATTCATTTATGTAAACATTTGTCCCTTTGAGTTTTCTTCCCTGCTTGAGAAGTGTGCTTTTTTCTTTCTTGCTTATGAATCTTAGCATTGCTGTAGTTTTGTTTTGCTTGAGTAAACGAGTGGCAGGCATCTACTGTGTGTATATATATATATGTATATATATATATATATATATATATATATATATATATATATATATATATATATATATATATATATATATGTTAGGCTATAACCCTGACCCTTTACTTTTGTGCCCCACTTCAACAAACACAAGGTCTGAACCATTATTTCTGAGCCACCCCTTGGAAGAGAACCGTATAAAGAGAGTACAATATAAATATTTTTCTTTCATGTGTTTGCTCAATATGTTGTGACTGATTTATATACATAGTAGACATAAATTTGTTGGAAGCAGTTTTTTTTCCTGATTACAAACCCAATTCCCAAAATGTTGGGACACTGTTGTGAATAAAAACAGCAATGCAATGATGTGGAAGTTTCAAACTTTAATAATTTATTCAAAATACAACATAGATGACATATTAAATGTCTAAACTGAAAAAATGTATAATTTTAAGGGAAAAATAAGTTAATTCTAAATTTAAATCAACACATCTCAAAAAAGTTGGGACAAGGCTATGTTTATCTCTGTGTGGCCCCTCTTCTTTTTTTAACAGTCTGCAAACATCTGGGGACTGAGGAGACAAGTTGCCCATTCTTGTCTAAAACAGGCTTCTAGTTGCTCAAATGTCTTAGGTCTTCTTTGTTGCATCTTCCTCTTTATGATGGTCCAAATGTTTTCTATGGGTGAAAGATCTGGCCATTTCAGAACCGGATCCTTCTTCTACGCAGCCATGATGTTGTAACTGATGCAGTAGTAAAATGCAAGGTCTTTCCTGAAAGAAACTGGATGGGAGCATATGTTGTTCTAGAACTTGGATATACATTCCAGCATTGATGGTGCCTTTCCAGATGTGTAAGTTGCTCATGCCACACGCTCTCATGCAACTCCATATTATAAGAGATGCAGGCTTCTGAACTGAACGCTCATGACAACTTGGGTTGTTTTTGTCCTCTTTAGTCTGGATGACATAGCGTCCCAGTTTTTCAAAAAGAACTTCAAATTTTGATTTGTCTGACTCCAGAACAGTTTTCCACTTTGCCTTAGTCCATTTTAATTGACACTTGGCTCCTGAGAAAACGCCTGTGCTTCTGGATCATGTTTAGATATGGCTTCTTTTTTGACCTATAGAGTTTTAGCTGGCAAGTTGTTTTTAGTGGATTGTGTTCACTGACAATGTTTTCTAGAAGTATTCCTGAGCCCATGTTGTGATTTCCATTACAGTAGCATTCCTGTATATGATGCAGTGCCGTCTAAGGGCCTGAAGATCACGGGCATCCAGTATGGCTTTCCAGCCTTGACCCTTGCGCACAGAGATTGTTTTGAATCTTCTTTGGATGATATTATGCACTGTAGATAATAACTTCAAACTCTTTGCAATTTTTCTCTGAGAAACTCTTTTCTGATATTGCTCCGCTGTTTTCTGCCACAGCAGTTGGGGAATTGGTGATCCTCTGTCCATCTTGACTCCTTAGAGACACTGCCACTCTGAGAGGCTTTTTTATACCTAAGCATGTTGCCAATTGAGCTAATAATTGCAAATTGGTCCTGCAGCTGTTCCTTAAATGTACATTAAATTTTTTTCAGCATTGTATTGCTACCTGTCCCAACTTTTTTGGAATGTGTAGCTCTCATGAAATTTAAAATAAGCCAATAGCTGGCATTACATTTTAAAATGTCTCACTTTCAACATTTGATATGTTATCTATGTTGTATTCTAAAAAAAATATTGAAATTTGAAAATTCCACATCATTGCATTCTGTTTTTATTCACAATTTGTACAGTGTTCCAACTTTTTGGGAATTGGGTTTTTATTAAATGGTCAAAGAAATTAAGACAAGCAGCTTTGAGCTATAGTGTGTCTCCTGAATGAAGGCATAAATAATGAGAGCTCCATTTAGGCATAACTGTTATTCACTTATAATAATTTTCATTCAGTGTGTTATGAGCCATTAAATAAGTAATCTCCGAATGGTCAGGAACAGGTCATATGGCACACTGACTAATTGAGTTGATAATTAAGAGATACACAGGCAATCAGAAAATCTCCTGTCATTATAGGAGTTCAGGCATTGCAGGCGTGTCACAGTCCATTAGGTCCAGAGGACCTTAATATGAGAGTGATGAACAGGGAGTGTGTGTTTTTATTCACTTCTGTGTGTTTGCACTGAACCAATGGAATAAATGGGACTGCGAACATCTCATGGGATCAGCTCAATTAGCATCTGTTGATTTAATAAATTGTACCAAAGAACACCAGTAATACAGAACATGCAACTTCACTTTCTGACATTAGGGGGCGCTTAATGTAAAGCAGAAATATCCCAGTACACAAGGTGGCGCTGCGCAACTTTACACTTCTGACCCTCGCTTTTCACTCCGAAGAAGAGAGCAAGTATTTGCTTGTCAAAAATCATACAAAGAAAACATGAATATTTCAAGCACCAGTAGCTCCAGCTCCAGTTCCAGCGATGAAGAAATTATTGTTCTGTTGAATAAGGAAAGACGCCGTAAAAGACGCCGATATTGGATACATCCCATAGTTACGAGAAGAATAGAACATGGGGAGTTTTATCGAATGGTGCAAGAGCTGAAAATGTATCATAAGCGTTTTCAGTGGTATTTTAGAATGTCCGTCAGTGAGTTTACTAGATGTGTGTATATATATGTATGTATGTATATATGTGTGTGTGTATATATACATGTGTGTATATATATATATATATATATATATATATATATATATATATATATATATATATATATGTGTGTATATATATATATATATATATATATATATATATATATATATATATATATATATATATATATATATATATATATATATATATATATATATATATATATATATATATATGTGAACTTGATTACACTTATCTGATCTATTGCATCTGATTGTTTCAATATGGCAGCACTCACCACATCAAATTTCATTTCATATATGATATAACATGTTCTATGCTAAAGCCTAGCTTTTTTGCAAAATGTAAAGTATTTGGTTTGTCCCAAACAGCTAAATTTATGTTGTATTTGGGTAAATGTGTATTTTTAATAAACATATTTGCTAGCATTTTCTTTAAAATGTCATTCCCTGCACAATGCTGTGCGCAAAATGGTCATGTTCCTGTAGAATGATAACTGTTGCCTATAAATGTGATGACTCTATTATTAGGCACATAGCTATTTCAAGAATACTTAAGTGCAAATGTATGCAAAATACCAAAATATGTTACATTACTTTAAAATCATTTATGCACAATTTTTTTTTTGGAGAAATTTAACTTTTAATAGTATACAACTTCCTAAAACAATCACAAAGTAAAAAAGGGAGTCACAAAAGGCAGTGTTATTAAGTCACGACTGTAGTGCAAGTATACAATAGTGCAAATTAGTGCATAAATGTAAAAAAAAAAAAAACACACTAAAAAGAAATAAAATGTATAAATCAAACATCTATAAGGGTTGCAAGGAGTTGGAGATCGTCCATAGTTTGTTGGGGTCTGCGGTGTGACCTGATGGTACGGCTGTGGAAAAAAAGAGGCCTGGCCAAACTCAGCATCATTCAACAGTTGATGAATTTTTAATTTCACCGAAGACTGTACGTCAGGGGTCTTTCGTCGTCTTATTTCTTCCCGGAAGTGTAGACGCTACTTGGCGTGTATCTTCTTCGCCGTTGCGTATGTGTGCTCTGCAAGACCATTTTGTGTTTGAGCGCCCCCAAGTTGTGTTTAACTGTAACTTCAGGAGCCTCAGACACGTGAACAAAAGCGGCAATCTCATTGGTCGTATAGTTTTTGACGCTGCGCGTTAAACCAAAAAAACGCACCCGAGACGTTCTTAAAAAACTGACGCTTTTACGCACGGCGTTTTTCACTTCGGTGTGAACGCTCACATTGGCGCCCATTGTTTAGTCGCGAGGCGTTAAACGTCGGCGAATAACGTCGGCGAAATTCGTCCCGGTGTGAACAGGCCTTAATAGTTGTCCGTTTGTTGTTCTATGAGTTGACTCCTGCATCATACAGTGATACATAATGTTTGTATTACTTGTTCTCTTTATGCCACATAAGTGGGTTGAGAATGACATAGACACTAGTGGCAAGGTGGGTAAAGTGTCATGCCCAAGGACACAACAGGAATCGAACTATCAACCTTCCGGTTATACCTTCCTGCCAAGTGCAATAACGCTGAACGTGGCAGCGACTGACCTGAAAGACAAGATCATGGCAAGAATGAATGAAAGGCAACCCCGACGCCAATTACAACGGCTAAGTGAAGTACCATCAGAAAGTTTCCTAGAAGATGTGAATGCAGCATTGAGTGCGATCCCTACCACAACCATCACTGAAACCAATGAGCTGATATACAACTCAGCAGCAGTGATCCTCGAGATGCTTGGCTATAAGAGCAACCATGGGAACCATGAGAAACAATACCCACCGTGGAAACAAAGACTGGAGGCTAAAATCAAGAAGGCACGGAGAGAAGTGAGCCAACTGACAGAGGCCAAGAAAGGTGCAATGAGAAAACAAGTACCCAATAGGTACAACCAGATGCACATACCTGAAGCACTTGACACTGCCAAACAAAGGCTCCAAGCCTTGGCCAGCCGCCTAAAGAGGTACACAAGATAGAATGAAGCCAGAAGAATAAACTGGCTGTTCGCAACTCAACCTGCGAAAGTGTATGCTCAGTGTCAGGGTAATAACAGCAGAGCCGACCCACCAAGGCTGGAAACTGAACAATACTGGAAAAATATATGGGAGAGGGAGGCATCCCACAACAGTGATGCACAGTGGCTGGTGGCTCTGAGAGAGGACCACAGAGACCTCCCTGAACAGAATCCAGTTACCATCACAGAGGCAGACATCCAAGAAAGAGTCTCAGGTATGAAAAACTGGACAGCACCGGGCCCTGACAGGATCCACACCTACTGGCTAAAGAAGTTTACTGCACTCCATGAGCGCCTTGCAGCACAAATGAACCTACTGCTAAGGGATGGGACACACCCTGAATGGCTTACCGAAGGGTGTACAATCCTGATCCTGAAGGATCCCACAAAGGGTACAGTCCCATCCAACTATCGGCCAATAACTTGTCTCTCCGCAACATGGAAGCACATGTCAGGCATCATCGCGGCTAAGATAAGTGGGCACATGGATCAATACATGAGCAAAGCACAGAAGGGCATCGGCAAAGAAACCAGAGGAGCCAAACACCAACTCCTGGTTGACATCTGCTGTAGCCACTCTTCCAGTTTGGGGGACACTGCCATGAGTGCTCCGATGACCACAAGCACCACTGTCGCCTTCACCTTCCAAGTCTTTTCCAGCTCTTCCTTGAGCCCTTGGTATTTCTCTAGTTTCTCATGTTCCTTTTTCCTTATGTTGCAATCACTTGGTATTGCCACATCAACCACAACGGCTTTCCTCTGCTGTTTGTCCACCATCACGATGTCTGGTTGGTTCACCATTACCATTCTGTCAGTCTGAATCTGGAAGTCCCACAGGATCTTGGCTCGGTCATTCTCTACCACCTTTGGAGGTGTTTCCCACTTCAACCTCAGGGTTTCCAGTCCGTACTCCGTGCAGATGTTCCTGTACACTATGCAAGCCACTTGGTCATAGCGTTCGTGGTGTATGCTTTCCCTGGCAGCATCTTACACCCTGCAGTTAAGTGTTGGATTGTCTCAGGGGCCTGTTTGCACAGCCTACACCTTGGGTCTTGTCTAGTGTGGTAGATCTGGGCCATCTTTTGCTCTGCTGCTTAGGGCCTGTTCCTGTGCAGCCATGATGAGTGCCTCTGTGCCATCCTGCAGTCCTGCCTGTTCTAGCCAGCCATTGAGCTGACTTCTTAGGACTTGCCTTACTCGTAGGGGGTATTTGGCAGTTGCTGTGCCTGTGGTATTCCAAGGTACTTGTAACCATCCTCAATGTCTGCTACTGCCATTCGACTACACTTCTCAAGCCCGAATGACATCCCAATGTCAGAGCTGTAGATCCTGGTGAGGTGGATCAGTGAGTCAGTGTCCCGCTCGCTCTTAGCATATAGCTTGATGTCATTCATGTAGAGGAGGTGACTGATGGTGGCCCCATTCCTGAGTTGGTATCCATAGCCAGTCTTGTTGATTATTTGGCTGAGGGGGTTCAGACCTATGCAGAACAGCAGTGGGGACAGAGCATCTCCTTGGTATATGCCACATTTGATGGATACTTGTGCAAGTGGCTTGCCATTGGCCTCAAGGGTGGTTTTCCACAGCTTCATCATGCTCGCAATGAAGTCTCTTAGAGTCCTCTTGATGTTGTACATCTCCAAGCATTCAGTGATCCATGTGTGTGGCATTGAGTCATATGCTTTCTTGTGATCAATCCAGGCAGTGCACAGGTTGGTGTGTCGGGTTCTGCAGTCTGACTGTTTTTTTAACCAGGAGTTGGTGTTTGGCTCCTCTGGTTTCTTTGCCAATGCCCTTCTGTGCTTTGCTTATGTATTGATCCAGATTCCATCACCCCACAAAACGGACACACCACAGAAACAGTGTTATTTACATGATTTACAAAAGAATTTGTGGCAAAGGCGCCAAGCAGTATCTTCAACTGCAGGTCACCATGCTTTTTAGTCAGTGGGGGCTTGTAGAGGACATTCAAGGCCAGTTTGAATTTCTGGTCAAGCCCTAAATGTGTCCTCCAGACCGTGTCTACACGACCAGTTATTTTTTTAAAGTTCAGTTGGGGCATTAGTTTTTAAAAAAATTTCCCAGTTCCTTCCAGGGACACACTCACAGGGGTGAAAACAATAGAACTTGGAGATAGTCCTAGGTCCGGACTCAAATAAATGTCAGGGAAGGGATCTGTGTTGTCAGTGATCAGGGAACCGGCACTGAACTCACTCAGCAGGATCCGGGCCTGTCCTGTCAGCTGATGGTTCCAGTGAGCCAGTAACCGGTACACTGTCCTAGAAGACTTCAGACCCAAGTGACCGGCTAATTCCACATAGTTGTCCAGCTGTGGCCCAGCCCGTTCCAGCAGCTGGCCTAAGGTGTAAATCCCACCAGCACTGAACTGCCCATACAGTGCCGGCCCCGCCCATGCAGGACAGGTGAAGCATCCGTGCAGGAGAGTGAGATGGTATTAGCTTTTCTCCGTTTTTTTAAAGGACACTCCACACAGACAGCAGGCCACGATAGAAAGGTGGCAGTGATGGAGACACAGGTCTGCTGCCGTCTGTCAGGAACAGAGACAGGCCCAGCTCCCCGGCTCGCTGCAGAAAAGAAACAGCCAGCGGTCTCCAAACCAGCACCTCAGGACCTTTGAGGAGCCGCTGAAGAAACTGCAGCCGGAAGGCTGCCCCTCTACTGGCCAAATGGATCAGTCCCTGTTCACCCTCCTCCTTTGGCAGGAAAAGGACTCCCTGTGGTACCCAGTGCAACTTGTCCCATAAAAAGTCCACCTGGAGCCTCTGGATTGTAAATAGGAGATAGGCCGGTTGGTCAAAGCACATTAATTTGTGCCAAAGAACAGAGGAGACCAAATTATTAACTACCAGAACCCGCCCCCTGTAGGACATCTTGGGTAACAACCACCTACACTTATTTAGCTGCCCTTTCACTTTTTCTACAGTGTCATCCCAGTTTTTTTGGACATAGTGGGAGTCACGCAGGAAGACCCCCAAATATTTAAGTCCTGCCTTATTCCATACCAACCCCCCCAGCAGGATGAGTCCTCTCAGACCCTCTCCAACCAGGATGGCTTCACTCTTTCCCCAATTGACTTTGGCACTGGACACCAGCCTAAACTGCTCCACAGCATGGACTAAACAGTCTATATCGGCCTGGGATTCCACAATCGCAATGACATCATCAGCATAAGCAGACATAAGCTGGCGCCCAGAATGTGCACTCCTGTCAGTTGAGTTCTGAGTCTGTGAAGCAGAGGTTCTATGGCCAGGGCGTACAACATCCCTGAGAGAGGGCACCCCAACGTATCTGCCCACAGAGAATTGAGCACTCAGGACTCCATTGATTTTTAGTAAAATCATGATGTCACTGTACAGAGTCCGAATGTGGGCTATAAAGCTAGGGCTGAACCCAAAAGCAGCCATGGTTTCCCACAGGTACCTGTGTTAAACCCTGTCAAAAGCTTTTTCCTGGTCTATTGAAATTAGACCCATGTCAATGCCCAAGGAACCAGAGACCTCCAAAACATCACGAATTACAGTGACATTGTCACTAATAAGCCTGCCAGGCACACAGTAAGTCTGGTCAGTGTGAACTTCGGAGCCCATCACCTCTCCAAGTCGGGAGGCTAAGACTTTGGACAGGATCTTATAGTCCGTACAGAGCAACGGAACTGGCCTCCAGTTCTTAAGCAGGTCACCCTTTTTTGGCAGCAAGGTAACTACAGCCCTCCTGCAGCTCAAAGGGAGGCATCCAATTAGCAGACTGTCTTTAATGACCTCCAATAGATCCTCCCCCAGAATATTTAGTTATTTACATTTTTATTCTGAGAATAAATCCCTTGAGATGAATCATCATTTTCGAGGGGGTTTGTTATAATAATTTTACTTTCCTTTACAGATTAAATGAGCAGACGAAGGAGACTGAGTATGATTTTAGAATGAAGGGTCAGGTTTTATTCCTTGCAAGGAATTAAGCAAAATACATGTCAGACACAGTTACAGGCTGAGGGTTTTGCTCTCGTTCTCCCTCCAAAGTAAACATTACATTGCATTTTATATCAGACAGTTCAGACAGTGTCTTGGACAGTGACAATGGTAACCGCCTCTAGAGACCTACAACCCAGAAGCCAGGTGGTAATATGTCTAGATCTATGTTGAAGGACAGGGCCTGAAAAAATTAACCCACAGTAATAATGAAATAATAATTGGATGGAAATATAGAATGTAAAATTCCCATAACAGGGTTCTCTTTCACTAGGGACATTTTAGAGTTGCCAATTAACCTATACATGCATGTCTTTGGACGGTGGGAGGAAGCCAGAGTACCCGGAGAGGTAACACATGGAGGACATGCAGACTCCTCATAGAAAGACCGGAATTGGCCGAGAATGTTTGAGTTTGTGAGGCAGGAGTGCTAACCACTATGCCACGTGCACCCAATATCCCAGAATGCCTTATAAAAGTCCGCCGGAAGACCATCACTATCAAGGGCTCTACCTGTTTTCAGTTTCCCTACAGCGGTGGCCAGCTCGGTCAACAATACAGGGGCCTCCAGCCTTCTGTTCTGCTCAGCACCAACCTGAAGCAGGCCTTCGTGAAACAACCTGTCCAGGTCAGTGCTGTCACATATTTCAGATGTGTGTAGATTTTGATAGAAACTGGAGGCCAAAACTCCAATCTCGGAAGAGTCCGTAATTAAGCTGCCGCTGTCAGAGCGCAGAGACTGGATGATCTTCTTTTGACCATTTTTCTCCAAACTGAAGAAAAAAATGGGACGGGCCATCCATCTGGGAAAGGTCCATGTGGCGAGACCACAACAGAGCTCCCTGTGCACAGCTGCCTAGCAGGTTGGTCAGAGCAGACCTTTTAGATTTCAGGGATTGTAAACACCCTGGATTTTCTGTAGACTCTGCTAAAGACTGCAGGTCTTCTATTTGTATCTCCAGGTCTTTTACACATTGGACCCTGTCTCTAGTGACACCATGTGAATACTGCTGACACAGCTGTTTAATTTGAACCATCCTAAAATCCCACTACTGCTGAATACATGTGAAATGTGCTTTACAATTTCTGTGTGAAGACCACAACAACTCAAGTGTAGCTTTAAAAACTTAATCATGGATTAGAGCGCAATTAAAATTACCAATAAGAACTGTTCACTTCAGTGTTAAAACCAAACTCTGTACAAGGGAATAGTCCGAAAAGCCCACTGGGCTGGTGTGGCATGTTGTAAACACACTTAACTGGTGTTTCAGGCCGTACACACAGTCGAGGCTGGCCAGAGACAGTTTACTTTCCTTACAATGACTCCATGTGGAGTCATTGTAACAGCACTTGTCCAAAGTCAGAGGGAATACCGCGAGTGTTAAAACCGAAGTGTTAAAACCGAACTCTGTACAAGGGAATAGTCCGAAAAGCCCACTGGGCTGGTGTGGCATGTTGTAAACACACTTAACTGGTGTTTCAGACCGTACACACAGTCGAGGCTGGCCAGAGACAGTTTACTTTCCTTACAATGACTCCATGTGGAGTCATTGTAACAGCACTTGTCCAAAGTCAGAGGGAATACCGTGAGTGTAGTTTAATGTGCTTTACGGAGACATGGATGCACCAGGACATTACCGCTGACAATGCCTCCATCACGGGCTTCCACACAGTGCAAGCTGACCGGCACTTCGCCAGCAGCGGTAAGCATAGAGGGGGCAAACTTGCCGTGCTTGAGAATGAACTGGTGTAACCCTGGTCACGTCACGGTTAAAGAGCGCATCTGTATCAGGACGTGGAACTGTGTGCTGTTTAATTACGTCCAAATTATTTGCCCAGGGAGTTTTCACGTGTTATCTTCGTGGCTGTTCATGTGCTCCCATCTGCCAACCCCAACAGCGTCTGCTCCCCACCATTCACTCCGCAATAGCTCAGATTCAGACCTCTCATCCCAATGCTTTCATTGCCATCTCTGGAGACTTTAATCACGTGAGTTTGGACAAAACTCTCCACTTTCAAACAGTTTGTGGATTGCTCCACCAGAGAGGGAAAAACAATAGACCTGCTTTATGCAAATGTGCATACAGCTCAGTCCCCCTTCCCTCGCTGGGCAGGTCTGATCACATCCTGGTGCACCTTACCACCTTCTACGTGCCTCTAGTGAAATGTCAGCCCCCGAGTAAAAGGACAGTGAGAAGATGGACTGATGAGACACTGGAGACACTACAGAACTGGTTTGAGTTGACAGACTGGTAGGTACACACTGAACCCCACAGAGAGGACATAGATGGGCTTACCTAGTGCATCACCAGCTACATTAACTTCTGTGAGGACCATCAGAACATCAGAATCAGAATCAGAAAAGATTTATTGCCATTGTCGGTGAACAAGATTTACAAACGAGGTACTTTCTTTGGCGATAAGGTGCAACATGAAGGGCATGCATAAAATATAAAATAAAATACAATATAAATAAAATATACAGACTAAAGAAAACTTGAATATATACACACAATTTACAGTTGTAACATTATCCCAGCCAGGACGGTGAACTGTTATCCAAACAACAAGCCATGGTTTACTAAGGACATTAAAATCACACTCAACAAGAAGAAGAAGGCGTTCAGTGCTGGCAACAGGGAGGAGGTGCGAGCTACGCAGAGGGACTTAAAAATGCAGATGAAGCTGGCCAGGAAGAAGCATTGGAGGGAGCTGGAGTGGAAGCTCCAGCAGAACAACATGAGGGAAGTCTGGAGTGGCATGAAGACTATTACTGGATACAAGCCAACCAGTGGTGGAGGCATCAAGGGCAGTGTGGACAAGGCCAATGTGGTTTTTCAACCGTTATGACATTGCGGTCTCACTCCTGTCTCAACAGCAGATCAGCAGCCAGCAGCCACTCCTATCTCTTTTCCTCCTCCCCACAATTATCTGCAAGATGGCCCTGCTCACACCTTGTCCCCAAATCCGTCTGACCCCTCCACACTGACCACCCGCACCACTCCCCCTCCTGATACCTCCACACTGATCACTGGCACCCCTCCCAGTCCTGACACCTCCACACTGACTTTCCCTGCTGAACAGGTGAGGAAACAACTGCAGAGACACAGAGCAGGAAAAGCTGCAGGCCCTGATGGTGTGAGCCCCAGAGTCCTGAAAGCTTGTGCCCCGCAGCTCAGCGAAATTCCAGAGAGTCTCCCTGGTGTGGAAAACGTTGTGCCTCGTTCCGGTCCCAAAGACGCAGTGTCCCAGCGACCCCAAGGACTACAGGCCTGTGGCACTGACCCCCCACACCATGAAGACTCTGGAGCGACTCGTCCTGGAGTAGCTGCGACCCAAGGTGGAGCATCTACAGGACCCACTCCAGTTCGCCTATCAGCACCACCTCGGTGTGGACGACGCCATCATCGACCTGCTCCACAGAGTCTACGCCCACCTGGACAAACCGGCCACCACAGTGGTGCATTTGACACCATCAGGCCAGGGCCACTGGCTGAGAAGCTGGCAGTGATGCAGGTAGATGCCTCCCTGGTTTCCTGGATTGTGGATTACCTTACTGGCAGACCATAGTATGTGCGGCTACAGATCTGTGTGTCTGACACTGTCATCAGCAAAACCGGGGTGTCGCAGGGGACAGTCCTCTCTCCTTTCCTCTTCACCCTCTACACCACAAACTTCAACTACTGCACAGAGTCCTGCCACCTTCAGAAGTTCTCTGACGACTCTGCAGTGGTTGGATGCATCAGCGATGGTGGCGAGAAGGAGTACAGGACTGTTATTAATAACTTTGTCACCTGGAGCGAGAAGAACCCCCTCCTGCTCAACGGGATAAAGACTAAGGAACTGGTAGTGGACCTGAGGAGGACTAAAGCCGCTGTGAAAACTGTTCTGGTGCTGAAGCGAAAACACAGGAAACAGTTCTGGGGCTGAAGCAAAACTCAGGCAGGGAAAAAACAACAGCAAGAGCTCGGACAAAGCTCAGGCAGGAAAAAACGCAGGAACTCTGGGGTTGCGGAGTCTCAGTTAAGGCCAGGTCATTCTGTAACGGCCGAAGGCCCAGGAGCAAAACCCACAGAGTCAGGTATAAAGGTTAACTCAAATCTATTTAAGGATAAAATAACCAAAAGAACATCCAGGAAAAACAAAATAACCAAGGCTAAGGTCCGAGCGTACACAAAATCCAACAAAACCAAAATTACACTGAAAACACAGGCAAGAGATCTTGGGGTAACATATACAAAAACAGACTAGGTATTCTACAGAATTCAGAAGACATAAGGAACAAGGACAAGACTTACGGTTACAGAGACAATGTCCTGGCACTGCGCCACAGGACAAACAGGTATAAGTAGACACAGACAACAAGGTGAAACATATTAGGGCGGAGCAGGTAATCACACAAGAGGGAAAGACACAGGGCAGAAAGTTAATTAAAGACACAGACAGGGTAAATACATTTCAAAATAACAACCGGAACTCAAATACAACTTGACACCAAAATAAGATCCAATAACTAACTACAAAACTACACAAAACATTACATCAGAAATAAACTAAAACACATACCAAAACAGACATCAAAAACATGAATCCTGACAGGATGTTGTCCAAAATCCGGACTATTCTGGACTTTCCCTCCCACCCGCTCCACAAAGTACTGCTCAGCTGCAAGAGCTTGTTTAGCAATAGACTGTTACTGCCACGCTGCTCCACCGAGAGACACAGGAAATCATTCCTGCCAGTCTCCATCAAAATTCTGAACTCCTCTGTAGAGTAACTGTACAATATTCTTCCTGCTGTACAATATTAAGTCCACTTGTAAACTTGTAAACTGTACATCATGTGAATAGGTAATATGTGAATATGTATCATGTGAATATGAAAATATATTGTTTATTGTTTGTTAGGGATATCATAGTTAATAGATTATAGTTAAGTTATATCTACTTTAAAAATAAAGTTCTATTTCTTGCACTGGCCGGTTGCATGTTGTAACAAAAAGAATTTCCCCTTGGGGATAAATAAAAGTAATTCTGATTCTGATGTGTACTGCCTACTGGATGAGTGCAAAGTTCTCCAGATATCGACCAAGTTGTGGTCTTTGATCAGCTGTCTTAGTTTGTTGGAGGAGGCGTGATGGGCCTCAGAATGGTTCCGGTCCAGCTGTGGCTGGACAGTGCAGTTCTAGTCCCAAGCCGCAACCAGGAAGTCCCCATTACTGCAGCTCCTTATGGTGTCATACAGGGCATCCATAACAGTTATACTCTGTGCTTCGCTTATGGGCATGTAGACACATATGAAGACCAGATAAGTGTTTTCAAACTGGGCCCTGACCTTCAACAGGCGACCCGCAATGACCTCCTCCACTTCAGTGGAAACTTGCAGGAAGCTCCTAGAAAAGAGCAGTCCCACTCCTGCACTGCAGCTGGTGTTATGGCTGAGGTGCACCTGTCTAATCCACTCCCTCATCCAGTCACACTCCAGGTCCGGTGTGCTGTATGTCTCCTGTACTAGCACCACATCCAGTTTTTTAACATCTATCAAATGTCTTCACTCGGTCTCTGGACCCATTCAGGTTTAAAGTACCCACTTCAAACTTACACATAAATAATGAGTAAGTGGAGAACCACAAAACAAACAAAACGTGGCTAAATTCCATACTTTTTGACACAAATGAGCACTTTTTTTGCTCTGTCAGGTCATCTTCTCCATTCCCTCCTGAACTCTTCAAAATCACTCTAGCCGCCTCTACAAACAAATTAAGATATGGAAACCATTTTTCAACTTTAACATTCCTAGCTCCTTTGGTCTCTTGCAAAAACATTTTTATTTCACCTGCAGGGTAAGCTGGTTGTGACATTTCTTGAGACATAGGCTCTCCCTCAGACTCTGTAATGATGACGCTCTTCATTTTAGTTACTTTGGAGGCTTTGTCATTGTTTTTGGGGTTTTCTGAGCTTTTCCTTTTTGAGACATTTTCAGGAAGTCCTCCTCACATATTTCTTCATCCTCACAAATCTTCTCAAAAATGGAGCAGGTGCTATTATCACTGGCTGTAGGTTGAGACTGATTTGGGGGATCGGTCAGCTCTGGGACCACCTGTTCTCCACATCTGGCTATGCCATTATTATAACTGTTGCTAACTTCACTGTTCTTTCTGTTATTCAATATTACTTTTGTCAGCCTGTAGAGGGGGGTGGGGGGAGACATGGAGGGCACCTTATTTGGGCTGTGCAAGTCCGCAGTGTGACAGGGTGAGTCTGCGATTGATACTGGTACAGTGCCAACTTACTGTTAGCAAATATTTCATTGCAAAAATTCAAAATTACAATACTACATTGTAAATATTACAACAAAAGCCAGTAAAAGGCTGGATATTTATTGTGAAATATTAAATGGATATATTGTGAAATTCTGGTAATATTTTACAGTGTATGTTTTATATTCACACACCTCCCTTTTTCAGTTTTTGATTGTTATTCTAACCAATCTAATATGAAGAGAATACTCTCTGCTGCTGACTGCTGGTTTTCATTTTAGAGTGTGGGCAGTAGTATGAGCTGGAGGTTGGCGGTGGTCCAGCTGAAGGAGCGCTTAAGTATCTTAAGTATTGATTTAACCGCTGAAGTCGCTGCGGGCTAAAGCTACACTCGGACTGAAAATGCATAGCGGGCTAAAAGTTCAGGCCGCTGCATCTGCGCACATGCTTCACAGCAACAACATTTGACTCTACAGGGTTTGGATGAGTGGCACCTTAAGACTCCATTTACATTGATGCCCCTCTTTATCCTTCTCTGTCAGATTTTGTCAGGTCACAGTAAAGTGGTGCTCACTGTTGATGTCTTTATCACTATCTTATAAACAGTTCTCCAATACTCCTTCCTCTAACCATCCTGCTTATAAAACAATCTCAGTGTGGTTTAAATATACTTATGTCTTCCTTCAGGCACAACAGTAGGAAGTAGTTGTTAACTGTGTATGTTGCTTTTTCCATCCCCCAAAACAATCTTGATGGTACTTATTTACTGTGGCGTGGTTTCAGCTCAGGGCCGTTCTGGATGTTCTGAACCTTTGTGCTTTCTGAATCACAAAGGTTTAGTCAATGTGTCTTTATTGAGGTAGTACGTAAAGTGAGGTGGACTCATCCATCATCCAGGCCTGAAGTCACTGAGGTAGTTGGGAAGCTCCGCGGTGGTTAGGAAGCTCCTCATACGCCTCTGCACCATTGTGTGGCGGTCGGGGACAGTACCTCTGGACTGGCAGACCGGAGTGGTGGTCCCTCTTTTCAAGAAGGTGAACTGGAGGGGGTGTTCCAACTACAGAGGGATCACACTCCTCAGCCTCCCCGAGAAAGTCTATGCCAGGGTACTGAAGAGGAGAATGCAACCTCAGACTCCGAAGGAACAATGTGGTTTTCATCACGGTCGTGAAAAACTGGATCAGCTCTATACCCTCTCCAGGGTGCTGGAGAGTTCATGGGAGTTTGCCCAACCAGTCCACATGTGTTTTGTGGATCTGGAGAAGGCATTTGCCTGTGTCCCTCGTGGCGCCCTGTGAGGGGTGCTCTGGGAGAATGGGGTCCGCGGCCCTTTGCTAAAGGCTGTCCAGTCCCTGTACGACTGGAGCAGGAGTTTGGTTTGCATTGACATAGTAAGTCAGATCTGTTCCCAGTGCATGTTGGACTGTTCATTATTTTTATGGACAGGATTTCTAGGCGCAGCCAGGGGCCGGAGGGAGTCTGGTTTGGGACCACAGGATCTTGTCTCTGCTGGTTGCATATGTTATTTTCCTGTTGGCTCCATCAAGCCAGGACCTTCAGTGTGCACTGGGACGGTTTGCAGCCGAGTGTGAAGCTGCTGGGATGAGGATCAGCACCTCAAGTCTGAGACCATGGTTCTCATTCGGAAAAGGGTGGCTTGTCCCCTTCAGTTTGGTGGAGAGCTCCTGTCTCAAGTGGAGGAGTTCAAGTATCTTGGGGTCTTGTTCATGAGTGAGGGAAGGAAGGAGCGTGAGATTGACAAATCGGTGCAGCTTCTGCAGTGATGCGGTCGATGTACCGGTCTGTTGTAGTGAAGAAGGAGCTGAGCTGTAAAGCAAAGCTCTTGGTTTACCAGTCAATCTACGTTCCTACTCTCACCTATGGTCATGAGCTTTGGGTCATAACCAAAAGAATAAGATCCCGGATACAAGCGGCCGAAATGAGCTTTCTCCGCAGAGTGGCAGGGCGCTCCCTTAGAGCTGGCTCCACATTGAGAGGAGCCAGCTGAAGTGCCTCGGGCATCTGTTTCGGATGCCTCCCTAGGGAGGTGTTGCGGGCATGTGCCACCGGGAGGAGACCTAGGACACGCTGGAAGGACTATGTCTCTATATCCCTCCAAAAGAGCTAGAGGAAGTGTCTTGGTAGATGGAAGTCTGGGCGTCTCTGCTTAGACTGCTGACCCCGCGATCTGGCCCCGCATAAGCGGATGAAAATGGATGGATGGATGACCGTGGAAATTCAAGTCTGAGTCCATGATAACCCCTAGATTTCTAACCTGGTTTTTAGATTTTAGAAAAAGAGAATCGAGGTGACTGCTGACACTTTTTCTTTGTTTCTGTTCCCAAAGATGATTAGATCATTCTTGTCTCTGTTCAGTTGGAGAAAATAATTCTGCATCCACATGTCAATCTGTTCGATGCAGTGAATGAATTGGTCTATTTTCATCTGCTGTGAGTGAAATGTAAATCTGAGTGTCGTCTGCATAATTATGGTAAGATACGCCACAGCTGTGTATTAACTGGCCTAAAGAAAGCATGTATAGATTTAATAATAGAGGTCTCAAGATAGACCCCTGTGGAACCCCACATGTCATGGCCATTTGGTCTGATACACAATTACCAACCGAAACAAAGTACTTCCTGTCTTCAGTTCCAGTGATACCTATCCATTTCGCTAATCTTTGTTACAGGATTTCATGGTCCACAGTATCAAACGCAGCCCTCAAGTCCAACAGAACTAAGACAGAGACTTTGCCCTCGTCACTGTTCAGATGGATGTCATTTGTACTAGAAAAAAATTGCATTGTATCTGAACCTTGTGATATGAAGCTACCAAAGACAGCGACCCAGATGTGGTGGGCTTGTGGCTGAAAGAGCCCAGTCCTCACATTGACTGAGGTTGTCCCAGTGTGTCAGTAGACGTCCAGCTGCCCAGATCTGACTGATACACTTATTATTAGTATTATCCCCCCAAGACATGGTGGGACACCAGTTAAAACCCTTCCCAAAACACTATACTCGCACAGATTATGCTTCCAAGTACCATATACAGAATTTTCGCTGCATGGGCTAATATCTGTAGCAAACTGAATTCTCCTTGATCAGTGAGCAAATATAACAACAGCTGGAAAATTAGGATTTGTGTTGTTTGGCGAGAAAGAGAAAGTGGGTCAGTCTTCTGGACAAACAATTTTATTTCTGGTAATGCATCTATACACTGTACATTCAGTCACTGTTGTATATAAGCAGAGCTATTTTCAAACATAATTTCATAAAGTCCTTTACTTTACAATGGAGGCCATGTGGTTAGAGGGGATGGGGGGAGGTGGTGGTGGGCGTACAAAAAAACACGAAGAGTCAGAAGGCAAACCTCTTTTATACCAAAACATTAATAAATGGCAGAAGCTTTCATGTAGCTCTTATATAAAATAGTCATGGAGCTGTCGCGTTACACTGTTTTAGCAGCAGCACAGGGCTGAAGATTACACGAGGGTCAAGGGGATCATGGAGCGGACGATCAGGGCTCGAACGATCAGGTAGCAGACGATCAGCGAGCGGACAATCAGTGCAGGGGACCCGGGTGGGAGCCCCTGCAGCAACTGGTACAAATGCATATGAAATGGTGAAAAAGTCATCAGATAAAAAGACTCCACAGATGAAGCCAACTGGGGTCTTACTGCATCAAATCTTTCAAACACAACTTAAAAAAAATAAAAATAATAAAAAGACAGCTATATCATAGTAAGAAAACTTCTGAAAAAGTAAACACCATGTACATATATTTTACAAGATCAGAATTGAAAAAATATTTACAAGTGTAATTCTTCACACTGGCTAGTATTTGTCTATTAATATGGACTGTTATTGCTGCTTTATTGTCCACACTTTAGTAAAAGGATTTAGAAAACACGATTTTCTCCCTTCTTCATTTGTAGAAAAACATAAGTAAAGTAAACTACACCTATTTTTTCAAAGTGTATAAACAACTAAAAAAGGTACCAATTTTAAAGTTTGTAGATTAAGACCAGTCAAATGGATCCAACACTCAAATCTTTTACACAAGCCAAAGGAGCAGCTAACTGAAGCTTTAGGATCTGAACAGACATCTTTCAAATGAACAAAAAAAGCACTCATTCAAACTCTTCTTCTGGAAACCTTTGGGCCACTTCAGGCACTTGAGGTTGTCCAACATATTCCATTGTTTTCAGAAGCTTTTTGATTGTTGATTATTTAAGTATATATTCATATTGCATTACACAATAAACCCCTACATGAACAGTATCAATGCCCAATAATTGACAATATAAGTGTATGGAAAAACCTTAGTAAAAATCTCATGCATGAAGAAAATATGCAATTTAACATTTTTTGGCAGGAAATAAAAAATAAAAACTGAAAACAACATCAAAGTAAAAAGATAAGCATGTACATTCTGATTGCATTGTACCCACTGTGTGCTGGAGCATCACAAGAGTTTGCCAAGTTTCCACCAAGCAGTACAGGACTTTTGAGGAAGTGTATTGCCCAAGGACATAACGACAGTAAGAACTGTGGGATGTTATGGGATGTTTTTAGTGGGTACCGAACCGCCCACCCGCCGGTCGAAGGACGGCTGCTCTACCACTGAGCTACTGACGCCCTTTAAATAAAAACTTTTCGGTTCAACCAGACCTAAGCTCCACTCTGAGCTCTTGTCCATTGGAACCAAGGCAGTGGAGCTGATACAAAAATGTACAGCAAATTAAGAAGCTTGATTAAATGAATTATTTATTTTTTATTCTATTTAACCAGGAACCAGTCCCACTGAGATTACAAATCTCTTTTGCAGGGGAGTCCTGGCCCCATGTGTGTTTGGGGGGACTGTTGTACAAGTTTTTGATGGTAGGGGAAACCAGAGACAAAACCTACGCAGACACAGGGAGAACATGCAAACTCCAAACAGAAAGGCCCTGCCCTTGATGGGATTCGGACCCAGGCATGCTAACCACTTTGCCACTGTGCCACCGTAAGACTTGATGTGTAAGACTGAGTCCCTTTCTGGTGTCTGGTGCAGCTTTAGCTTTTTCTGTTGTTTTCTGGTCTTCAGAAAGCTAAAAAAATAACAGAAAAGATTCTCTCTAAATAATGTTGCTATCTGAACTGTACCAGAGCACTCGGTGGAAGCAGGGCCTTTTCTTCCTTTAAATTACAGAGGCGATGCACACTGCCTCGACAGGAAGAGCATTTTCTTTCAATTTATTTACAAGACTTTAAAAGAACAGGTTTCTTGAGATAATCAAAGCTTACAGGATCTGTGTGAGTAAGATGATAATGACAATAGAAGGATTACAACAGTATTTTGTTATGAACAAATTAATGAAAGTGCAATTCATTATTGTGAATTAAAAAACATATATTTACATACTTTAATTTAGTTCAAACATGGTTTTAGCCAGTGACAGCCAATGCAGTTTTAGCATTGTGACAACTGTGGGAATAACCGCTGCTGTCTCATGTACCGAGCCAAGAGGACCTCACACTCTGGTTGAGTTATCTTCTCAAGATAAGGTTTTCTGCCCACAAACATCTGGGAAAGTGTGACAGACCCGGTCCGAACCAGAACGGCTCCTCACAACAAGTGCTTTGAAAAAGACCCCTATGACAAACATGATTTCCAATCCAACAAGATCCATGGCTTTAGAAATCTGGGTCCAATAGAGTACAGATGGCAGCCGAGTGTTTCCTGTCATGGCTCCACTCCAACCAGGAGAATCAGAGTCTTTAATTCTGTTCAGGTTTTGTTCATCCTCACAAATCCATTATTTTATTCCCTCCAATTACATAGTTTTTTTTTTTTCTTTACATGTTGCTATGCATCTTTAAATAGCTTATAATATCTTCATATTCTCCATTATCAAGGTGAAGGATTGGTGTGGAGATTTTTGTGAATTATGTTTGATCATGAGAACACCTCTAGGACAAACGAGAACCATCAGTTATGTTTTGTGTCATTCATGCCTCCCAGTTGTGGGAACACCACATTCTCTGATGGAGGGCTCTGACCTGCCATGCGCAGGAGTGTTCTGAGGGTGGTGTTGGGCAGGTGGTGGTGTGGAGTGCAGGTTGAGTGGATGAAAAGTGTGGGGAATGCTCTTCTGCGTTAGTTGGCCGCTGTCATGTCTTTAAAGGCGGGCTCCTTGCCACCGTTGGATGTATGCCAGAGTTGCTGCTGGAGCTCCTTGACCACTCTCTCCAGGTGCTCCCGGGCCTCCCTTTCATGCAGCAGGTCAGCGCGAAGCTGCTCTCGGTCTGCCTCGGCGTGCTGCAGTTTCATCTGGAGGTCCTCGATCTGCACAAACAGGGAAGACTTTAAACAACTGAGCAAATCTGACAAGGCATTACTGTAGTGTGCATTAATCAGAACTAAGGCAGATACAATGTGGTTTTCTGGTGCAGCAGCTAGCATTTACAATATGTATTTATAGTACAGTAGAAATCACTCTTTAGAAGTTGATATCAAAGTTGATGTCATATTCCACTTTGGATTGGAATTTAATCTAGTTTATTCTGGCAAGGCACCTCTGCCAAGCCTATATTTAATTAAATAATAAAAATTCATATGTTGCATTGAGCTATTTGCACAGAATAATCAATTTAAATTATTATAGAGATTAGTAGATATAATAGTGTTACACAGTCTTTCTGGACTGACCACTATTTGTGGTTTGACACATCTAATAGTTCAGATATTCAACTATTAACAGTGAGATGAGACCCTGTGGTCTCCAAACCAGACTCCCTCCGGCCCCTGGCTGTGCCTAGAAATCCTGTCCATAAAGATAATGAACAGGACCGGTGACAAAGGGCAGCCAGTACAACATGCACTGGGAACAGGTCTAACTTACTGCCGGCAATGCGAACCAAGCTCCTGCTCCGGTTGTACAAGGACCGGATAGCCCTTAGCAAAGGGCCTCGGACCCCATACTCCCAGAGCACCCCCCACAGGGCGCCACGAGGGAAACAGTCGAATGCCTTCTCCAGATCCATAAAACACATGTGGACTGGTTGGGAAACTCCCATAAACCCTCCAGCAGCCTGGAGAGGGTATAGAGCTGGTCCAGTGTTCCACGACCGGGACGAAAACCGCATTGTTCCGCATTGCCGCATTCTCCTATCCAGTACCCTGGCATAGACTTTCCCGGGGAGGCTGAGGAGTGTGATCCCTCTGTAATTGGAACACACCCTCCGATCCCCCTTCTTGAAAAGAGGGACCACCACCCCGGTCTGCAAGTCCAGATGTACTGTCCCCGATCGCCACGCGATGTTGTAGAGGCGTGTCAACCAAGACAGCCCTACAACATCCAGAGACTTGAGGTACTCAGGGCGTATCTCATCCACCCCCGGTGCCTTGCCACCGAGGAACTATCTCAGTGACTACGGCTCGGGTGATGGGCGAGTCCACCTCCAAGCCCTCGGCCTCTGCTTCCTCAGTGGAAGACCTGTTGGTGGGGTTAAGGAGATCCTCGAAGTATTCCTTCCACCGTCCAACAATATCCCCAGTTAAAGTCAGCAGATTCCCACCTCCACTGTAAACAGTGTTGGCAGGCACTGCTTCCCCCTCCTGAGGCGCCGGATAGTTTGCCAGAATTTCTTCGAGGCCGACCGATAGTCTTTTTCCATGGCCTCACCGACCTCCTCCCAGACCCGGGTTTTAGCCTTCACGATCACCCGGGCTGCAGTCTGCTTGGCCTGCCGGTACCTATCAGCTGCCTCAGGAGTCCCACGAGCCAACCAGGCTCGGTAGGTCTCCTTCTTCTGCTTTTTGCAGATGATGTTGTCCTGTTGGCTCCATCAAGCCAGGACCTTCAGTGTGCACTGGGACGGTTTGCAGCCGAGTGTAAAGCGGCTGGGATGACGATCAGCACCTCCAAGTCTGAGACCATGGTTCTCAGTTGGAAAAGGGTGGCTTGTCCCCTTCAGGTTGGTGGAGAGCTCCTGCCTCAAGTGGAGGAGTTCAAGTATCTTGGGGTCTTGTTCACGAGTGAGGGAAGGAGGGAAGTGAGATTGACAGACAGATCGGTGCAGCTTCTGCAGTGATGCGGTCGATGTACCGGTCTGTCGTGGTGAATAAGGAGCAGAGCTGTAAGGCAAAGCTCTCAGTTTACCAGTCAATCTACGTTCCTACTCTCACCTATGGTCATGAGCTTTGGGTCATGACCGAAAGAACAAGATCCCGGATACAAGCAGCCGAAATGAGCTTTCTCCGCAGGGTGGCAGGGCGCTCCCTTAGAGATAAGGTGAGGAGCTTGGTCACTTTGGAGGGGTTCAAAGTAGAGCCGCTACTCCTCCACATCGAGAGGAGCCAGCTGAGGTAGCTCGGCCATCTGTTTCGGGCATGTCCCACCGGGACACCCCGAGGAAGACCTAGAACACGCTGGAGGGAATATGTCTCTCAGCTGGCCTGGGAAGTGTTTGGGGAGCGGGAAGTCTGGGCGTCTCTGCTTAGACTGCTGCCCCTGCAACCTGGCCCCGGATAAAGGCTGATTTATGCTTCTGCGTAGGGTGCGCGTCGAAGCTACGGCGTAGCATACGCAGTGACGTGTACCCTACGCCGTACCCTACGCCGTAGCCTGACGCGCACCTCCTCCAAAATGTAACTACGCGTCGCGACGACGCGGACCGTAAGATCTGTGATTGGTCGGCTTGGTAGTATCACGTTTCCTCCTACGCATTTCCGCAATGGTCTTCTGCTCTCTGGACCGCCCGCCATTTTTAAATTCCGAAATTCAGTGAAGAGCCAACATGGAAATGGACTAAGTTACCGAGCGATAAATTGAAGAAGTGAGGAAATACAGCCTTCTCCAACGTGGGTTTAGATGTAGCGGAGTGCATGAAGAGATGGAAGAACTCTCGAGACAAGTACGTTCGTCTCCGTAAAAAACTTGCCTCAAGGAGCGGGGATCCAGGAGGAAAAACAATCCCAGCGTTTTATATATTCCTATCTTGGCTGGCACCTCATGTCAAACATCGGCTTACGGAGTCAAACTTTGACGATAAGGTAAATAATGCACGTCCTTTTATGAACCTCTATTGTGTTTCGGTTAGCTAACTTAACTAGCAATGCTACCACATGGGTATTTTTTTTGCAAAAATAATATACCTGTGAGTCCAAAAGCATGTGTAATAGGTTGTAATTATATGTAATGGGTTGTATTTATGTAATATAATAGATTGTAATTTTATTTGGCTTACAGAAAATACAAATGCAACAATTTAGCATTTGCAATGTATGAATATGCAGTGATTATAGCTCTATCTATCTATGATTTACCAATGAATGCATCATCTTTTATGTATAACTTATACTATTTGCTATTTTTTTCATATTCACAGGATGGGACTGATACCAGCTCAAACTCCACTGGTTTATCGGATGTGAGACCTCCAGCCATCAGCGATGATGACCGATTACCAAGTGGTAGAGTAGAGCCCCCATCACCAGCCTTCTCTTCTGTCCCGCAGCCATCTCTTCTGTCCCCGCAGCCATCTCTTCTGTCCCAGCAGCCGTCTCTTCTGTCCCCGCAGTCATCTCTTCTGTCCCCGCAGCCATCTCTTCTGTCCCAGCAGTCATCTCTTCTGTCCCAGCAGCCATCTCTTCTGTCCATGCAGTCATCTCTTCTGTCCCAGCAGCCATCTCTTCTGTCCCCGCAGCCATCTCTTCTGTCCCACAGCAATCTCTTATGTCCATGCAGTCATCTCTTCCGTCCCCCAGTCCAAGTATGGCACAAAAAAGAAAGAGAAAAGAAAAAGATGACTGGGTCCAAGTGCAGGTTGCTCGGTTGGAGGAACGGCGGGTGGAGCTCAACAGAGACTGTGTCAAGGCAATGATGAGAGCGACAGGTTTGGACAAACTGTTGCAGATATGCTGCGGAGGACCACAGAGTGCAGGCAATGCATATGGAAATGCACTGTATCTGCAGTTTGCACTTTAGATTTTTTAGTTATTTTTTTGTATATAGTTTGCACTTCAGCTTTTTTATTTATTGTCTGTTCACACCAATACATGCAGGTTATACTGTAGTTTGAATCATTTGTGAAGTTTCTCTTTTACATCTATTTTTGATAATAATTGTAGATCATTGCACATTAATACATTGCACTGTCATGCCCATATTTGTATATGGTTTACACTTTTTATTAAAAAAAATACTGCTGTTTCAAAAAATGTGTGAAGGTTATTGTAAATAAACATTAACTAATAGTTGCACATGTGTCTGTGTTTGCTCTTTTGCATCTGTTTTTAATTTACAATTTAAGACCATTGCACCTGTTTTTTTTACTATCTTTTGCATCAAACAATTTGTGTATATAGTTTGAACCAATTATGTTTGTTCCTGCTGTATGTATATTTTATGGTTAAGGTTACAGTACATTAAGATCTTAAAGTTAATTTATTTGTATAGTTTGCTCTTTTGCATCTATTTAATGTAAACAATTATAGACCATTGCACCTTTACATGGTGCATTATCTTATACATAGTTCCACCATTTGTATGTATAGTACAAACTTAAAAAAAATAAAATATCCTCATGTCATTTATTGGTGCATTATATTTTACACCAATACAAGTTACACACCAGGTTGACCACGACACACAATGTTGTTTTGCCTTGGCACAATTCCGTGGGGTGAAAAAAATATATTAAAAAAAAAAAACAATTCCGTGGGGTGACTGAAATGTCGTTTCAAACACAGTGGAACCCGCTCGCGTCAACTAGCGTTTCGGTGGTGTACTGCAGAGCAAAACAGACATACGCAGAGGTATAAATGCTCACGACGGCGTCACCTACGTGCGTAGCCTACGGCGTACACTACGGCGTACCCCCTACGCAGAAGCATAAATCAGCCTTAAGCGGTAGAAGATGGATATATGGATGGATGGATGGAACTATTAACAGTGTACTATGTACTAATAGAGAGGGCTGGTGTTAGTTTGGAGACTCTAGTTGAGGTAGTGGAGCAACGGACACACAACAGAATGGATGCTATACTCAATAACATGGACCATACCCTAAATTAAGCTTTTGAACAACAAAGAGCAGCCAGTGGACGTCTTGTTGGATGAAGCCATTTATGGCTGTGTTTAAACTTTTTAGATCATAATGACAACAGAAACTACCCAAATGACCCTCTCACTCAATCAAAAGTTTACATACCCTAAACATGGAAGTTGATTGCTGATGTTTTGGGATATGTGAGCTTGTTATCAGAAAATACTGGAGAAAAAGTTGCACTCATCAGCCTGGCTGCTGCACATGGGACGTAGTTGGATGTTCTACCATAACAACAATCCAAAGCACGAGGCCAAGTCGACCTGTCATTGGCCACAGCAGCATAAAGTGAAGGTTCTGGACTGGCCATCTCAATATCCTGACCTCAATATCATTGAGCCACTCTGGGGAGATCTCAAACCTGCAGTTCATGCAAGACAGCCCAAGAATTTACCAAAACTGGAGGCGTTTTGCCAAAAAGAATGGGCAGATTTACCATCTGAGAAAATAAAGAGCCTCATTCACAACTACCACAAAAGACTTCAGGCTGTCATTGATGTTAAAGATGGCAATACACAATATTAAGAACTGGGCCAATATACTTTTGATCAGGGTTAAACACAATTGTTTGACAATAAATGGATTCACCCACCTCTAACTATGAGTGAAAAAAAGTTTTTGTGTTATCAATCATATTCTTTGGAAAAAGCCCATATTCTGCCAGGGTACAACTGAATCATCTGCCAAAGATTTTTACAAAAAGATACAGCAAAGTACAAAAACACCTTTTCAGATCTGCTGCAGGAGTGAGGCAGCAGTGAGTCAACACACAACTGCTCAGTCTGTGCAGTCTCAAACGGAGCAGAGCCAGCTCTGTTTTGACTAATCTGCATTCCCATAATGCCTGAGGGAAGTCCATGTCTATTCCTGTTTCCTCCAGAGGCAGACTTCAACCACTCTGCACCCAGGGTTACACCCTGACATTTTTCATGACCTGCACACACATAAATCTAAACACTTACCCTACGTCTTCTTATATAATAATTTGTTTCCACACATACCTCTTCATAATGTGCACAGCATCTGAGGGATTTCTCAACCGTTTTGATACAAACTTGTATCCAAAAAAGTTTGAATAAAATTGTGAATAAAAAAGGAATGCAATAATTTACAAATCTCATAAATTAGATTTTTATTCACAATAGAATATACATAACATATCAAATGTTAAAAGTGAGACATTTTGAAATGTCATGCCAAATATTGGCTCATTTTGGATTTCATGAGAGCTACATATTCCAAGAAAGTTGGGAGAGGTAGGAAAAAGAGAAAATAAAATGTACATATAAGAAACAGCTGGAGGACCAATTTGCAACTTATTAGGTCAACCGGCAATACGCTTGGGTATAAAAAGAACCTTTTAGAGTGGCATTGTCTCTCAGAAGTCAAGAAAGGAGTTTCTCAGAAAAAAATGTAAAGAGTTTGAAGTTATCATCATCTACAGTGCATAATATCATCCAAAGAATGAATCTGGAACATTCTCTGTGTGTAAGGGTCAAGGCCGGAAAACCATACTGGATGCCCCTGAACTTCAGGCACTTAGACGGCACCGCATCATAAACAGGAATGCTACTGTAATGGAAATCACAACATGGGCTCAGGAATACTCCCATAAACATTGTCTGTTAACACAATCCACCGTGCCATTCGCCATTGCCAACTAAAAGTCTATAGGTCAAAAAAGAAGCCATATCTAAATATGATCCAGAAGTGTAGGTGTTTTCTCAGGAGCCAAGTGTCATTTAAAATTGACTGTGGCAAAGTGGAAAACTGTTCTGTGGTCAGACAAATCAAAATTTGAAGTTCTTTTTGGAAAACTGGGATGCCATGTAATACTGTGTTGCCACCTTTAACATCAATGACAGCTTGAAAACTTTTGTGGGAGTTGTAGATGAGGCTCTTTATTTTCTCAGATGGTAAATCTGCCCATTCTTTTTGGCAAAAAGCCTCAAGTTTTGGTAAATTCTTGGGCTGTCTTGCATGAACTGCACGTTTGAGATCTCCCCAGAGTGGTGCAATGATATTGAGGTCAGGAAATTGAGATTTCCAGTCCAGAACCTTCACTTTATGCTGCTGTAGCCAATAACAGTTCGACTTGGCCTCTGATTTATATAAATTAATTATATCTTGTCATAATTACATTAAATTAAATACATTTAAATTTATTAAATTTGCGGACAATACCACTATACTGTATTCAGGCACCTACAACTAATGGTAATTGAGAATACAAGAGAGCTCAAACATTCTTGGCCGACTCTGGTCTTTCTGTGAGGAGTCTGCATGTCCTCCACGTGTTACTGTGGGTTCTCTCCGGGTACTCCAGCTTCCTCCCACCGTCCAAAAACATGCATGTACAGGTTAATTGGCAACTCTAAAGTGTCCCTAGTTTGAGAATGAATGGTTGTCTGTCAGTGTTTGTCTCTATATGTCAGCCCTGCGACTAACTGGCCAGGGTGTACCCCGCCTCTGGCTCAAAGCTGCTCCAGTCACCCGCGACCACTAACAGGACAAAGCGGTAGAAAATAAATGAATAAATAAAACAAAAATCATGATTTTTGAAAATGTAGAAAAAACAATTAGATACACTAATTGATAAAGTAACAACAGAAAGAGTTAAAGTACATACAATTTTGAGTGTAATCCTCAGTCACAATGTTTGTTGGTGTTATAGTAAGTGTTGTTTGCTCCTAGTCCTATGTCATGTCCTTCATGCTAATCCAAACATGAACATAGACAAAACTAGACGGACTAAATCGTGCACCTGGGAACTTTTAACTGGTGGGGGGCAATTGTAAATGTACAAAATAATGGGACTAAGAGGTAGACAAATCTGTAGAAAATAAAAGAACAAATAATGATTAAAAAAATCATTAAAATAATTTTATAAAATAGTTAAATAATGATAACTAATTAATGATAATAGTAATATTTTTTTTTTTGTTTTGTGAATGGAACTTTTAATTGTTTTGTATTTTATGTTTTGCTGTTTTGTTATGCACAATAATTTAAATATTAAAAGAGTTAGGGGAAAAAGTCTCAACTTCAGCCTAAACCATTTTGGTCAATGTTGTATATTTAATGAAAGCATTCTGTTCTTTTGTTTATTTTATGAACAAAAAAACTAAACTAACCTGAGCAGAGTACTAACCAGAGCCATGTAGTAACCTGAGCAGAGTATTAACCTGAGCAGAAAACAAACCTGAGCCGTGTACTTACTTGAGCAGTGTACTAACCTGAGCCGTGTACTAACCTGAGCCGTGTACTAACCTGAGCAGAGTACTAACTTGAGCAGAGTACTAACCTGAGCAAAGTACTAACCTGAGCCGTGTACAAACCTGAGGAGATTACTAACCTGAGCAGAGTTCTAACCTGAGGAGAGAACTAACCTGAGCAATGTACTAACCTGAGCAGAGTACTAACCTGAGGAGAGAACTAACCTGAGCAAAGTACTAACCTGAGCCTTATACTAACCTGAGGAGATTATTAACCTGAGCAAAGTACTAACCTGAGCCGTATACTAACCTGAGCAGAGTACTAACCTGAGCATATTACAAGCCTGAGCAGAGTACTAACCTGAGCAGAGAACTAACCTGAGCTATGTACTAACTTGAGCAGAGTACTAACCTGAGCAAAGTAATAACCTAAGCCATGTACTAACCTGAGCAGAGTACTAACCTGAGCCGTGTAGTCCCTGCGCAGAGTACTAACCTGAGCCGTGTACTAACTTGAGCAGAATACTAACCTGAGCAGAGAACTAATCTGAACTGTGTACTAACGTGAGCCATGTAGTAACCTGAGCAGAGTACTAACCTGACCCGTGTACTAACCTGAGCAGAATACAAACCTGAGCAGAGTACTAACCTGAGCTGTGTATTAACCTAAGCAGAATACAAACCTGAGGAGATTACTAACCTGAGCAGAGTACTAACCTGAGCCATGTAGTAACCTGAGCAGAGTATTAACCTGAGCAGAAAACAAACCTGAGCCGTGTACTTACTTGAGCAGTGTACTAACCCGAGCAGAGTACTAATCTGAGTCGTGTACTAACCTGAGCAGATTACTAACCTGAGAAGTGTACTAAGCTAAGCAGAGAACTAATCTGAGCCGTGTACTAACTTGAGCAGAGTACTAACCTGAACAGAGTACTAACCTGAGCCGTGTACTAACTTGAGCAAAGTACTAACCTGAGCCGTGTACAAACCTGAGGAGATTACTAACCTGAGCAGAGTACTAATCTGAGCCGTGTACAGATTACTAACCTGAGAAGTGTACTAAGCTAAGCAGAGAACTAATCTGAGCCGTGTACTAACTTGAGCAGAGTACTAACCTGAGCAAAGTACTAACCTGAGCCGTGTACAAACCTGAGATTACTAACCTGAGCAGAGTACTAACCTGAGCCATGTACAAACCTGAGCAGAGTACTAACCTGAGCAGAGAACTAACCTGAGCAAAGTACTAACCTGAGCCGTATACTAACCTGAGGAGATTATTAACCTGAGCAAAGTACTAACCTGAGCCATATACTAACCTGAGCAGAGTACTAACCTGAGCATATTACTAGCCTGAGCAGAGTACTAACCTGAGCAAAGTACTAACCTAAGCCGTGTACTAACCTGAGCAGAGTACTAACCTGAGCCGTGTAGTAACCTGCGCAGAGTACTAACCTGAGCAAAGTACTAACCTAAGCCGAGTACTAACCTGAGCAGAGTACTAACCTGAGCTGTGTACTAACCTGAGCCGTGTACAAACCTGAGCAAAGTACTAACCTGAGATGTGTACTAACCTGAGCAGAGTACTAACCTGAGCAGAGTACTAACCTGAGCAGAGAAATAATCTAAGCCACGTACTAACTTGAGCAGATACTAACCTGAGCAGAGTACTAACCTGAGCCGTGTACTAACCTGAGCATATTACTAGCCTGAGCAGAGTACTAACCTGAGCAGAGAACTAACCAGAGCTATGTACTAACCTGAGCAAAGTACTAACCTAAGCCGTGTACTAACCTGAGGAGATTATTAACCTGAGCAAAGTACTAACCTGAGCAAAGTACTAACCTGAGCCGTATACTACCCTGAGCAGTGTACTAACCTGAGCCGTCTACTAACCTGAGCAGAGTACTAACCTGAGCCATATAGTAACCTGAGCAGAGTACTAACCTGAGCCGAGTACTAACCTGAGCAGAGTACTAACATGAGCCGAGTACTACCTGATCAGAGTACTAACCTGAGCTGAGTACTTGGCACGCAGACGCCCGGCCTCACAGCCCTTGTCACAGACCCGCAGCTGTCGGGCCTGCTCTAGCTCTCTCTTCAGACGAATGCGGGACTCATTGGCTTCTTTCATTTTCTTCTCGCTCTCGGCTCGCAGGCGTTCAATCTCTTTTCTCAAGTTGCGCTTGGCCTCTGTTGCCTCTCGCAGCTTCTCTTTTTTGGCCACTCGCAGAAACTCCAACTCCTGCACAAAAAACAAGCACTATAATATATAACTATAATATTATTATTATTATTATTATTATTATTATTATTATTATTATTATTATTATTATTATTATTATAAATTATGCATTTGATTCATATTGTGCTTTTTTTCCTTCATAATGTGAGTCAAAGCGCTCACATTATTCATTCACTCCACAAACAGTGGTGGTTGTTGCCTAAGGACACAACAACATGATAAACTGGGGAAAAGTGGGAATTGAATTCAGAAAAAAGGGAACCAAAAATTGCAGATTTTCTTATAAAAGCAACACAAATTATTTACTGATTAGAGGAACATTGTTGTCATGGCCCTTATGTTGTGGCCCTAAGGAGCAGAAAATACGTCTAACACATGGAAAAGTTGACACTGGGCTACAGTGGGCTTGAGTGTCAATGTCATGTTTACACTGAGCATAGTCAGGGTTAGGTCAGTGAGTAGGCCGGCTGCAGTCAGGTTTCCTTCCTGTGTGTGTGTGCAAGCTCTGTGGAAACATTCCCAGAGACTTCTCCTGGGATCGCATGGGATGTCTGTCATCAAGCTTTGTTGCTTCTTTTACAAAGAGTGAAAACAAACAATCATGTATCACACCCTGGAATCTCTCTTCACGGGCTTTACATAAGACCGGCATTAGTCCTCCTAGGGCCAGCCAAGTTCTGGACAAACATATGTAAGGTTTAAGCCTTGCAAACATTTTGAACTAGTTTATTTGCTGTGTTTCATTTTGTTTCTCCAAGCTGCTCCAGTGAAAAGTGAAAGTGGACGGCTGACACCATAGCTACACCCACGCAAACTCCTTTGTTTGCATTTTCTTGTTCTCAGTCCAAGACCACAATAAAAATGCAAGTTAGGCCTTTTCCTTCACGCCAACATCCGCTTTCTTTGTTATCACCTGCCAACTTACCTGGAGCTTTATGGACAGTCAGAACAGCTCCGACAAAACTTTGTGAGGGATGTGCACAGTGTCTGTGACAATTCAAAACACTGATGAAGTTGAGTGTATTCCTACGAAAGTCTACACTCTACCTCCACATTAACAGTGAAATGTACTCACAAATCCAATGAACTTGTATGTTTTTGTCTATGTTAAACAGTGAAAAGTAAAATAACACTTTTTGGTGACTTTGCATTGCAAGTGTTCATGGCATTTCTGGTAGCCCTCCAGTATTAAAGAGTTAAATACATATGAGCAGAGTGGCGCTATTACTTCTTGTCATGTAATGACTGTGGGGTTCATAGCGCCCTACTGGCCTGACAGACATGCTACAGCATACTCAACAGTGGAGTGTATTTGTGTGAATGCAGATTAGCTTGTTGTTTGATGTTGTGTTAATGGACCCTGAAATGTAGAGCATGTGGATTTTATGCGTGTTACCTGCTGGAGATTGCGTTTGGCCTGCAGTGCAGAGCCCAGCTTCTCCTCCTGCTTCACTCTCATCTTGACGATCTCATGCAGGAACTTCTCCTTGGCTTCATTCGAGTCCAGTCCACTGTCCAGAGCCTGCCTCAGGCTTTCCAGCTCGGACTCCATGCCCAACTCTGAGGGGGGCGTGGGGTTGGTGGTGGGTAGGACGGGGAGACTGCCACTCTCAGGCACTGGGACAGGACCAACGGGGCCCAGGGGCCCGGGAGAACTAAGGTTCTTGGCCGAGCTGCTGGACGAGGTGAAGGACGGAGAGGACAGGGAGGACAGGGACGAGGTGACTGTGAAGGACACAGGAAAATACACATGAGGAAAGGAAATTCATTTTGATTAACTCTTGAGCAATATGCTCAATCAGTTTAATTATTGTTATTGAAGATGTATATACATTATATTTTGCATTCAAGAGAAACAAAATAAAAAAGAATTACAATTTTTGGCAAAAATACAGAAAAGTGTGTGTGACCATGAGTCTGGATCTGATAAAGACACTTTGAACACAACTTTAGGTAAATTGGCATATTAACAACTGCATTAATGTATGGTTGGGCTAATGCATTTATGCATTAAGTGTTGTAGTTACTAGGTGGTACAATAGTGTTATTTTTTTATTTGGTGACTGTAATTTCTTTGCATTACAAACAGATATTGAGATATTTAAGAAAAATACATTTTTATTTTGAATACCATCACCTGTTACAAGTAATAACAGTAGTGACTTTAAGATGCTGCATTATTGTTTGTACTGTTTATTAATTTCCATGTACACCAATTATTAGACATTAGAGTGACCAATAACACCCTAGTGACCAGGCATTGATTAGTAATGTTAATATTACACCTTTCTTAGATAAAAGCACACAAACATAAATACAGTTTCCTATTTTTTTTTTTTTTTTTTTTTTTATTATTATTTTTTACACAAAGGACCTCCTGAATACAGCACAAGCTTAGAGGGAAACATATTTATAGGACCACACAAAATTATTGTATGATATTATTGTATGATACTGTTTTATGTATATCGTGAGACCTGTGGAAGATCCCTAAGGGATTAAAATGCAATATTTAAAGTAAGTGTGTATTTTTTTCGTTTTAATGTAATTATGGTCAATGTATTGGGTTCTTAAATATGACTATAGATAATTTCCTGTCTCAGACTTACGCTCGTCACGGCTCTCCACTTCGATCTCTACCTCAGAGTCC